>OX402530.1:5784276-6100165 GCA_948098885.1 Drepanosiphum platanoidis | reverse complement strand
TAAAAATGTTAAATAATATGCAAAAAAATTATTCTGAATTCCGAAAATAAAATACATCACAGATGTTGTTGTCATAAAAACTATTTGTAACTAAAAAAAAAATTTGGCATTTTGACATTTTATCGACCCGAAAATAAAATTAAAAATATTTTTTCAGTATTTTTTTTCAGTTTTATATTCAATATTACGTAGTTGAGAAAGAAAAAAAATCAATTTTTTTGGAAAAATATGAAATATGCATAATATGCGTATAATATAATCAATGAAATATTATGCACTTTTTTAGCTAAAATTGGCAAATTATACATTTTAAATTTTCAATTTTTTAACTCGCAATTGTATACTTCAAATTTCTAGCTAGTTCTGCTATAAATTTAGATCATACAGAACAATATATGCAATTCCTACAACTTCCGAGCCATATTTATAATTATATTGGTTTATTTCATTTTTATTTCGATATCTTAGTAACGTTTATTTTATTTTATTATTAGTATTATTATTATTTCATTTTAGGCTATACGTATACTGTATTTTCACTCTCTGCTCCAACACAAGCTCAGGCTTAAAGGAGTAGATACGAGTATACTTCATTATTTCCTATTTTATTGTAATCAATTTATGTGTAAATATAACAACTAAAGAAAAAACTATAAACTAAAAATAAACAAAGTAATTAAATATTAATGTTTAACGGTTGATACTCATAAATAGTAACAAAACATTAT
The DNA here is from genome assembly GCA_948098885.1 of Drepanosiphum platanoidis. Classification (NCBI taxonomy): domain Eukaryota; kingdom Metazoa; phylum Arthropoda; class Insecta; order Hemiptera; family Aphididae; genus Drepanosiphum; species Drepanosiphum platanoidis. The sequence continues at coordinate 6,099,437 of OX402530.1, read as the reverse complement.
TAAATACTATATAAAATAATAATTTCAATACAAACTATTAAATATATATTTTAAACAATAATAAAATAAAGGTCTTGATGATTTTCAATCGAAACCGGTCGCGACTTTTTCGCACTCGAAATCGTAATACTCATCAAGGCGATACCTTAATTTTATTTATTATTTTATGTTTAAAATATATATTCGATAGTTTATATTTTTAAAATAGTTTTATATATTTGACCGATTTTAATCCACCGCTATTAGGTCGACCGAGCGTTTTGCTGTGACGGACGTCGTCGTCGTTATTCTAATATTATTTTACCCAACACGTGTCATGATGACGTCCGTTCGACGGACGAGTTGTGCTGTAACGTCGTTACATAGATTCGATTGACAGACCGACGTTATTTTAACGTCTGTGTAAATTCTTCTTTTTTTTCACTCCTAGAAGGTGGACGAAGTATTTACCTTTTTTTTTTTTTTTTTCAAACGTTTCAATCGGTTACTCGAAAGACTGTGAAAATCGCCTTACAACAATTGGTTCGCCATCAATTGGGTGCGCCACCGTTTTCTTTGCCCTTTGTTTTTTTCCCGATTATCTTTCAAAGCAGCATATTAGGCGAAAATATAGCAACCTGTTCGTCGTCCACTTCGACGGAAACGTTGTCCCGTGTACGACTGGAAAAACAACGTCCGTTCAATAAAACGCTCGTGCGACCTCGCTCACAAGGAGGGGGAAAAAAACAAATAACGCGATATCGTTAATCCGACACGTTTGTGCCGTTTGTGGGATCGGAGTTGCGTCGAATCACTGGAAATACGTTTAATAGGCACTCGTTTACACACGCGCGTTTATTACATAATATTTTGAATTATAACTTGTCGAATTATTATTGCACCGAAACGGCGGGTATACTGCGATATAGTATCGTTTTAATCCGTTTTCGATGACGCGTATTCGTTATCGGTACCGTCGACATAACGAAACCCCTACGCGGTCGTCCCACGTCATTATTGTTTACCGATTATTCCGATCGAACGTAAAACGGTTTTCATCTCAATCGGTAATCGTGTGTGTTTTCCGTGATCGTAAATTTACAATCAATGAATTCACTCGACGTGAATCGAAGAAAATCGTCTGTGAAAACGGTAAGTTAATGGAATAAATAATAATAATACTCGTATATATACGTTACTTACTTACGACCGAGTCTCGTACGTGTTTTAAACATTAATTGTTGTTGAATTTGTGAAAAAAAAAGTTTCGTTCTTTTGAATCGCGTTTAATTTTTAACAAATAAAACTTTACTTTAAAGTATTTCTTTTTCGCGGCATACCTATACTTTATTCACATTTCGTAGTATGAGCAGAAAAAAAGTCCGCACATCGTCACGATGCGTTTTATTTCGGAAACAAATAAACGCGTTACCGTTGCCGAAATCGTCGATTGCGTAATTCAAAATGACGTGCACGTGGTGAAGCGCCGCGTAAGACAACGAGACTAATTCAAATTTGCAAAACCAATAACGCGATTCGATGATGATGAACAGTTTTCATCGCAAAGAAATTGTTGTTGTCTCAATAGTTTTCACGGAGATTTTCGGTGGTTGAGCGATTGACCCGTATTTTACTAGTCAGCAAACCCGCGGTATAGAGTTCATTTAAAATACGTATCGAGTCTTTAGTATTGATTTTCACTACGACACAATCGGTAATTTGATTAAATTTAATCGAAAATCGAACGTTTTTTTTCCCCCATTGGGAAATAAAAAGTGACACGAATTAGTGAGCGACCGATAATCGACATAGTTATGTGTGACGCAGATGTATATTTACAAAAATAAACGGTCAAAAGACGTCGACAATAATATTATGTTGTTGATTTCGGTACACGCGACGGAATTCGACGAGTGGACCGCCACTGTTTACGTACGCGGGCACAGAGAAAGATTACAAAACCGCTTGTCCGTGAACGTTTTCACGTTTGAGGAAGTGTAAAGTGTCCTTTTTTCAACCCCATTGAATAATGCGTATTGATATTATTGTTTCTCCCCCATTCACTAGCTATAGTTTTTATTGGCTCTTAGTGCGGTGAATTGAACAGTGATTAGCGATAAATGTTTTCGTGACTGTCGTTATGGTTTTTTTTTTTTTTCATTTTTTTTTCGATATTTCACGCGTTCGTAAACACGGTCTCGGAAAAAAAATATAATATATCTTCAGACCTATTTCGTTTATCTCCGACGACAAACATTCTAGGCCGTCCACCGAGATATTATGTCTATTGATCCCGCGAACAAGTTCCAGACGACATGGCTGAGAAACACAAATAATAACGACCCGAGTATAAATTCGTATAATAATTTATAATGACAAAAAAGACTCGATATTATTTCATACTTTATCGTTGTGTTTCGTCGCAAAAAAAAAATGACCGTCCTTTCGTCCCCCGAGCACTACGTTGGCGTCCTGTTCGCAGCGTTCGGCCCGTATACTCTTTGCATCGTAGAAAGTCAACCGATGCAGAGCTCACGCGTTTGAGCGAATTGCTTTTACCTCATTTATATACAATTTACAATGGGTTCGATAAAACGTCGATTCGACGCGTATTCGATCGTATAAAATGGAAAAAAAAAATGAAATAACTTTAAATAATTCTCGTTATCTGCGTCAACGACGACGACGTCGCGCGTCGTCTCGGACGGCGGCCATTACACATCCGCTCTGTTCTCACTGATTTTGTAATCTGAAACGTTGTCGAGCGTTTTTTTTTTTCCATCACGTGTAAACATACGAGACGCGCGATCAAAAGCCTTTTACATAATATACAACGTTTTACTTAGTCTGAGACGAACTACTAGAAACGGACTTTACAACAACCCACATGCGAAATGTTTTTAATTCGGCGTTCAACTAGAATATCATCGCGAGCAAAACTTTTTCCGTCCACTCTGTTCGCGCCGTCATATACGAATTCCTAATTAATTTAAAGGACTTGGGAATTGTTGCTTTCGCGAGTGCGGAATTCGCGCGCACTTTTTACACGCCCCCTTAAAAAGTCGGCATTATCGCGAAACTAATAAAAATTTTATCGCGAAAAAAAAAAAACACTACTTCTCGTCGTTTGGCTTTGATCTCGTATCCGGGGCCGGCCCAGTATTATTCGTTCGTACGACGCGACGTCGCCGTCGTGAACGCGCGACGACCGATACTTTCGGTCGAGCCGCCGATCGGTGTTTGGGCGATTCGCCCGTTAACAATTGAATCGCTTATTTGCAGAAATAAGTTTAAACTTTCGAGAAATTAATAAAAACTTATCATTTTCCTAAAAGCTTCTTCTTTTTTTTTTCATTCCTGGAAGTAGAGGAATGTTCTATAACACGACACCGAATATACTCGTATACTCACCAAGGTCGAAGGGAAGGGGTTTAGAATGTAAGAAAATACATTCTAAATACTGAAAAAAAAAAGTTGTTTTACAATATCTGTCACTTATGGGCAGGGTTCGGATTTTATAGCACCAAGAGTTCTAAAATATGCGCTATAATACGACCAAAAAAACCGTAAAATATGCCCTAAAAACATGAAAAATAGCAAAAAAAAAAATAATAAATAAATACAAATCAAAATTACAGTCGATGGTCTATTATAGAATTTACAATCGTATGAAACAATTATTATAACAGATAAGAAGGTAAACGTGGGAATTTTTCTTATGGATTCGCGTAAATTATAATACTATTTGTCATTCAACGAGATTAATGAAAAATACAAAATAAAGCGTTGAGTTAAGAATATTAGCGGCAAAAAATAGCACCAAAACTTCAAAAATAGCTCACTAAAAATCTTTAGATTCTTGAAATATGCAAAAATTGGCAAAATAAAATTTCATATTTAGAGTCCCCGATGCATAAAACAAACTTATAGCCCACTCTGCTATTTTTATCTCTATCCTAAGTAGCGAAGGCTATAAAATCCGAACCCTGCAGTTATGGGGTTTCTGCAACAAGCGATTCGATATGATCTAATGAAAACCTAGCGACGACGACGCCGCGCGATTAGGGTACCGCTTCGTGTGAAAAACGCGACGGACGCGTCTGACGTATAAAATAACCATCCTCGGACTGCGATACAATGGCGATATTATAATAAACGTACGTACGTTTGCGCCGCGGGCGAGCGACGCGGATTGACAAACGACGACAGCCGTTTGACCGAGTGCCCGCGCCCGTTGTGCTCTCGTTGTTGTTATTATTATCATAAAGTATCGAGAGCAACGTTATCATAACCTTGGCTCCGGGGGCGGCCGATAAATTATAGAAAACACAATAAATATCGGTCGGATTTCGCCGCAAACTTTAACAACTGTGTTACCCGCACACGGTCGTTCCGGGTCGGCGTAATCATAATTCATGTTTTAAACCGGCCGGCCACTACCACCGCCGACTACTAACACACCCGAAACCCGGCGCCGTGACTTAAATGTTACCGTAACTCTAAGACCCGCCCCGGGGGTTTGTGGAGACGGACCGCGAGAGCTGCAACGCTCTATATACGATATGACTCTGTGCCCGGCCGTCGTGTGTTTCTCGTGAATTGTCAAACCGTCGTCGTCGAGGGCCGTATCGATTCGGATTATATAGGTAATACGCTGATTAGATTCTGGATTCGCGATTTCATTACTTTTGAAAAATCATCCGTAACACGTATCAAAATAAAAAGCATTTTTCTTCGGTACGTTCAATATTGGATTTTACCTTCACGTATTTTACGGTTTGTTTATCTGACATAGTATAACTATTATAGTATTTGGTGTTTTTTTTTCGGTCATTATTTACAAAAATACGAGAATGAAAGAGAATATCGTCACGAAACGAAAATTCTGGAGCAAAATAAGGTAGATTCGATCAAATCGAACCGCATCGTCGCCGTTAATTATATCGACGACGACGTTTCGGTCGTATAAATATTTATTAAAACACACATAATAATATTATATTAGTCTGCAGACGGTGGTCACGTTGCGTACGTAAGATTTCTTAACGCGAGTCAAAAAAAAAAAAAAAAAACCCCCGTTATTAATTAGTCGTACTCAAAGGACGCGCGCTCACTCGACTTAGAAAAAAATCCTCGCATCCCGAGGCGGCGCGGCGCGGCGCCGGGAGAAGGTCTCGAGACGCGAACGCGTAGAAAATCCACACCCGAAATAAAAAAAAAAAAAAATGTAATAAAAAAGCGCTCGCGGGCGGTGAAGGGATATAACACTCTCGTCCCGCCCTTGAGCACGTATAGTCTCCGCGTCTGGAAGCCTTTACTTGTGCGGCGGCGGCTTACGCCGTCGTAATTATTACGAGTATATTGTTCGGACGCGGCGGGGTACGAAATTCCGAAAAGGCGGATTAATTTTTTTTTCCTTTCTTTTTCCTGCGCGACGGCGACGAGAGTCATCGCGCAGCACCGTGTGAGGGGGGGGGCACACTCGCAGTCGGACCGAAAATAAATCAAACCGCCGCCGCCGCCGCGGACGAACGATCGCGAATTCGGAGGAGATAAATAATTCACCGCGATATCGTCGCGCGACCGACTAATTTAGTCGAATAATCCGCTTACCGACGACGTCGATACACGTAGTAATCCGAGTCTCGTCGAGTCCGATGTAAAATATAGAGAGACCGTGACGGGGGCGCGTTGTTTTTACCGCCGCCACCGCCGCCGCCGATACGATTTATCGCGTCTAAACGTCTAAACCTCCTCCTAACGTTTACCGCGACGAATTTTCACACATTTGATATTTTACTCTCAGCGACCGCTTTAATAGGTGCCCATATACGAAAGGATTTTATGACGGATTTGGTCTAACGGACTAAATCCTTAGGTCCTCGATGGATTTGGTCCGTCGGACTGGATCCTGAGGTGTGTCCACTAACGTGGACTAAATAAAAGTCCGCTACTTTTCGCGGAGCGAATCCACCAGTGGGCCAAGTCCGCTAGTTAGTGGAGGAAATCCGTTGATTTTTGTACTGAGGACCTAGTCCTCTCTGGTCTTTCAAGACGTTCTGAAAGATCTGCGGATTTATATACGACGGATTACAGCTGGTCTATCAGTTATGTATATTATTATTATTTATTTGTTATGTTATGTTAGGTTATATTATTTTTTACTCATACATTTTTATATACATTATTTATTTACTCATACACGGTTATTAATTTTACAATGATGTTGTAAATATTGACAAAGTTTATTTGTTTATTTATTTTCTATTAAATTTAATAAAACCACACATAACCAAACAGGATACAGTAATGCGCGCCAGGCAATACCTGCAGATGAACGTCTTATATAGCTACTTTACTAAACAGACGATATCGTATGATAATAATGATATTGATAAAAGAAAAATTCTCATCAAAGTCCGCCGGATCCGGGCTCTTAGTGTGTGGAGAAGCGAGATCCGTCGTCGGTTTAAATCTGCCTGATTTTTATACTAGACGGCCTGAATCCTGGAACATCACACGCGATAGGACATTTTAGGGGATTTAATCCGCCAGAGACCAAATCCGTCATAGAATCCTCTCGTGTACGGGCACCTAATCGCGAAAAATTGTGAAAATTCGTGCACCACGGTATGCGCGCGAAAACTTTCCGAGCGCGCGCAAAAACGGCAAAACATTACGCCGCAATAACGCCGACGACGACGGGTTTTCGCGAGAAATTTAATTGTTTGCGTTCCCTACGTTACGCGCGCGCATTTCGGACGACTAAACCCGGGCGCGCTTCAATATTACTCGCTCGCGGTGTATATTATAATATTATATAGGTGAAACAGATTGGCGAACGTTTTCGACTACGGTTGAACTACTTTATATACTAAATAATATAAGCAACGACGACGTCGTCGGGGTTATTCGCCGCGATAGTACGATAATAATGTATTGCGCGGCGGCGGCGCAGACCTCCTGCGCGTAGGAAAACAATTTTAATCTTTTCGTCGTGTGTTTACTCTGCCACGCGGCGGTTTCGCTATCGGGAATTTTCCGATAGCTATTTTATGGTTACCGATTTCGAAACGGCGCGGCGTAAGAACGGAAAAAAAAAAAAAACACAAAACCGTAACGACGCTGCTGCATCCGAATGCAATATTTCGTAGAAAAAGCAAACAAACGTAAAATCGCGCCGTCGTCGTGACAATATTATGTACGATATATCCCGCGGTTATCGTCGCCCGCGCACGATTCGAAATCGCAAAAAAAAAAAAAAACGCTCGCCGATCGATTATTCGCCGACGGAATTGAAACCGTGAAAAACGCGTTCCTCGCCGAATTCACTCGCCGCAATGTTTATGCAAATTTCAACAAAAAACCCGCCGTCTCGTTTTCGTAACGAAGCGACAATAGGAAATATCAATAGAGTTACTTTCGAAAACTTCTATATTATACAATATACGTAATATAAATAGAGTATTATATTATTTTCTTCGTTTGTATAGTGTTTATTATTTTTTTATTCTCGCCGCAGCGGCCCCCCGACGTCCGAATACATAATATTTCGCAATTATTATTATTTCAGGTCCGGAATATACAAACCCTCGAGAGTTTCCGCCCGCGGACGAAGACGAATATTTTAAAACGTCCGACTTGCCGGAAAAATGTTTGACTTGAAAAGACAAACTTTAAAATTTCGCGGGGCTGTTTAAACATTAAGTCTTTAAAACAATCAGGTGGACAAATTAATTAAAAACACAGATGCGCAAGCACCGACCGCGCCGCCGCCGCCGCTGGTTACTCGTAATTAATTTATAAACCGCTAAGCATTCCGCGTTAAATTCTGGTGCCGCGCCGAGTTAGAAATTAAATTACCGACGACGGGACCGGCAGCGACCCGCGCGATTCGGTTCGCGGAGGCGTTTCGATTTTAGTTCGGATTTAAACGACGGACACTCTCGCATTCCCAAACGAATTCAATATCGCGCAAACGGCCGAAGCAAAACGGTTATTCGACCTGTTTGTGTTACCTTTTGGAGGCGCGTTCGCATATATTTATCAATTCGCTTCTGATTCTGAAAACCAGACATGGCGAATATAATAATTCAATTTAAACACAATATACCGTTCGGTATTTTGACGTTTGTCAAATTTTTATTCCGCGGCGATTTCAATAATTATTATTATTCCGATCGTTCGATATTGATCCGGTGGATTCATTTACTCGCTACTTTCTATTGAATAAATTAGAAAAATGAAATGATATCGCGACGTTGTATTTCCAATATTTCTAATAATATCTATCTTTTATACAATATACGAGGTATATAATTCCACTGTACGCGTGTATGTCACTGAACTCCTCCTAAACGGCTGGACCGATTTGAATGAATTTTTTCGGATGCATTCGGGTGACGCCCTGGATGGTTTAGATTCACAAATCAGCCCGGCAGATGGTTAAGGGCGGCCCCGCACGAATATTTTTGAAATTTAACGTTTTATATGACGTACCTATTCTGTAACCATAGTGACCATTATCATTGTTTATACATTTTTTTGCGAATCATTTTCAATTTAAAAATATATACGCGTTTCATAATAATTTTGTGAAATTTGGGTACGATAATAAAAGAATAATATCAGTATTCTGTTTTTCGTGATTAAGTACTTCAATTTTTTAGTGATTACAGTTAATCATAGACACCGTCGTTTTCAATTAAAAAATATATATACGTGTTTCATAATATACTTTTCGTATACTTACGTAATAAGTTGGTTATTTTTTATACTATAAAATTCACTAGAAATATATTATGGCAAAACAACGTTTGCCAGGTCAGCTAGTATACGAGTATATAATATATTTGTCTGTTCGATTCGTCGACGAAAATATCGACTGTTCTACTATAACATTCGCCGTAGGGCTGGTGCTTTTGAGACGCGAACGCCCGCCCCGGTAAAACGAAAATATCATCAGTCCTTTTTTACAATATATATTATTATAATATTCAAATAGAATACGAGACATCGACACGACGCGACGTGATCGGATTTTATTCCCAATCGTTTCGCCGACTATACCGATCTGCAGCCGTCTGATCTATAATAACGTTTGGATTCGCCGTGGTCTATCTCGTGCGGATTTTCTCGTTTTCATACTCGTATTATAGACGAACGGTATGCGTTCGCACGAAATAACGCGTCCCACATGTATGCGTTTATTGTTCGAGTACATATTATTATAATATGTATGAAATTAAGCATTTCATTACGTTTTCGAGTCGTGCTCGTATGAAAATAACATTTGAAAAACATATTATTTCATCGCGACCGTGTCATTTGTGCGTCTGACGTTCATATTTCGAACGCCGAAACTCCAGAAAAATATTAAAATAACTTTATTTAATTATTTTTTATACGGGCGGAAAAAGTTAATTATATTTCGTGTCGGGACATTTTAAATCGCACAAAACCATTAAAAAAAAAAAAGGAAAAAAGAAAGCCCTGTATTCTAAAAATATAATTATTTTAGCCGTTGCCTTTTCAAACCTCTTAATAACTCAAATAGAATTATTCGCCAAAGCTAAACGAGTTTAATTTTTTTTTTCTACACGTTTTCCCGCGGTCGTCGGCCGGCCGATATTTCCGTGACGGACGAATAAATTTATCGACGACGACGCGACGTCGTCGGCACGCGATTTTCTTTATTCTTTGCGCGCCGTACGCGACTCGCTGTGACGTTCAAAACGGTAAATCGCACGCTCCATTACTGTTTATACTGCGTCGACCGAGAGTTTATAAACGATTTTAATAGTACCGTGTCCGCGTGTTAAAACGATACGAATCCGATTCGTGTCGGAATAAAAAGACTTGTTAACGTTCAAATTATTTATTATTATTAACAGGCCTGTTGAATTGACTGCTTTAACGCACAAAACGCGCGTATTTTCAATTCAATATTACACATTATAATATAAACGCAAACGTGTCGAACAAACATGATAAATCCGTCGATTTCTCTGAGTGATGGTCTTCCGGAGATTCGAATATTGTATTTTGTATTTTTTACTCGTAATTTAACGTTATAAGTATATTATGTTTCATAAAATATACCGAATTTGAGAAATCGTATACCGTAAAGATTTTCAAAACTGCTTTTTCGACGTAGCGCAATGATCATTTGTCACCATTCGAATCAGTAATACGTATTATTATTATTATTATACTTTTATAGAGAGAGTACAAGTTATTATAACAATACGATATATACGAGTATATATATATATTATTACATCACTGCTGACACGGGAGCGAGAGTTCGTTTTCTCTACAGAGAGGTTAATAGAAGTTTTTCTGATTTATTAGGGTTATCGAATTATCGAAATAATGGATTGTTTTCGTTATAAATGGTCGATAATAATTATTAACTACGATGCAAAACGCGACGTACGCGATGTCCTGTTGTTTCTTATCGGTCGATATTTTACTATTCGATTTCGCGAACCACAACTCGGACGAACCGCGAGTTTTAAATTTAAAAAAAGGCAATAATCGTGTTCCGGACGATATTTCAAGACGCCTCGCGGCAAATGCGCGAACGACATATTTTATTTTCGTAATTAGTTGCCAAAACGTAATTTTAGTTTCGATCGGAGCACGCGTATGGGAAATAATCGCGGCGGTAGGTAACGCGAGACGGTGTTATATTATTGATGCGTGCGCCGCCGCCGTAATATCATTATGCACTCGTATCGGACGCGCGACGCTCGACGTGATGAAATCAGTGCACCCGCGGGCTGTTCGAATGCACGGCGAAACGCGCGTTTTGTCGATACAAATCATATTTTATACGCAACGGAGAGTCGCGTGTAGCGTTTATACACTGCGCGGAGGTCAAACGCGGTATCGTTATATATATACGTATCTACGGCGTATGAATGAAACCTCAATAAGTAACTTGATTAGCCGTCCGTCCCCTCGCCACTCTCGCGGCGGCGGCGGCGTATTGATCTGCGACGGATATAGTAATTGGTTTATACAATACCTGTGCGTATATTTTATTTATACGCGCAGTCGAAAAGCCTTTTTCAATTACACACACACACACACACACATCCTGCCCCATCCCCCTCCGGCCGGACCGGCGTGGCGCCGGCGGCGGCGGGCAAATGTCCTTGGCGCAAAGTCTTCTTGGCCCGACCTATAATGAATTATGTCGGCTAATGACTCGCGCGCCGCGCCGCACAACAAACGCCCGACTAAATAATCCGTCTTTGACTATGGCGCGCGTCGATACATATTTTACACAGACCGGCGGCGGCGGCCACTTCTCGTAGGAATCGATTACGGGCGAGCGTTTTTTTTTTGTATTCGCCGTAAAAAAAAACCGATGACGATAACTACGAGTATATTGAAAAAATTGTTTTCGCGAGCAAAAGAAAGAACAACCAAAAAAAAAAAAAAAAAAATGCTCACACACGCTTTACACGCGTTCGACGGTATTCGACACCGATCTGGGGATTGTTGGTAATGTAATACAATAAGTAATCGATGAGAATTTCAAGTCTTTGACTCTTTGCGTTACGACGAAAATTCGATTTTGTCGGCGCGGCGGCGTACGGTAAATTTCGCCGTTTTCCCCGTCGTCGTCGGCTTTTCGCGCCCGGATTATTAAGAAAACCGAAATTCAAAAAATCACCCGCGCGCACCGCGAATAATGCGACGGCGGGTCGAAACGTGTATTTACCACTAAATCCAGGTCGCGCGAGGGTAAAACGATTCGTCCCGGCTCTCTTATCCAGAAACCGACCGTTTCTTCTCCGTTTCCGCTCGAGCGACCCGTTGATCTGAAAATTAACTCTTAACAGCGAAACGAGAACAATGCGTGTTTGTCATCGATTTTATAATAGTTCAGCAGAGTTGTCGTCGTAATCATACGTAACAAATCGATACGTAATTATGACGTTATACATGTCGAAACGAAATCGACCTGACGACGAGGCGATATTTTTCATATACTCGTATTATAGCCGAGGCGTCTAGTTTCATAATCAGCTAAAAGAACATTTTTTCGTATTTTCTAAATGGTCACACTGTATTACAAGTCCTGTAAAAAATATTGAACATAAAATATGGCTATAACTGTTCTAAATATTGACGATGGAAAATTGTAGTTAATTTCAAAACCAGCCATGTACATAAAAACTGAAAAATATGTTGGTAGCAAAAACAGTCGCGTAATGAAATTTTGCAAGAAAACCAGCTATATCAAATCTATAAATGTCTATATTATTCGTGTTATAATATTTTTATAAAATAAATATTCATACTCAGCATGTATATTATACTCCAGACCTTTCATTTGATATTTATTTCAAAATCACAAGAGCAAATTAAACATGTATTTCAGTTTTTTTTTTGTTGTTGCTGAAAAATTTCAAAAATTGGTTTTAGCTGGTTTTAGACGCCTATTACGTAAGTCGTCCACTCATGCCAAAATATCATAACGTTTTCATCGAAAACGGTTTTGAAATGAAAAAAAAAAAAAAACATATCCCGACAAACGCGTATTTTCGTGTGATCTTTTTAACATTTCGATGCAGTAATAATAATGTACGTTGTGTCTGAACTCGTTTTGACCGCTCGGAATAAAATAATTCTCGCCACCACCGACGCGCGACGTACATAAACGTTCTTTAAACATCTCGGGGGAAATAATGCGATACGGACGATTCGGTTTTGGTCTCGGCTGACCTACATATTTCACGCGGATATTGTTAAACCGCGGGTCCGTAGCGCGAAAATTATTTCGGGCGAATTCACGTCCGAATCTCAATAGTATAATATTGTTGCGACGCGTACACAACTCTGCGGCGGATGTAGTTTACTCTCTATTCGCGCGTAACAATTTTTAATAATAATAATAATCAGACTGTGTGTTTTGTCGGAAGGTTTCGGGCAGAAGATATTATTCCGAAATACGATTATACGAAACACCGAGATAACGACGAGATCACAGTGTGCCGACGAAACCCCTAACGTACGTAATGACGTCGATCGATAATAAATTCAGACGGGAAATACAAAATCGTGCCAAACGACGACCGACGACGGCGCGCACGCACGCAGTAGTCCGAATCGTAATGATTTAGCATCCCTTTGGTCTCTTTTTTTTCGGGCATCGTGTTAATACGACGTCTGAAATCAGAGCGATAAATAAAAAAAAAAAAAATTAAACAACTCTGTCCGATCAGAGCGATCGATAAAATAACACGTTCCGCGGTACTCGACAAAATTGTTTTGACGTTTTTTTACTGTGTGTTTTATTTACATTATACGTTATTTTCATAACGGTCGCGTTAACCTCTCGTGTACTACACGGCGCAAAGCCGTGCCCCGCCGAGTAGGATTTCCAATTTCTTTGACCGAGCGTCGTCGACGGGATAATAACTTTTTCGGGAAGGTTTTTTTTCTTCTTCTCCGTACGGTCAAACGATATAATAATAATATATTCGTCTCGGCAACGTCGTCGTCGGGACGGTGGTGGATTGCGCCCTTTATCCGTCGGCGCGTATGATTTCGTATTGAAAAGATCGGTCCGGCGGCGGCGGCGGCGCGTATTGTAAAAGTTTCGAGACTCGTCCCGATCGCGAACACACATACACACACACACACACACACTATAATTACTATTATCAACAATGACTGTTTGGGATCGACGAGGCGGCTCGTCTTGTGCGAAGTTTTTGAGTGTGCCTAACCGCGAACGACGGGGTAGTGGGTATAGCGGTCTCGAATAATATATCCCCTACATTTCACGCCGAAACGATTCCGAACAATAATAATTATTATTATTATCGTTATTGTTGTTTGGCGCGAGCAGCGACGACGCCGTTACAGGTCTTCTCGGGTCTCGGAATATCCGGGGAGCGCGCGGCGGCGTCAATATTGTGTAATAGTTCGTTCGTTATTGACGAGGCAGAGGTCGTAAAGTCTGCGCGACGAGCGTCAGCGCATACCATATGAAATCGTGTCCGGACGTTTCGGAAAGGTTTTGTCGGTACGACGACGGGCGCGCGCGGTCGGCAACGATCCGGTAAAAAAAAAAAAAAACAGTCGCTACGTTTTATTACGAAGCCCTTTTCAACACACACTTTTCACCCGGTAGAAATCGCGTCCGATCGCGTGTTTATATGGAATTTCAATATTCTATCGGCGACCAAACGCCGCGCCGCGCCGCCGTAGTCGCGTAATTTATTCAACGACGATTTTACATTTTAATAACCGTATCGATCAACGAGAGTGGTAAAATTGAAATTTAATTTTCTAATTTAAAACGCGTCGAGGCGCGTGATAAAAAAAAAACACGCCACGCCACCGGGTCGCACCGGTCAATAATAATACGTGTACGCCGTCGCCGCCGATCTATGCGGACGAACCGTCGTCGCGTCGTCGTCTGAAACCGCGCGGAAACCTACGAAAAAAAACACTCGATACTAACATATTTTAATAATAGTCGACGTGTAAACGGTTCCGATACAGCTCTATGTAGTAGAGGGTTGGATCGACAGACTAATCTGTATTACCGTTTTTCAACTAATAATATTGTTATTTTCGAATTATTATTTTAAAAAAAATAAATATACAACTAAACAGTCTTTATTCGGTGCTGTTCGTCGAATGTGCTATTTCAGAGATTGCCGCCGCAATTGAAAATCTAATAATCGTAATGATAGACAATAATTTAACGGAGGGTGTACGTGTGTTGTACCCGTTTTAGTCGTCGTGTCGGCCGTCGTGATAAATTAGTGTAAATTAGATAAGCTTTTCAATGACAATAACTTTACAGCCGTCATTCATTACTGCGCGCGGGGGCACGTGCAAATAGACGGCGCGGCCGATTAAATCCCTCGGAATAATTATGTAGCCCTTCCTTAAGTGTTATAAATGTGCGCATTATCTAATTAATTAATTAACTATTATAATATAACTGTTGAGTACTCTTACAATTTCCGTGCTCTCGTGGATATTGCGAAATCGCGACGAAACCAATATTATTATACTTTCGATACACCGAAACTGTGAAAACGACTCGAGACGATATTGGCACGTCGTCGGCTACCCGTGCGATTTTATTGAATCGAAATGTAAAATGTCTACTTAGGTGTTTCCCTGGGTATATGTATGAATGGGACGGTATTGACGCGCCCGCGCCGACTCGATCGCCGCGCGAATTTCGCGTACAATCGTTAGCGTCGACCGCGGATCTTGCCCTCGTTTCGTCCTGCAGGACCTCCGCTTTGATGTCGTCCTGCACCACTGGCTTTGCGTCGTCGCCGCCGCCGGTAATCGTGTCCGCCATTATGTCACGGACGACAAAGGGACGACTGCGCGACGACGACGACGACGACGACGACGACGACGTAGTCTTATCGGACCCCCTCGCCTACCTTTCCGCGTTACAGTTCGAAAAGACAGTGTATTTATAGGGACCGACGACTTGTCAAACAATATCCTACGGTCGAGACGTCTCGTCCGCCGGGCGCTACTATTTTCCAAACACCTCCGGCCGCGAAATCCTTTTATTAACTGACAACCGTATAAATATGGCCCTCGCAATGACCGCGTAATGCCGGTCTGCGTTTTCCCTTTTATTTTCGTCGCCGCCATTTTCGTTTTCCGAGCCCTCAGAATCGATCCGATCAGCCGACGACTTTGGTAACACTAGCCGTGCGATGTGTGGCGGCGCACACCGGATTCGATTCCGCTTTTTTATCTCTCTCGTTCGCCATAGTTTTTTCATTTTTTTTTTCGGAACGGTCGCATTTATACCAACTGTATTAATTACATTGTCGTCCGAATACGATGTATCGATGGCTCCGCGACAATTATTAAGGTCCGAGTGAGATATATTATCATCATGGGGTAGAGGAGAACGCTGGACGTCGAACTAATTGTTTGTAATTTTTTTTGTAACAATATTATAAGATGAAACGTATTATACCGTTTTGAATTTGTTTGTTCGTCTCGCGCGACGTCGGTGATAAAAAAAAAAAAAAACACTAATTTATAACTGAGCACTCGGCCGTTTGGGTATAGAAATGACAAAATGCCAATACGAGCGCCGATAATTCAAAAAATATTTCATACGAATTATTATTATTCTGTACACTTGGACCGATTGAAAAAAAAAAAAAAAAAAAACGCTGGCCGTTAATAAAACGACAAAATCTTAGTCGAAGGAAATCGAAAAATAAAATAAATACCGACCGCGACGTTTAAAATTTTTTGTGAAACAACGTATTTTAATCGGTTTTTTTTAACTCTTCCGGAAAACCCGTCGCTCGGTGCCTTTTGTCGCGGATCCATCGATATGTTAATAACTCGGCTATTCCCGGTGGACGCGATGAATAAAATATTTTAACTACCCAGTGGAAAATAACAAATTCGGAATTTCATCGCAATAACGAAATTGCCAATTATAAACACGCTGTACGGCACGTGTGCACACTGATATTCGCGTTCGCACGTAGTCGCGTTTTTTATCGGAATATATTTGCGTAAACTGAAATATGCGTTTAATCGTTTCGCTTAAAGATTCGATGATTGTCGACGCCGCGCCGCCGCCCGATTGGAAATTTGTTCGGATGCCAAGAACGTCGGAGGGAGTTTAAATTCCAAAAAAAATAATATTCTTCTGCATTTGACATAACATTAAACTCGCATTGTATTTCATACAACCGCGCGTGCGAGTCCAGTTCCGTCCGTCTTTCTATGAACCGAACAGAGACGTACAACGCATAGTTTAATCTACCGAGACCAAACTTCATGCATGACATAAATTCACATTGTAGTAAAGAGTTGGCGGAGTTTCGGAAATTTTTTCATACGAAAATGTTTGATAAAACTATAGAAAGTACATGTACTCGTATTTATGTATATATATATAGTTGGGTACGAAAAGGAAAACAAATAAAAGCTCGCCGTAAATGACAGCAAGTTGAGTTTTAGTTACGTTTAAATGTTAATTTCGATGATTACTACTGTTACGTCGTATTTCGAAAACCGTTGACAATCATTGAGAGAGAAAAAAAAGGTCGATTAAGTGTCAGAAAACGTCATAATATCGCTTAGCTATTTGTAAAACCCGCGAGATTTCATTCGAGTTTGAATATTTTTTTAATTAAATTTACGTGACCGTAATCTTACGAGAACAAAGTATAAAAAATACGTTTCACCTTTTATCGGAAAGTTAGAAAAAAAAACCCACCCACTCTCTGCATGCTAAACGACAACCGATTCTCGCGCATGTGCATCGGGCCGGTAAACACGTCATACTTTTAAACGGTTTTTTCGAATCAAAAAAAGGGGAAAATGTTAAAACGAAAACCACCTTTACTCCGCGAGAAAAACGATTTTCAATGCGATTAAACGCGAAAGAAAACTGTTTATCACTTAACAAAAACATTTCGTATAATTAATGTTGTGTCAAAAACACGTTTATTATTATATTACTCTCGCGGTACCTGGCAACACACAGGACGCGTACACAATATGATTTTATACTCTTGTCATTGTCTAGAACATGATAAATGCATTAAATCTAACGAAAATGAGGGTCTATTGTTTGATGATGGGTCACCGTCTTGAGTTTAAAATACAACGGCGAATTAATATTTATAATTATATCACATCCCGCGATGCGAACAGGATACACGATAATAATATACGGTCCGCGCTCGTTTGTTTTCTTAATTATTTTTTATTTTTTTTATCGAACGGCAAAAAACGTAAACATCACAACACGTCTTACCATAGCAGACATAAAATTATTATACACTACGCCGCCGTGTCAATACGAGCGAAGCTGAACTAGTACGAGCGCGTTCACGAGCGATTTTGTACGAGGTAAAGTAATTTCTCCGCGATGCCGTAAAAAAAAATAAAAAAAACCAACTCATTTCATCGTGTAGTATTACCACCGAGAACCGTCAAAGTAAAATACTCGGAAAAAGTACACCGTTTTAAAAATTTACCCGGCTTCTGAAAAAAAAAAAAAAAAAACGAAATCCAATTATCACTTTTTTTTCTCTTTTTATTTTCCCCTACTCGTGTTCCTACGGCAATAATATTATGAAAAATATACAACGGCCGGTGGCGCGACTAGAATTTTCGGGGCTCCGACGATAGAGTTAATGCCTTTGATCGAACGGCTGTGCGGTATACATTTCGATCGAAATATTTTCAAATGAAATTTCCACGTGCGGTCGAATCGCAGCGGTCGCGAGAAATCGCGTAAACAGCGACAAATGAAATAAAACATTTTCGTCACATATTGTTGTGATTTTTTTCAATTTTTAAAATTAATTTCCAACTAACATTGGACATGGAGACTGAAGATAATTTAATCAACCGATACTCTTATACCTATACGTATGTATTTTCATTGTAATGGTATGATTGTTGATTTCGGAACTTCAAAAGGGTATAAATAAAAACGGCCCGATTTGGCCTTTAGGTGCGCTACTGTAGGTTATACTGTACAAGTTCTCAGCTTTTCGACCGTGTATAACAATTCGTCTGCCTTTAGCCGCCTTTGAGTGTTTTATAAATAATTAGTTTCTACAAATTTAATATAATATTTCAGAGAACGTTATAGTGAAGACATTTTGACTCGCCGATTACTTATTAACGGACTGAGAAGTAAAGGTAATTTGTTTCCTCCTAGAGGTCAAATCCAGAAAACATTTAATAAACGTTATCGTCAACAAATTATGGTAACGAAAGTTGGGATACCGGCTATAGTTATCAAATTGAAAATCAAATTCATAATTTTTCCCGAAATTTAGTTAAAAAATGGGCATCATATGCAATCGCGCCTTTAATGTTTTCACTACGAAATATGAAGGTTGGCCAGACACAGAATTTACTTTTCCTTTAATTGCCGTCAATTCACTACAGTAGAAAAAAAAATATTAGCTACTTATTATCAAGGTATGAAAATTAAAATTTTAGATATTCATTAGAGGTTTATTTTAAAATTATTTATATCAAATTTTAGTTCAGAGTTGTATAAAACTAAAAAACAACCCCTTAAAACCCTCTTTCCATTTTTCATCGGCTCTTTACTTTGAATTTAAGGGATTGAATAAGGTTTAATGTCATTTTTGAAATCAGCTCTCCTTAATCTATGTCAAAAATATTAAAAATATTATTTTTACAAAATTGAAATAATTTCAAATCTGACTCTCTAAATAATGGGTTGATTTCAAAAAAAAAAAAAAAAGAAGTTAAATTTGGATTTAGTGACCTTTTAAACATATCACACAGTTTTCTAACCAAAAATGTATACGACATTAATTTCGACGCGCCACACATGCATTCTGGACCACTGTGGTGCCCAAGCGAATTATTCACTCGAGACAAGACAACTGTCGATGCCATTCGTTGTATTCCGTCGTCGCGCGTTGGAACGGATTTCCGACAAATATCACGGCGAGCAGAGTGCGTTTTTCTCGAAAACAAACGCCGGCTCAGCTCGTTTTGCATCGCTCGAATTTGCGCTCTCTCCGGCACGGCTAGACGATATAGGTATGGTCTCGTAATTCAACGATTACGTTATAATGTTATCGAGTCGCGCGTGCGTTTGATAACTTTTCCCGTATTGTCGCGACGGCGCGGCGTTCCGAGATTCGATCAAACGGCGGCAGACTTGAAATACACAAAACAGTTTGCGCAGAATAACGAGAGTATCGGGAGCTGAAATATACGCGCGCGTGTACGCGGAAAACGGGGGTTAAAGACAAAACGTTCTTTTTCATTTTCGATTCCAAAGACCCTCGAGTGTTATTGCGACGATATGTATAGTTTATTTGCATATCGTGTATTTTTATTATTAAAACTACAGTGTTCGGATGAAATGTATCGCGATGCGTACGACGAAAATGTATCGCGAAGTCGATGAATTCTCTAGGTCAGCGGTTCTCAAACTTTTTTTTCCCTCGCGTACCATTTAAGTATACGTATTATCAATCAGTACCGCTAATGATTAAAATTACAACGATACAAATACGTACTACAATATAATAATTGTTATTTATTTATTTATTCAAATTTATTAGCGTTTTTTTTTTTTAAATTGAGATATGAATTACTTCCACGTACCACAGTTTGAGAACCGCTGATCTAGATCACGTTCGACCGGCCATTTTAGACACCATTCGGCGGGATAAATCGATTTCGGTTGACGATTCCTAAGTGATTTTACTCGGTCGATGTACCACGCACCGCTCCTAATTATTCGTATAAGTCACATGCGTAACAACGCGTTCACGAGAGTGATTCATTGCCGACACGTCGCGATAAATCACTGCAACAATACGCACAATTACCGTTATAGGAATGTTATGATACACCGTACGAATGAGGATCAACAAAGTTTTAACGGGGTTTTTTTCGGCTCAAAACATTTCAATACTTGAACAGCGTGTACTTTACTTATAATTAGCAGCTCGTGCTTCTAAACTCTGATTTAACAGCCGAGTCTAAAAAGTTAGACAAAAAAAAAAAATAAAAATATAACTAATAAGGAGATAGAGAAAGAAAAATAATCGTAGATTTGCAAGCATCGATGCTTATGTCTACATACGAGCTTTTTAAAATACAATTTGTAAGTACTTCTAATTCTGTTGTTGTTGTTGTTGTTTTTACCGCGTTTGCAACGGTGACAGGTAGGAAATGAGGTGTGGTGTATTTGCAGGATTGTGGCTGTGGGTTTACGGGTTTAAGTATACGATTCGAGTTAAGGATGCGGTTATTATCCGTATTTTTATACATATACGTACATAAATAAATACACTGATTACTGGTGTACAACGTTGCAGCCAATGCGACGCCGTACGAAGTCACGTTTAAATTCCAAGGAATTACGTCGTTTACTCGAAATACGGTCTATAAAAAAAAAGTACCTTTTGATCGACCAGGCTTTTTTTTTTTTGAGGGTGACGGGGGGGTGAGCGTACCGGAAACGGGGGGAAACCATCGCGGATATTGCCGGGCTTGTTATTATTTTCAAATGTACCAGAAACGAAGAAAACAAACGACGACCGCCGCCGCCGCGGGAACTCCGCTATCTCACGTGTCTATGCGATTTCCCAAACACTTAAAAGGCATGGAAATCGTACACATTTCGAACGTATACAACGCGCCGCGGCGCCCCCGAGAAACTTTATTCGCTTATTTACGTGAAGTTTTTATTGCTCTGTGTGTGAATGCAAGAAAACGTTTTTAACCGGCGATGTTTTCCATAATAATAATAATAATAATAATAATAATAATGGTAACAATAATAATCCAGAGTCACGGCGAACTCGGTTCACTCCTCCGGAAACCTCTCGGAATATACGGCGGGGGTGTACCGGTGGAAGGGGGGATCCCCGCGTGATCGTTTTGCGCATTATGTTTCGCCAGCGTTTTTATTTATTTATTTTTTCTTTTTTTTTCCCCGAGAATACGACGGTAACCGGACACGGTAAATTTTCGAGATAAAAACACGAAACAACCGAATAAACACTGTCTTTTCGTCGGAAAGGGCGTGCGGTAGTCGCGGATTGTTCTGCCGCCGCTGGGGATGACAGTCCGAGTCATCCTCCGCCTCCTACCGAACACACATATATTATATTGCAGTGTTTACGCGAAAAGACGCGCAATCGTCGTCGGTCTTACTATATTATACTTTTCTCCTTTCATATACACGTATACGGCGGCGCCGTCGTTCTGCGGAAATGCGCGCAAACATGGCGCTAGGAAATCCGCAGTCCAAACAACGGAACGAACGATGCAAATTTCGGTAATCGCATTAACATGTCGGAGTGGTGTCGTCTGGTGCAGCGCACGGCGGCGTATATTTTATAATAACGCGCGGTGACCGTTTGTTTTTGTCAACTTTGTGAAAACACGCCGCCCCGAGTTTACGCAGCCGCTCGCGGGGGCTCGGGTTTTCGATTATTTCCGACACGGAACGACGACGACGACGACGACGACGCGATTGTAATAATATTGTTACGTGTGTAACGTCGAAACGTTCTCGTGCGATTTTTTTTTTTTTTTTTTTGCGAGTCTCGACCGTCTCGGACGTATTTCTCGACTGTACGACGCGGCGGCGGCCGAACAATGGACGCGGAGGTTAGGTTATTATCGTTACGGCATGATATCGTATTGTACGGCGGCGGCGTATAGTTACGAGGCCCGTACGACGCGCGTTATCCGGTCGAATAATATAATGCGGCATGCTAATCCCGAAACGTTTACGAGCGGGGGTTCTATATTATTATCATCATCGCGATCGTCTTGAGGCGGAACGTCAGACGCGGACGAGAACTATAACAATAATAAAACCGTTGCTGCAGCGCGCGCTACCATTGTTCCGCGTACACTTTTATCTCGCCCGTTCGAAACCGTCGTCGGCGATCGGAGTGCGAACGTCGTTGCTCGTAAACGCAACGTTTTTAAGAAACACGTCCGTCGACGGTTTTCAAAAAAAAAAAAGAAAAAAGGAACGCCAGTGTAATTTATCGCGAATTCGAGACGTGCCGATCGGGGGGGGGGGGCTCTCCTCCCCGGTTTACAAACCCAACGATGGTCGTTAAAAAAGTAGGCACCGTTTTGATTTCGATATTTTATTATTAGACGGAAACTTCGATTCGTTCACGAGTGTCATCTGTTGTAGTTTCTCCACTGCCGCGGGGGGTGACGTTTGCCCTCCTTTCACGATGCGAATCGAAAATTATCTCAAAAAATTAACGATTCGGTCATTTTATCTAATCTTTTTCACGCGTTGAAATGTTCATCGTAAATAACGGGCTGTCCTGTGAATGTCGAAATGTCCCCGCCATTCGTAATCTCGACCTGCGCGCGTCGTACGACCGTAATAATATAAAGTATTGTATAGGTATACATTCGGATGGTTATCGGCGTGGGTCCACGTTTTCCGAGCGTATCGATCTGAAAGAGACAAAAATGGCGGCGGCGTAGTGTTATTGACACGAATTTCGAAACGCTTTTAGACGCGATCTCGAAACAGCCGGCCTTATACGAGACACTAGAGAGTTTCGACGTAGGCAATATTCGAACCGGCGGCGGCGGCGGCGGCGATGGCGAGTTCTTCGGGGAAAAAAAAAAGAAGCGAACAAAAAGTGCCGACAACGACACCCTCGCGCGCGCAGATTCAATGCGGGCCGCCGCCGCCGCGGTTCGGATCATAACGTATAATAAGCTTTTTGCGTTTTGACGACGTTATATATTATAATCGGCGGCGGGCGAGGGTTGTGTACGGGCGCCGTACGCCGCACACATCAAAGACCCGCTCGCTTTCGACGATTCTTCAAACACCGCGGGAAACAGTGTTCTTAAAACGAGCGATATAGATGTATAAATGCAGATCGTATGCGACGATTCAAAATGCGCGCGCACACCGAGCCTTTTTTTCTTTTCTTCTTCTTATTGTTGTCGTGTGTGTGTGTGTGTGTGTGTGTGTGTGAGTATGACGCACACTAGGCCTCGGCACGTGTGCAAACACGCGCGCGTGTACGACGAACGTAAAGTCAAATTGCACATGCCTATCCGAGTATTATATCGTTGGTACCGTCGAAAAAACGTTCCGTGCAATAATCGCACACTTCCGCGATAACATAATAATGACGTAAGTTTATAATAATATATACGCGGGCGGGCGGAGTGTGTATTTCACGTGCGTTCGAGTCGACGAGAACCGTCGGCAATAATAATAATAATAATTGGACTCGGGATCGTCGAAAAATCGAGTTTTCTATAATTTCACTTTTGTCGAAACGCTGCTGCAGTCTTGCAGTAGGTATTTATTGGAGACTGTCCGGACGAATAAAAAAAAACTACACCGATAAACGCGAATAAATTAAATAGTACATCGCGACGAGTAAGCGCGTTAAGCAAAACGGTTTGATTAATAATAATATTATTATCGTTATTAGAAAAAAAATAATAGAATTAAATCGTGAAAATCATTTTCCGTCAGATTTTCGGACAAAAATGAAATTATTTCGTACTATAATAGCGCACAAGGATTTAAAATGAAATAACGTCGGACAAATTCGTATTGTATTTGAACGGGTAATTTTAAATATTTACTTCTTTATAGTATACGCTATTCTATCGCTTTAATACGTATTTCGAACGAATGCGTCGACAACATTTTTTAATTACCTTTTGAAACTTTTACAATCACGTTTGAAACGATGATAGCAGTTCGAAATCAAACTGAAAAAAAAAAAAAAACTCCATCTGCTCGTCGCGGTTAATGGCTCGACGACACACAATACACACGTCATAATGTTATGAACGATATTATTATGTATATAATATAGAGGCTCGTTTTAATCTCAACGCCGGGACTTTACCTATTTAAATACATCCGTCGGCGCGCCTGCCTAAAGTTTTCCCTTTTGTTTAGTCCCAACTATTCGAATCCCTTTGATCGAGTTTGAAATGAAAAAAAAAAAAAAACACCCACCCACGCCTAAGTTTTATAATTTCATTTATATCATTTTACAGCCGACTGTATCACAGTCGGTATACGCAGTGGCCATGGCTTTGAAACGAGGGAAGGTGATGATTACATTTTTTTTTATTTTTTTTCAAAATCAACAGAGTTCGATAATATTTAGATGTACCGATTTAAAAGATTATTATTACACCGCGTTAAAAAAAAATAAAACAGACTCGTTTCGGTCAAATCAAATGATAATTTTATCGGAAAATGAACGTCCAGTCGATACAGTTGTACGAAAAGCGTTTGGTTTTCCGGCCCGGGCGAGAGGATCGGAGGAATAAAGGAATTAGATTTCTGAAAAAGTAATTTGTTACAATATTTTAGCCCTACACACGAGCCACTGAGAACATACATAATAATATAATTACGTCGTATAATTTTTAGAAATCCGGTGAAACATAAAGCGTACGTTTTTCATTTCAAACAACTTGACAATGCGAAATCGAATATTTACTTATCGTGTCCTTCGATCACGATCAATACTCGTGAAACTTATAGTTACTTACATTCGCCGCGATCGTGACGTTTATAATTTTATACATGTTATGCGACGAACATTATTGTTTTATTTGATAATAAACGCGCGCCGAAATAAAATCGTTATTGCGATCTTATCCGCGTGTGTTTTAGTTGAAAGTCTTTTCGCCGGCAACGAAATACCTAATATATCGTTCATTTGGCCGTCGCGCGTCGTTCAGTAGGTAGGTTTAAACGAACGTTTTACTGCGAATTCTAAAGTAACACTTCTATCCGATCAAACGGAGAAAGAGAAAGAGAAAGAGAAAGATAAATAGATAGAGAGAGAGAGAGAGAGAGGTAGACTGTAGGTAATGCATTATTCTACGAAACAAACGATAGTACAAATTGGCAGTACAAATTACTTGACGATTGTATTTCATTTCATTCTATTCGCATGATTACCGGCTGAAACCGAAACGGTAGCCGTCGAGGCGCGTCTAGTGGAATGTTGGATTTGCCGGAATTATATATATATATATATATATATAATGAAAAAACTGTTAGAGTTTCTTTTATCTTTAAACTACACGCTTGTCAAGCTCGTGATCCTTTTATTTATTCGTTTTATTCAACGCTTGTGTCATATTCATCTCCGATAGAACTGCAGAACGTCTCTTACGAGCAATGAGAGAGAAAGAGAGAGAGTAAAAAAAAAATAAAAAGACTTGGAAATTCAACGACGGAATCGTCTAGTCTACTACGCGGTCACCTGATAATGCGCGCACATAAGAAAGTCATTATTTATTTTTTTTTTATAAATATTCATTTATTCTTTTCTTTTTTTTGAAACGTTTTAATCCGTTTTTTTTTTTCACGCCATTTAATTTATTTTAAACGCAAGTGTAC
The DNA here is from genome assembly GCA_948098885.1 of Drepanosiphum platanoidis. Taxonomy (NCBI): domain Eukaryota; kingdom Metazoa; phylum Arthropoda; class Insecta; order Hemiptera; family Aphididae; genus Drepanosiphum; species Drepanosiphum platanoidis. Next base: position 6,073,522 of record OX402530.1, on the reverse strand, counting down.
CTGTTTTTATTTTTTTTTTTCATTTCAAATTTTATATAAATGTACACAAGTTCTACGCGCATTTGCGGTGGATATAGTTTTTGTAATGATATTTTCTTCGAACGTTTACATTAAAAAAACTACAACGCGATAGAACGAAAATAATATTATAAATTGAAAATATTATTACAATTTATCGGTAGAAGAATATTATACCGAGAGTTAATTAGACCGCGTCTTTGATCAATCACAAAAAAATATTAAAAATTGTTTAATTTAGAGAAAATTCCTAAAGGTGTGATCTGTAATTATGTAATCGATGCTTATAAACGATTATTAATAGTGTTCGAGTTGTATGCGACAAGCGACTACCAGATTCTGTTGAAATTATTCAATCGCACGATCGTGGCATTTTTTTATAAAGTCATTCGTGTTTAAAATTGAAAACAGAAAAATGAACGTTTGAAAAAGGTAAATAATATGTAAAAATAACACTTGATATTTATCGTAAACTGTAGAAAATTATTATCGAACTAATATGTTTTGAAATAATCGTTTTTTTTTTCTCGTAAAATTTTCCGCATCGTACCCAACACGAAAAACACTATTGACGTTTAAATGTTCCAACGAAACAAAACAGCGGATTCCACAAAAAACGATTTGAGAACGTGGAACACGAGTAGCGAGGATATTTTTTTTTACATTCCTAGTGTCTTCGATATCAAATGTTATCGAACGCCGCCGGAGAAACGCCCCATATTGCATATTGTTTTTTTTCTTTTTCGAAATCTCGAGTTCTCGGTAGCCAACCGCGGCGCCGTTGTATGTAGCCGCGGCAGACATGTCGAAATGGAGATTTTCAAACGTGGATTTTTGCAAAAGTGTTTTATCAATATAAAATATGTATAATAATCAAACCTATAACCGTAACACAATGGGAGCGCTCGCGAGTTTAGTATAATATAGTATAATAATCAAAGACCGACGACGCATTGTTGGTCTCCGTTTCGATCTGTACGCGGCGAAAAGATGGACGTTTTTCCCGAGAAACCGATTGATTTACGTGCGACGAATCGGCCAGGCAACGGGAATAAAGCGTCGTCTCCGTTATTCTTCACCCGTGACTGAGTTCGCATAATGCGAAATAATCACTCGCGGTTTATTTGTATATTATGTATATATTACCGATCTCGTCCGTCTAATTATAATATTTTTCCACGTATTCTTCCCCTCCTGCCCGGGTGCAGTTTGAATATACGTATATTTTATTGTTGTAAATGTTCCGGAAAATACAAAGCCATTTAATTAATTTTCCGGTCCGTAACCACTGCGATAGGTCCTCCTCGCTCCGGGTACGGGTTTTTCGAAATCGTCTCCGAGGGAATTACTCGATAATGAGAGGCGCCCGTAATTACGAAGGTTTCGCGGCGGTTATTGAATCGTCGTCGTCGTCGTCGGATATTCTATTCGCCCCGCGTATTGATGCCCGCCGTCGTCGTCGTCGTCGTCGTCGCCGCGCCGCAGCTGTCACGAACAAACGGAGAGCCGATCGTTTAAGAATAATACGAATTATCGCGTTTCCGTCTCGTCGTGCACCGAGATGCGCGTCGGCGCCGCCGGCGCCGCTCAATTAAATAGATTCAAAGATAATAAATCTCGGCGTCAACGCGTCGTGCGTAAACCACTTAAAAACTTAGTTAAAAGTTCACACGCGCGAAATTATTTTTAAGTGAATTTAAAGTTTGCGAGAGGAAGATTTCATCGCACGCCGCCGCGCCGTACGATTATGATTTGCATACGTACACTACACACATCGGGCCGAGTGCGTCTCGAGAAAGAATATAATATTACACGGCGAATATCGTTTATTTTGATTAAAAATAAAACCGTCGTCAAAGTGAATAATCAAATCAAAGTGCGCTTTACGCGTCTGACATATTGTATAATAGAATAAACGTACTGTTTTGTAGGGAAAAAAAAGAGATTAATCCCATCCACCGAGTACGGGCTGGTAACATTGGGTTATTTCTTCGTCGTCTGACCTTTCGCGCGACAGCACAAAAATATTTGGTCAGCGTTGTACGTTTTCTAGCCGCGACATTTCGGGTAATAAATAACTATAGAACTGTCGTCTCGACGTCGGGTTTTCGCGTAGGTGCGAAACAAAAAACAAACTCGGTGAACCTTGTTGTTGCGATTTGCCGGCCTGCAGTGCGTTTTGATTTTCCAGTCGATCCGACATGATTATAATTAGTGCTCGAGCGTAACTCCGGAGGGATTGAAAATAGCGACGATATGATACGACATATTCCCGGTAAGTGTATACGGCGGCAGTGATTTTAATTTCGCGGAATTCTATGGGAAATCTGTCCGGATATCGTTTTCATTGGGTTCGCGCGATTTTATACTCGCCGACACGTCGTCGTCGTCGTCCGTCCGTTCGTTAATTATCGCGCTAGTTCAATAGTATACGTATTTATAGTCGCGCGTTCGTGTCGTGTATAGCACATCCGATCGATTTTTCGCGTCGAAGATTCCCCGAAAGGTCGTCGGCGCGAATTTCGATCGATCTCGCCGTGGTCGCGGGACGGGATGGAAAGACGTGTTGTTCTGAAAAGGACGCCGCGGAAAAATCCCACAACATTACGCGATTGTTTCGCACAGATTCGAGGCGTAAAAAAGTATACTTTTGGCTTTAAACGGCATCTGGAGTTTGTCGTCGGCCAACGAACACAATGAAATTTGTCTGCGGCGGCGGCGGCGTCACGTGAGGTTATGCGGCCCTTCGCGTTTCCCCAAGTGTTTATGTGTGTATTTTCTTCATTTTATTATTATTTTTCGTCGACGCGAAAACAGTCGTAACAAACAGAGTCCGAAAATCAGAATAATCTCCGTCGAGAATTACGTATTATAAATAGAGTATATCCTTTAGGCACATCTGCTGGACATGTACGTCTGTATAAAGTGTGATTTTTTTTTCGGGCTAAAACTCGTTTTATAATATATAGTAGTGTTGCACAACGATATTATGTTTTGAATTATCGATATCGAATCACATATATCGATATCGTATCACGATGTCGTATAACAAACGATATCGATATCAATATATGATATAACGATATAATTTATAAATCTAAAAACATTAAACAATATAATAAATTATTATTTATTATACTTGAATATTTGTTTGCCATCTGTGAAACTGCCGGATATAATATTATCTCACTACATTTCCACCATAATAATGGATCTTGATTACGACTTATTTTAGTTGTCATACTTTTATATTTATGTAGTTGATCATCATCTTATAGTCTTCTTCATCACTGTCGGCCATAAGAGATCGTATTTTTTTTTTGCTGGTGGTTCAACTGGTTCGTCTTCATCAGAATTTGATTCTCGACTATAATTATTACATTCAGCTGTTGTTATTGAAGCCGTCTGGTATTCTTTAACTTCATTTTCTAACTGTTCCCAGACGGAAGTTTTTTGGACATCTGATAAAAATTTAAGTTCGTGGTATCTAGGTAGCATCAACTTAAATAAATAGACAATGGAATGAATCGATTATCGATTATCGATGTACTTTCAATAAATTAGTCACATCGATATCGGTAAAATGGTTCGATACCGATATCGAAATACGATATCAATGTGGATCACTATTATATAGTAGAATATTCTAGTAAAAAAAAAAACAAACATAGTGATTCGGAGATGTTACTACTAATCTCAGATACTATACAGTCGTAACGATTCGATTCGCGTCACGAGTATAACGACCGACGTGTTTTTTTTTCTTCTTTTCCGTTATCGTGTAAACTACTTTTCGCGTATAGCTCAGCGCGCAGCTCCCGCCGTTCAACCTATATTGGCACTTACGTATATGACGTGTACGTACGACACGTACAACATAGTATAATATGGCCGACGCGTTTTATAGTCGTATATAAAACGTCGCTCGCGCATTCGTCCCAATTTGTTTTTTAAAAGTCCCCCGGCTGACGACGTTTAATGACGTTTCCCGGCGTGTAATCGGTCGGGCCGAAAGTTTATCCGTTTTAACAAGTATTTCTATATTAACCGGGTGTTCCTTACTCGGAAGTAAATGTACGCGCGCGCGCGCCGCTCGCGCGTCTATAAAAGTTTTTTAATGTTTCGGGTTAAAAATGAAAATGATAACAACTTAGTAACAATATATAGGTATAACGTGCTCGATGTGAAATCTTTTTCTGGTTCGTGCGACTCGCTTTAAACACAATATTTCTCGACGTCTGAAAAGAATGGAACCCCCCCCCCCCCCTCCCCTATACTACGCATGTCTATATACACTTGACTAGAACGCGAGTTTTTATAAATTATTTGTCAGTGTCAATGAATATTTTTGCGGGGAAAGTGGTGAAAAAAAATCGGGCGTTGTTTAAAATGTGTTGGCGTGGTAAAACGCAAAACATCAACTGATATTTTATTATGTATAGCGTACCTCCTCGGCAATTATAAACTTTTAATTATTTAATTTTCGTCTTGGATAATTATACAATAAACAGTACCTATAAATAGAATACAAAAAAAAAACTATTATAATATTTATTACTCGTATTTTATTATTTTAATTGGATCAGTGTAGGTTTATCACTATATGTATAGTTGTTTTTGACTTTATTCGTCAAAACAATTTTAACAGTTTTTTTTATTGCAACATGAATTATTATTATAACTATGGGATTTCAATATGCCGTGGCACGCCGATATACGTATTATTTCACATTGCAAAAAATTAATTTCAAACTAGTATTACTTTATTTGTAGAACAAAAACATCTGGTTTGGTATAAAAATCATGTTTAATAAACATGAAAACGAGTGCATTTTATAATTAATTTCCAACGAATACGAAACGCGCTATATATTTCAACACGCGATTATCATATTTTGTCGATCAATCCGACTGTTCGTTTTTTATTTCATCGCACGACTTTTTTAACTCTAAAATGGTCCGTTATCGTCTTATATCGATCGAATATAATAACAATCAACATAACTCGTCATCATATACGAGTATAAGTATAACACTCGGTAACTAATTGAAATGTAACAATAATTATTATGCAAATATTATGAAAATAATGACGACGATGGTATAACAATAGTTTGATAATCATGTAATAGTGATGACAAAATGCGCGCGTTTGCGAAAAATCGGAATAAAGGAAAGTTCACGAGCGACTCGGCCAATACCGATCGAGTGACGCGCAAAAGTACAGCAGCTTACCGGTGCCGAGTGTGCAGACGACCGGTCTAGTGTCGACAGCGGCCAAGAAAGTTCTTCTCAGATTTCAGTTGATATTTTCCCCCGTAAAATCAAATAATGTTATCGATTGTTTTTGCTCGATTTCGTCGACGACAAATCAAACTTTCAATCGTGACTTTCGACATTTCTTCACAACGAAGCGTTGTCCAGAAGAGACGCGGCCGCGAATGTGTAATATGAAAGAGTTTCGGAACCTTCTGAACGCGCCAGAGATATCTGAGGTAATATGAAGATTCGCATAACGGTTTTGACGTCTCGAAAGTGTAAAAGAACAGAGTGCAGCAGCAGATGTGGATCTGAACCAGAGATGTCTGTATAATATATAGGTATATACGTATAGTTGATAACACGTGTACCTAAAATAACTATGACGATGAATTAAAAGTTTTTATAATTTGTTCTTTGACGTTTTATAGTTGAAAAACTAAATGTATCCGACAAAGTTTGGACTTTGTGTCCAAAATTTTTATTTTATTTTATTTTTTTTTTTTTTGAAACATACGATAAAAAATAATTAAATCACTATTTTTTTATTTTTTTTTTATGACTTTCCGAAATTAATATTGAAATTACGAAAGCCAGGTGGGTTAAAATTTACCTTTTTCAGTAATGTAAAAGTCTCCAAAATGGCTTTTTTAAAAGTTACAATGGCTTCAAAACTCATTTCAAAAGTTGTACAAAGCTTTTTTTTCTCCCTCGACAATGAAAACATTATTACGAAATAGGAGACGGCGGCGGCGCCTTTTTCTCATGCTGTGTATATTATACAGACGACTAGATATTTACGTTTTACACGTCTTGCTACTATTACGGGTTGATCGGAACTGGTTTCCATACGCTTACCTTACCATATACGTATAGCGCAGCAGCGTGTCGTAGAAAATGTGATTATTCGTCAGCTCCGATAACGTACGAGACTTCCGAGCGATCCTGTGACGTGTGGTAAACACGCTCAGATAGGTTTTATTTAATTTATTATTACTATTATTATTGTTTTTCGTTTGACCCTCGTGCCGCGGGTATCGAATGTCGAGTGAAAATAAAACGGTCCAACGTTATTCCTCTCGTGTTTTTTTTTTCGTACACGTGACACACATTATACAGAACAGCGCATATCGACTTGGTCACTGCCGCAACGTTACTATACCATAAAAAAAAAAAAAAAAAAAAAACAGTAACTATACAAAACGTAAATCGTATTCGATATTCGCATTTGGAAATAATCTCCGAATACGTCGACGACGCGCGTACATAAATTAAATAAAAAAAGAGGAAAAATGACGTATCGACCGACCGATATCGCGTTTTATTATTTTAAAGTTTACGACGGAGAGCTGTAAAATAAATGGGATATTTTTGTGCGGCGCATCTGTATATTATATACGCATACATGCGCTCGGCGGCGGCGGCGTTAGAGTGTAAATAAGGGCGCCGGCGATAAATAACTCTCGAGAAAAAGAAACCGTGTAAACTAATAGATTTTGGGATTAATATAAGTGAGGTGGAATAAAGGACTTCTTAAAAATTGCATAACGTTTTTTTTTTCCTCTTTTATTTTTCTTCTTCTTCTTCTTCTTCTTCTTCTTCTTCTTCTGCATAATATGTTTGTATTTAACGTCGAAACATCTAAAGCGTCTAAACAAAATTTCTCCGTTACGGCCCTGTTCTTGACATTCCCATTATGACAACGGGGCGCGCAGACTATGAAATATTCCCCCGCGTTAGTTGTGGAAGAGAAAAAATAAATAAATATAAATATATATATTTATATATGTACGTATATATTTATTTATATAAAGTAAAAAGTAGGTACTGGGAAAAATAATAACAATAATAAATTGTTTGTTGTAGTTGCTGTTGTTGTATTTTTTTTTCCCCTTCTTTTTATGCGTTTAAACGAATTATTTCTTATAAAAATAATAATAATAATAAAAACACCTTGGTCGAGGAGAGTGGGCGGTTTTTCCGCGCTCGCGGGTCGGCGGCGACGGCGGCGGAAACGGGCCGGAGGAAGACGGTCGATGGGGGGGCGCACACTTTGGGCTAATAACCGCGCGCGGCCCCCGGGGGAATACGCAGCGGTATAAAATTAAACATGGGAAATTTTTATTTCCGTCGCTGTCGGCCCTCGGGTTTTAATAAACTTCCGCTTCGCCGGTCTCTTTGCGGCCGACGAACCGCCGCCGTTTCCTCTCGCACGGACGTAATAACGATTCGCTCGCCGCCGCCGACGAAACGATCGTATCGCCGCGCGGCAAAACAGGACGCTAACGGACGGCGGCGGCGCGTTTCGGGTGCCTCCGCACTCTACCCGGGGACTAGTCGAAAAGTATAGGAAATCTGCGGTCCGTGTTTGTTTTTTGTTTTGCGTTTGAATTTTAAATTTTCGACCAAAATCACGAGAACGTGCCAACCCTTTGTGGTCAAAAACGTACGCGACTTTCGATTAGACTCGTAAAATAGTGTAGTAAGTACCTAGCAAGTGTTTCAGATAATAAAAAATAGAAAAAATAAAACAATCGCGAGATGTCGTGGAAATTTTTTTTAGAAAATTAAATTTCTACGAATTTCAAACGTTTGTTGTTCAAACGAAAATAAACGATTTTTAAGTTTTTCGCATTTCTATATTTCTACATAAAACCCGCAACAAAAGTCACGATGAGTTCAACAAGCGTTTGAAAATCAAATTCGACGAGATTAGTTGTTTTAAACGAAGAACAAAGATCTGTCATCAAATTAAATGAAATCATCAACTATATAATATAATAAATAATTTTCTTGTCTCAAAGATATTTCGGTTTTCGGCACGCCTATAGTGTGTGTACGACGCGGGATTCCGCAAAATATTACCCAGTGCCATACGACGATTCGTTAGGCCGTCGCAGCCACCCCTCTACCGCCCCCGCCCGCACTCGTACGATATTATTATTATTGGAATATATTATATACACGTGCCACTAAAACTATACAACAATCGCCTCCTCCTCTCTAAGTACGGCCGTATTATTATTATTATTATTATGATTATTGCCTTCGACGTGAGGGTGAAATACCGAATAATCGTGATAATAACTGCGGCAGTAATAACAATACGCGTCGATAACCCAATATACATAACCATAATACTGCCGGTTAGAGGTAACCTCTTATATACCTAAAGTGGCTGTTGTATATAGTCGCCCGCGTTTGTAATATATAGATATATACTATATGTATATACGCCGCCGACCGCACGAGTGCATTACCGCTCCTCCTCCGATGACGATAATAATAAAATAGCGACCGAAACGATTTCTTATTTCCTTTTTTTCTACTATTATTTTTTTTTCCCCACCGATTCGGGTGCACGCATACACACATACACACACACGCACACACAGAGACCACTCTCTTTTGGCATAAGCCACCGCGAAATCGTTTGCGCACTCGCCACACTTTTGTCGCATTTGTATTTTATTGTTTCCAATTTTCATAGTAATCCCGGATTATCGTCACGATCTACTATTTTTTTTTTCGCAATTAGTTTACGTTATTGTTGTGGTGGTGGTGGTGGTGGTAGGGGGGAGGGTTTCCACAATTCACGCGTTTTTTTTTTGTTTCCCCCCCCCCCCGACTCGCAGCAAATAGAGGATAGCTGTCAAAATCATCGTTTACTGCGCTGCTGCTACACGAAGCGTTGCAAAACTTTCATATTGCTTTTTCCAACAAGTTTGTTGCAACAGAGGTACTACGGCGGCGGCGTTTCTAACGAATACGTTATTTTTAAATACGTACTTGACTGATTGGCGTGTTTTGACGGGAATAAACGAGCACACGGCGAAACAACAATAATAATTGTACAGGAGATACGTCGTCGTGTAATTGACATATTTAACACCACTATACAGTTTGTACTGATATGATAAAGGCTACCATCATAATATCATGAGGAACAGGAACGTGACTCGGCAGCTATAAAATAATAATTTCGATACACATGTATCACAATTATTGCACATGTAATAAATTCACAACTTATAGTTAGGTAATTTAATACTTTTAAGGGTTTACAATTTTCAAAATGTAATTGTCTAAATGGATGTATTCGGAAACAGTCTGACGCGAAGATGCTCGTTTTCTTATTATTACGAACAAACTCAAATGACAGTCATTCGGTCTCGTGTCATCGAATCATCTCCCGAGAGAACCCTTTAAAGTATGAAAGTATGTGTGTTGATTAATACATTTATGACCCTATCACTATTATTACCCGTGAAATAATATGAAAATAATTCGATAATAATAAATTTGTCTCGCGTGTGCGGTTATAGTTGCTCTTTGTCGATTCCGTGGCTGCAGAAAATATTTGGATATGTCTTTCCTCGTAAATTATGCATAAATACGTTTAGATAATTTTTAATAATATGCCCATTTATGTGGACATGATTTTTAGATTGTTTTGAGAATTTTCTACATCCTAAATTTAAAATTGTACACAAAAGATACGATTTAATTTCTGTGTACCGGATTTTATACGGACGTGTTCGTACGCGTTATTATTGTTTATATTTTTATAATAATACGTAATAATCCTTTGTGTGTATCAGACAACTTCACACACACACACAAACGACGCACAATATTACAAACACTCGAGCCCATTACAAATAATGAGTGTTTTTGTGTATAAAAGTTAATATTATATTATTATATTATACAGTGACTGACAATATCGCCGGACGCGTAGCAGTACTCCGTCAGACGTCAGTCATTATTTAACGATTTCCACGTTATTCCATTGTAACAAATTAAATAATTAAACTTTCCATATATTTTAATAATATTAATAACGTATAATGTTATACGATATGATGAATGTGGGTGGGGGGGTAATTGAACAGACAGTGAAATAACAATATTATTCATGATGCATTTTTCACTTGTATTCAATATACTGGCGCATACGCTTTGTACATTCACACTACTGTCTTGTGGAATACTATACTACACACACACACACACACACACACACACTCGGAATAATATTTATAATAATTGAATTTATTATTTCGCATTTTACTCAATAATTTGAATTGGATCTCAAAGTATCGTTGTGCGCGTCATCTTTTCAAATATCATGTATCATTGTTCTTCGCGCGTGTGATTCGAATAAAACGAGGAGTTCCATTGTTTCATTATTCGTTATCGTAACGTTATTAATAACAATACATTTTCGGGGGATATCATGTATGACATACTCGTATTATTATCGTTATAATAATATGTGCCCTTTGTCTTTATAGAGGTTTTTTTTTTTTTCTACCGAATCTATGAAAACTAGGTCTTAACATTTTGTTTAAATGCTCTCGGTACACCGAAAATTGATAATTTTAAATGAAAAATGAAGGGAAAAAAAACAGATTTCCGATGGATATTATATAACAGTATTTTGTTCGTGTTCGGTTTAGACCTGACAATAGTGCTACGATTGGCGACTTTCGCAGTCGTATAATAGTGTACGAATTAAGTATTTCGGATGAGCGAAACCTTTTTATTGGCATTTTCATGTTGTTCTTTTCGACTAAAATTTCGACGAACATACTCGTATTTTGTAGAATTTATTTTACGCGCGTAGTGAATCGAACGGGTGTAAAAAATGTTTAATCGAACCGACACATTTAAATGAGTTATCGCGTTTTCGCTGCCGCGGCAGTTCTTAAACAAAAGAGAGAGAGATAGACGGCCGTTTTGAAATTGTATTTACGAATATATATATATATGCGGCCGCATAAAATTTAAATTCGATTCGGTAATTTAAATAGTTTCGAAACTATAATACAATTTATATTTTCTACGGGACGTTTTTAGACTTTTATTCGATCATCGTGTACTATACGATATAGGTGGATCTCATCGCGTTTTAAACGTCGACGTCGTCGTTACATTTATTTTAGATTTATATAAAACTTCGAGCGGCGGCGGGAATGCGGCGCGCAACAATTCCGTTCGGGTTATGAAATGTTTTATCGGATCGGATACGCGCAGAGTCGCGCGTGTGTTGTCAGAGAGTGTCTATTCTAAGTGATCGGAGGACGGAGGAGGCGCTCGTGTGTCTCGTCGTGTTTTATCGCACGCCGCGCGTGTTTGCACTAGGTTGTCAAGTAGAGAAATCAAACTTGAAGAGCGTCGTAAAAACGGATATAACGCGTTATATAGTCTCGACATCGTATTATTACGTGCGTAGTAAATACGCGTGTACATATAAATGTATACGTATATACGCGCGGTTGTCGTCGTGTCGCGCGCGCGAAATAAATGTTTTCAACGACCTTACAATACGTTATATAGATTATACAGTACGGCCAGCCACTATTGTTTTTTTCCATTAAAATGTCCCGGTTTTTTTTTTTTTATATCGTTCAAATTGATCGTTTTCACGGAAACGAATTCACGATTATAAGTTGTTTTAGTGAGTTGAAAAACAAATTTAATTTACCCACTATATATTATCGACGGGAAATTTAATATTAAAAAAAATATCAATTTTCGTTTTTATAGCGTTGGGGCTCAATCTCTATATATAAAAGAGTGAGCAAGCCTTCTCCTTCCCCCCCCCCTTAGGCTCAGAACTCGCGGAAAACGCGACGTGTGCTAACCAACAACCCGTATACAGCAATATGTGACGCTCAAACTTTTTTAATTATACCGTGTTTGTTTTGAATCGCGACAGTGTCGTCACTTAGTCTCTTCGTTGTAGCGATATAGCGCCGTCGTCGTCGCCACAAACACCCGAATTACATCGTACGTTTTGTACATATATATAATATAGTCACTATTATTAATAATATGATATCGTTAATTATTATCGTCAAACATCGAGTACGACGATCATTGTCGTAACGTGCGCTCTGTTTTGTACAGAACAATCGTTAAAGCGCGTAAAATATCAATGAAGGTCGTCGTCGTCGCGGGAGAGAAATTGCGTAAAACCTCGTGCGGGCGAACCGAATACAGTTATATATATACACTGTATAAAAACGGATTGACAAGAGTTGTAGACGACCGCGCTCGCGAAATATTATATCTTTGTGTGCGCGTCTATACTATATAACCGCCCGCCCGCCGCCGCCGTCGCTCGGATAAATGCGACATGACTGGTGAAAACGTTTTCGGAAATGTTTTATTATGTTTTGCGACGGCGACGTATATTATATTATACCGTTGTATAGAATTCGCCAGTAGTGTTTGTCTTTTTAAGTCCGTCGTTCGGATGATACGAAAACCGTAATCCGGCGATATTTCTCGCCGTAATCCAGTGCGCGAATCACCTCGGCGGCGGCGGCGGCGGCGGCGACGTTGAACTCTCGATTCCGATACGAAACGCGTCATTCTTCTCGCGTCAAACAAATAACGAACGAGAACAAAATAACACCCGACTCCCGTCTGCCGCACACGTATAATGAATTTAATGAATATATATTGATTTCTTTAGCTGAGCGTCGACGTATCGCTGGAAGGTTATTTTCAGGGTTAATAACACAATGTTGTCGATTCACCCGACATCCTGTCCGAAATTAGCTTCAAAGTCACATTCGTCTCGTTCTACAGCCACCTTCTACGTCCCGAACTCTACCGCCAACTGGCAAATGAGCGCCTCCAAGGCGAATGATGACTAATGCCAATGTATAGAAATAAGTCTCCTAATAAATTAAACTGTATCTGTATTATCTAATTACTGCATTTCGAAATAAATCAATAAATAAATAACGTTGTTAATATAAACAGTCGCCGCCGTCGCCGAAAATATAATATATATATTATTATTATTGTAATACGCGTCGCGCGCGTCGTTATAAAAATATATAATCGGTCGTCGCGAATTGAAATCTCGCGGGCACGTGATATAATAATAATATAGTTTAGGCCCGTCCGAATCGCCACAAAGTACTAGTAGTAGTAGTAGTAACGGGCGCGCGCGTCGAAATCGATTGCGACAAATATCAAATGTGACAGTAATTTTAATTTACGATAAAAACACACACACGCGCGCGTTCATTTCGTCCTCTACCGACCGGCTGAATCGTCGAGCGACTTAACTGCGGGCCGGGCGGTGTGGACGAGCTGACGAGCTTAACGAGCAATAAAACACGAGCGCGACCGGCTAACCGTTGATGGGGGGGGGGGAGGGGGGGCAGGAAGAAAGAGAGCCCCGCGGGATTCGATTAGAACACGGTCGGCCGAGTTCTTCGGTTTCGACTGCGCGACATTTATTCCGCCCGACCGCCGAAACCATTTAACGTCGTACGTCCGAAATAGGTGTGTCACGTACCAGGCGTCCACGCGGGACCCGTATTATAAAGACGCCCGATCAAAATTTAATAATAATAATGATAATAGCAGTAATGACGTATGAAATAATTCGAGTTGAACGGTCGCGCGTTTTATTTGGGAGAAATCGTACGGCACGTTTCGTTTGACGGTATAGCTGTTTGTCGATTCCACGTGTGTGTGTGTGTGTGTAGCGTTGCGAAAATACAAACACGGATCCACGGGTGATCGATTTTTCCGGGTCAAAGTTTCGGTTCTACTTTCGGTTTTTTTCTCCGTCGTAAATTCACTCGCGGGTTATAAACGCCACGAATCCACGCCGCGCCGTCTGCCTTTACATTCCGCTTTTTATATATATACAGGGTGGGGCAGTGAATCGGGCGATTTTAAAATAACTATAAAAACCCAACAAGTATTTTTTTATATAACCTGAAAGTATATAAAATAGCATTAAAGAAGTGTTAATTTGTTATTTAATTTTTATAAATGATATATGCAAGATGGGGCTACGTGTCATACAGCCAGAGTGAATATTCTAAAAGATTTGTTTCCGAACCGCATAATTTCTCGAAATGGGAATGTTCCATGGCCTCCACGTCCGCCTGATTTAACGGCCTGTGATTTTTTTCTGTGGGGGTATATCAACAGTAGAGTATACCAAACACCACTAAGGACGCTTGATGATCTTAAACAAAGAATACGAGAAGAGGTGACACAAATCTCACCGGAAATTCTGCGAAACGTCATGAGCAGTTTTCAAAGACGCCTTCACGAATGCTTGCTTCGAAATGGACGCCATCTTGCAGATATTATCATTTATAAAAATTAAATAACAAATTAACACTTCTTTAATGCTATTTTATATACTTTCAGGTTATATAAATATATTTGTTAAAAAAAATACTTGTTGGGTTTTTATAGTTATTTTAAAATCGCCCGATTCACTGCCCCACCCTGTATATACGTACACGTACGTACACGCACCCGATGATTTTCAATATAAACCCCCCGCTCGTTGAGAATTTTTAACGAAAAACAAATTTTTCTCATTTTACACGCGATTTTAAGGTGAAAACTAAATTGTAATAAGTGGTTACAAAAATCTATGATCAATAAAAAAAAAAAAAAAAAAACGATAAATTAGAGTAGACAATTCTATACTAACTCTAGATCAGTGGTTCCCAATTACTAGTATGAAGCCACTAGCTAAAATTGAAACTGTTACCTTATTTGTGAATATACTTACTTTTCAATTTTGTTTAGTTATGAAAATGAAAAAAAATTAAAATAGTTTACGATTTATTTAAGTACCTTTTTGTAACAAAACAAAGAGATTTATTTGATTCAACGCTTGACTTTATTTATTATTGCAATTACCTTTTACAATTTAATTTTTGATTTATACTTGAATTATAGTTATCGCATTGATTTTCCAACTAAAAAATCGATCGAATTTTGTTTTATTAAAAATTAAAAATAATTTCACTGAAATAAAATAATCACTACGGTATGACCACTAATTGGGAATCACTGCACAGTCTAGATTACAATTAACATTTTTTCACAGTAAGTCTACACAGAAGTGTATTAAATATACCGCCCCTTCCACTTCAACCCCTTTTTAAGTACATATCTGTATACGCGTAGATATGCACATTTCGGTCGCGTTGGTCGCGTTCGATATATATCGTGAATTTCTGTTCTCATTGCCGTTTCCGATCACGCAGCATCGTGCATGGAAATATACATATATATATATATATATATATATATTATTCTATGATACGAATAGCCTTAAACGCCCACGACGACGATCACTATGCGTTATAAATAATGCGATCTCTACACGCACGCGTGCACTCGAAGGCGTCCTGAGAATATTTGCAAAAAAACAGTTGAAAACGCGCGTGGAAAACGGGTCTCCGTGTGACGGATGGAAAAACACACACACACACAGAATTTCCCCCGCGCGTTTGTTTTATCTGTGTCTCGGTTTTTTTTTCCTACTATTATTCTTTTCCGTTTTCGCCTAAATGTAAAACCGACCTATAAAACGGTTTTCGTCGTTCTCCTCTGCCCTCGCCGCGCCGACGACGGGCTGAAAACGCGAGAGTTGGTAGTTTTTTTCATACTACTACCCGTTGATTATGGCCTATTTATCTCAATGAGACCATTCGGCTACGTCGAGCCTATTACACAGTGATTTGTATGAATCACCATTATTACTTTGCGCCGAGAGTCTGGTATATAAAAAATGTTTATATATACGTATATAATATTACGATGGCGTTTTATTGGCTACCGGTATGAACAAATAATGAAACCACGTTATTCGCGCGTGTATATTTTTATATATATATATAGTTTTACCTCTGCGCCTATAACTCTGTCCGTTAACCCCGCGAACTAGTGCAATTTACTTTAACGTCCGATAAAAATAAAATATGAATTACTTTCTTATATAATAATAATATTACAACAGTTTTTTTTTCTTCAGTTTTTACGCTGTATTATGTAATACATGTGTGTGTGTGTGTGTAGATATTATTATCTTTCCGATTCTTATCGAAGCACTTTGTTCTATTCGAAGAAATTACTTTTTTATACATCTTAGTGGGGCGAGGGATCGGGGAGTTCATTACCACCCCGCGCGGCCCGAACATATCATCTGGTGCGCTCGCGCGAACGTCAAACTCACGAATATTATTGTTATTGATGAATCGCATATTTAAAAAAAAAAAAAACATTCGTCGTTATATAAATATATATATACGTCTTGTTGTATATTATATTTTATTCAGATCATAATGGCAACCGACGAGACGGCAAGCCGAGCACCGATTAGGGAAAACGGCTATTTTTATTCACATTGTATGCGATGATATTTCGATCGCAACTTATAGGTAGTAGTTTACTACTTAGGCCGAGTCACGTATTATTAATTGTATAAATTAGTTAAAAATAACGATCGACGATTAGCATTATATTATATTTCTCGTTTGAAAATCGATGATTATTGCGGGCGTCTTCTCCCGTCACAGTGTTTGTTGAATCGAACTCCTCCGAAACGGCTCGACCGATTTTCATGAAATTTTTCGTATATACATATTTGGTCCCCCTGCGAATACGACATAAACTATTTTTTAAACCCCCCAAGCGTTAAGGGTGGCCCACCACAAATATTTTTTTTAAAAATTTAACGTTTTATTTTTGTATACCTATTCCGCAGCCATAGTAACCATTATCATTGTTTATCAATTTTTTTGCAACATTTCTCGGCGATGTGTCGCGTAATAAGTAAAGCGGCGGAAAAATTCCCAAGACCGTGCTGCGCGTTCGCACAGACCTCCGCCGAGGTGGTGATCGCTACACCGCCGCCGACCCGACTTTCAACCACGTTTGTGGTATACCCACGGCGCACGTACAAACATGAAATCTAAACAACGGGCACACGCATATAATAATGATTTCGGGCGCGGTCGATCACGCACTCGTTTTTCGGACACCAGGCCAGATGTTGCTATCGGGCACACGAATTACATAATATACGTATATACGAGCAGCCCCGCAGCGGCTATTATTATTATTATTATTATTATTATCGTTGTATAGTTGTTGTTGGTTCTGCAGGCTTGTTGTTATTAGTTTTGCGATTCGTCTGCGACGTTCTGTAGCCGTCGAAATCCGAATCGAATAATATGTGTGCGGCGGCGGCGGCGACGACCCAAAACGACGAGTGCGCGTGGCCAGAGTACGCCGTTTCGGCAACAAAAATAAACGGCTAAAAGTTTTTCCGGACGTGTCTTCGGCTATCGTGTATCTCGTACGTGTGTCGTACGCGCGGTATTCCCACGACCTTAATTTTTTATTATTATTATTGTTTTTCATTTTTTTTTTTTTATCTCCTCCGCAGTAGGGCCGGCGGCGCGCGCGCGTTCGCGGGAGTGGTGTGGGGGATGGATATTTTTACGAGGTCCGTATTATTCATTCGCGGTCGGGTCGGTAATCGTTATGCCGTAGACGGAGTACCTATGCGCATATACGTATACGTATACTATCATAAATGTATGCGAAATATTACAATATAACGGTCGGGGGAGAAGGGGGAAAAAACCACCGGCCGTTTCCGAACCTCTAGTCCGATCGCGACCCCGCGTCCGAGCGGCGCGGCGGGTAGGTATATTATTATAAATATCGCGTAATATATAATATTATATACATATATTTATGTATGTACCACTACCGCGGTATAAGTAACGGGCGTCGTCGTCGTACACACACGGGGGAAGGGGGGGCGAGGGACGTGCTGCGCCGGACGGGCCGATAAATCGCGGCTGACGAAAAACCTGCACCGTGTTTTTCGCAAGTTACGCGTATACAATATTATTACAATACGTACGTATATGGCGTGTGCATACGTATATTCTTCCGCGAGCGGTTAGTTCGTACTATACTCGGCCGAATTGGCGACGTGCCCGACAGACCCGCAGGCGGCGTGGAACACTCGGCGAAACCGAAACCGTCGCTTCGGAGTAAATCACGAGCGGCGCGCGATTAACGTCCGAAAAGAAATCGCGAAACCACACCCGCGTAGAGCGTACGATTCGGTTTTTCGACTTTGGTCGACGGGATTCGTTTGACAACCGAACGCAGACGAAACATACCATCATCAGTCATCACCAGGGCTCGGGACTTTATGCTCTTAAAATCATAACAATATGCGCATACATATGCATAATTAAATATCAAAATATGCGCTTAGATATGTGTTTATTTTGAATTAAAAATGACGTACCAATATAAAAAAAACTCTTTTCCCGTGTAAGATTCCAAAAAATTTCGAAATACCTGGTTCGATAGTTTATCAGTGGAACATTAGCCGACAACAATGCTTTACAATAGGTCCATATTGAAAGTTGACTTTTTAGATGTATTAGTTTGTGTAATCATTTGTCGAGTCCTTGTCTTGAAAATTTCCCTCCGTTTAATCATTTTTGCATGTTTTACTGTTTTTATATTATGTTGTATTACACTAGATCGCCGTTCAAACTCTACTTTAAGTTCACATACTTTGCAAAATAAAATTCTTCCATCTGCGGAAAATACATCGTCCCCAAATTCCGAAATGAAACCTCTCAATCGACAAATTTGTGATTGTTTTTCTTACGGCATATTTATTGAATGGAGGAATTATACCACGAATACGAGCACAATAACATAATAAATTTATAACTCGTCGAAAATTTTACACAAACATTTTTATTTTTTCTTATTAATCGTTAGTGAAATTAAAAAAAGTATAGAATATGCATTAAAAACGAATAATTCTTTACAATATGCATGTGAAGAAAAAAAACTCAAGATATGCAAAAATATGCAAGAAAAATTTTAAAATTTGAAGTCCTTACATCACAAAACAAATATGTATCGAATCCGATTTCTCGTATCTATTTCCCGAACAAATATGCAAATGCATAAAGTCCCGAGCCCTGGTCATCACCATATTATGTGAATAAATATCGAGTTTTCTCGTCGAACGCGCCGATATGACGTTAATCTTCCATTTTATTGCCGTGTCGCGCACTTGCAAGTATATAATATCATGACGTCAATAGTTGTAGGACTTTGTGATACTGTACGTGTAACACGTGTAATTTCATACAATGTACATAAACACAACGTGTATACGTTTTATAATTATTTACCGCGTGGTTTTCGCGACATACACAGGTAACTATTATAATAGATTTCGTGGTAATATTATATCATAATAATATGGTTTGTACATGATTGAAAATCAGTTTTCCACGTTGAAAATGACTCGAGGCGCCTGCGAACCTTTTATTCGAATTTTCGTGCGAACGAAAGGGAATATCACATACATTATTTAAACGTACGAATAAAATATATACGTATACATACGTATACGTATATGTATATATCATAACTAAATTACACGTGATATAGTTGAATATTCATCGAACACCCGCACACCACTTTAGCGACAACGCGAATTTGGACTCGAATAATAACCAAATTACGAGTACGGAGTAGGTACTAATTATTCTATATATTCTATATATATATGTATATACCGTACGTACTCGTATGTGTAATGTATTCAATATTTTACGAATTTACATGTACGTATTATAACGTATAATATTACATCGATGCAGTTTAATTTCGAGTGTGCGATAATTAATAATAATATCGCTCGACTAATGTTGGTTGTACGTTTTTCTCATCGCGATGCGTATATATTAAAAAAAAAAACACAAATTGGTTTAAATAGTTTTCAATTTCAATTTATCATTGTTCCAAAACTGAAAATTCTAAAACAATGATAATTTTATTGAATTTTCACTAGAAATCGTTGCAGAGATTTTATTTATGTTTGAGAAAACACGCAGTCGGGTATTTAAGTGGGTAGAGTTCGACGTGAGCATTTGTTTTTTTTGTTATATTAACGCTTTGGTATTAGAGAGGAGCAACAATTGCTTTCTATCTCTGTAGTCACTATTATGACTTTGATAATAACCTCGCGAAATATTCGAAATCAAAGTGCGTCGGGTTTACATACATATTATATAGTTTTGTGATATTGTATTTATTTTCGATGTCTGACTTTGTTTCGCGGAAAGCATAATATATAGAGTGTAGTGTCACGCGCGTTTTCGTTCTATTGCCGTTTATGTATTTTTCTTCGGCTGCTCGCGAGCGACGCTGCACTCGAGGGCGCCGGGCGGGGGTACGCGCGGCAACTTTGATTTGAAAACTCGAGCGGCGCGTTTTGTTTTATTCGCAATTTTTAACTTTAATCGAAAACCCGCGCGAGTAACCGTATCGACTGAAATATAGTTTTCGAAATAAACGCGGTATATATACGTATAATAATAAAACAAAACCAATCGATTCCGCGAGTGGTGTGCGCGCGCGCGCGCGCGTTTTCGGGTTAATAGATTTACTCGGGCGAATATTGCTTTTAAGAGAGTGATCTCGACTCTCTCGTTCGGTAAAAATGTCGCCGCAACGTTCTCCGTGTACGCGTTGAAGTTTTTAAGTGCCGGCGGTACCCGTACCCCATCTCCTCCCCCCCCCATCCTCCGATCGGCGGGGAAAACGTTTAAAAACGAAGAGAAAAAAAAAAAAATCCCAAAAGTATACGTATAGTGTATATATACGTACGTACACGTATAGTACACGACGTCTGAAGCACGTCCTCGTAACACATTTTATGCGCGGTTCTTTGTGCGCGCACGAGAGAGTAACGAAAACGTTTCGATTTTTCCCGCTCGTCGATTGAACTCTTACGGGGCATAATTACAAGCGCGCGCGTATTATGTCCCCCCTCTCGTACGAGATTAATAATTCCGATCGGTGGTGTACCCACCGACGAACGGGCCTGCGCGATCACAAACGCTCGGTCGCCATGCTCGCGGTCACCAAGAAGGACCGATTTCTACGACCATAATAAAATCGTTTTCACTTTCTTTTAAAAATATCGTATTCGTAGTTGATAATTACGTATTAATTTGCGCAAATACTTTTTGTTTTACATTAAATGTTGAAACTATCTTTGAAACCGAGTTTTTAAGTAAACGTTTTTACTGACCTTCGTAATGACAAGTCAACGCTGCAGATATAGTTTTTCTAAAATATATTTTCGATAAATTGTATATTTTTTTCCGTAAAACTTCGAAGAGTTAAAAAGGTCGAGTAGGTATGGTTCGAAAAAAAAAAAAAAAAACTAGAAATAAAATAAAAGTTAAAAGCGAGCCGCCAGCTGCCCGTCCGTGCTATACGTGATATTATATTGGGTGCATTTGACCGTATTATTACGTAGGTCTTGTTTTTCAACTTCATGTTCCGGATTCAATAGTTAAACAGAACAGCTTTTAGTGCCGTTTTTTCCTCCACCGTCGACGACCCCTTTCGATCCCGTATTATTTCCATTTTAGTAAGTAGTAAAACAGCGAAAACAAAAAAACAAAAAAAAAACAACTGTATTCCGTAGAACCCGAACTACTTTTGAATACTAAATGTTATTTAGATTCGATAGTTTCGTCACGAAAATAAAGAAAGAAAAAAACAACTTTATACCGATAATAACGATAGATTAAAAACCGTTTTCGCTTTCAAAAAGAAAAAGATTGTAGTTTTTGCGTGTACTTTTTTACTAACTAATAGCCAACTGCAACGCGCGGTTATGTCAAGGTTGTATGAGCAACCTCGGTCTGTGTGTAAGACAATTTAAGGAGACTTTAAGCGCGGGAACACCGCCAAACGGGGGGAGGTGGATCGTATATACTCTCGCGGACGGATTATTTTTGTTTTTTTTTTTTTCAAAATTATACGCCGGGGGTCGACCGGTGAGACTGCCCGGCGGTCTATATGTTTCACTAACGGCGGCGTACATAATAATAATATGTGTGAGCCTTCGGGTAATATTTTATCGGTCGCTCTCTCGGTCGCTCTCTCGCGCGGCGCAAACTCTTCGCGCGCATCGCTCGCCGTAAATTATCGTTTTATAGCCGCCGGCGGTCATCGGTTAAATCCACTAAATCTCGACGGAGGACGACGACGACGGGGCCGGGGGATAGAGAATGTCGGTCTACCGACCGTGTGGTTTTGTGGTGTACGCGCGTCACGGCCGTCCGACGGGAATCTCGCGTTCTGCGGACCGACGCCGCCCCGTGTACCCCTCAGGTGCGTTAGACTCCCCCGATCCGCGCCGTTTGAATTTATTAGACGACGACCGACGACGGCGGAAACGTGCGAGTTTCCACGACGATTTTCGGCGTTTTAGATCGTGAGTGAAGCGAGGAAGCCGTGTATTGACTTTTCTGTATTGCATTTTATGTGCGCGATACTCTTAACGAGAGAAAATCGTCGATGTCAACAGTACCTACGTATCGCGGTGATCGAGACTACCAGTGACGATTTTTAAATATCAAATGGAACGAGCGTAACAAAGAGTTACCATGGTCACTTGGTTTTCGTTGGTCCGAGAAATCAAATTGTTTTACGGTTTTAAATTGCTAATATAACAATAACAAACACACATGCTCGGAATCAAATCGACTGCCGTATTTACTCTCGTATTCGAATTTAAAAGAATAATACGTATTCACCGCCGATACCTCTCACTCGCATTTCGCCACCTATTCCGCAATATACGTTTTACTTGAAAATCGTCCGGCAACTGCTCGGCAAACATAACGAACCTCTCCAACAAAACGCTCGTTTGCGCCCGCTCCGACGACGGGTGACGGGCGGTGGGCGTCGTCGGCCTTGCACAGATGACCAGGCGGCGGCGGTCGTCGGTCGTTACGCGACGAGAATATAATATTCACGGCTCGGTGGTGCCCACGGCGCGGTGTGCGGGCGCACAATCGTTTCGGATTTTTCCTTTTCTCGAGTTTATTTTTTCCTCGTGTTTTTGGATCCACGCAAACGTCACGGTCTCGCGATCCCGGACGGGGCGCGAGACACCCGCGGAGAACGACGCGGACGAGATTCTGTTTTCTCAGACTATAGCCGCGATGTTGACTGTGGTTTTGTGAATTCAGTTGGTTTATTTTCCCGTCTCGTCGTCGCGCCGGAAATCGGTCGTCGTCGCGTCGCAGTCCCGCGCGACTCGTCGTGCCGGGCGAGAATAATAATAATAAAAAAAAAGAGAAAAATCCAAAATCGGAAAGACGGACGACGACGTCCGAGAGGACTGCAGGAGAGGAACGTTTTCCGTTTGTTGACATTTGACACGGAAAACCGCCGCCGTCTTTATATTACGTGCGTACTCGAAACCGGACTTCCATTCAATTATGAATTTAATTTCAGCGCGCGCTGATTTCGGGGAGAAACTTATCGTCGAATTCGATGTGAAATAAATTAAATCGACTTTTCGACAGACGTTATTAGTCGTGTTTTTTTTTGTCGGACCTGTGTCGTTGTTTTTTCAAAAAAAAAAAAAAAACTCTAATAAAATAGTCATACATTTGGACAAAGACATTGGATTGATTGTATTCGCTTTGAGTGAATGAAATTTATAAGGCGTCATTAGTTTGTTTGGAACCAGAGTTGATAAGTATGACTACTATGACTGAGGTGTTTGAGAAATTCAAAGAAGAATTCAAGGAAGACGAACCTAAACATGGAGGAGTAATAATTGTTATCGAAGGCGATGACGATGACGAATAGTTTAACAGTTTTAATCTGTCGGGGGACAAAACGTGCACTTATCCGTGTGTGCGTTTTTTTTTTTTCATGGTATTATTTATTTACGATGAATTTTTTTATAATATGTGTATGTGTTTCGAACCAGTGTGGTTTTTTTTTAAAAAGACAAAAAACTCTTGATAAAATAGTAATCGTTCATCGTGGACTGCACGTGGACTATTATCATTGTGAACGCGCGTGTAAACACGTCACTGACTCGCGGGCGTTCGAGTCGCTTGTCCCGTCGTCGCCGCCGTTTCACGAAAGTCGAAATCGTTTATACCAACGATATTCGTGCCAGGTATAGATATAGTATAGTATATATATTATTATACACTATATAAAACCACAGCGGCTCGTGGCGACGTATTTGTCTCGGCGGCGGTGGCGGCGGCGCGCAACTCTCCTTCGACGAAAATCCTTAAGAATGGCGGTTTAGTGTTGCGCAAAACAATAGTTATAATATATGTATACGTATCACACACACACGCGCGCGCGCGTATACCTCACGTTTAATATGAGCGAGTAAATAGTAAAACTCAGCAGCTCTCCCCTATTGTTCTCCGAGGTCTCTCTAACAGCTGCGTATTACAGCAGTTCACAGCTCAAGCATCGTTCGGTTTATTATTACTAATTGCGCACACGTCTGTCTCGCGGCGATTCGCGTCGTAAAAACGTTTGAAACGAATATATTTATTATTATTATTATTTTATTGTTATTTTTTTGTTTCATCGCGTCTGTACGTTTTTATCACCGCGCGCACGATTATATGTACGTACTCGTTTCATTTTTTTTTTTTATCTTTAATTAATGTCACAATAATAACTGTTTTCTTTTTGTTTTTTCACACGAACAGCAGTATAAACGATGATGTCGGAACGAAACAGATTTTCATAGGTAGAACTCTTCGGCGAGTGTGGGTGATTGAAAAGAGGAGCTCCTCGAATTTCTATAGGTGTTCATGGATAATATGTGACGTATCCGATCGAAAATAGCCGAAAACAAATGTTTTTTCTCGATAAATCGCCCGACCTACTCGCTTTGTCTTGTATAACGATCGGTTATAAAAAAAACTAAAAATGCAACAATATACGTCATATAATACGTACAATGCTAATTTATTATCGTACGTCTCGAGTGTTGGCTGTCGAAAATAAAATCCAATTAACGTACGCGTTTTATTGTCCAATGCTGTTCGAAAGGACACGACGATAATAATAATAACACGAAATTATAGAAAACTAATGATGCGACAAATTATTACGAGTTATCGTATATACTCATCTATCGAGTGAAAAACGGTGCCGACGCGACGGTGAAAAAAAAAATCAATTTCGTCCGGAAATTCGATTTATTTAATTCAATTATAATCCAATCGAGTTCACGTGATATATAAGTATAATTTTAATAAAATGCGCGATAATAATAATTAAATACTTATGCTCGAAACGCTAATTAGTTTATTTTGTTTAACTAAATTGTTTTCGTCTCCCGTTCCATATCAGGCCGTACAATCAGCCCCCGACCGTTTGAGTATACGTATAAGATCTAATTAAATATAAAATATACTACTGCTAATTTAAATAAAATCGTCTTTCCAACAACCTATATCGTTATCATGCCTGTTCGATAATGATTCAAGCGATATATTTTATACAGAAATATTATACGGTATTATTATAGGTATACGCTAGTAAAAATATAATATTTTATCATATTCTTGGTGGCGAGAGAACGATATCGTAAACCGCCGTACCATTAACCTGGATGTAATCTACAACGAGTCTGGAAATATTTGAAAATCGATAAATCGCGCGTTTTATAGTACGATGTGTACTCGTGTTATCGTTTAATACAACGGTGTATGGGAATTTTAACTTCGAACACCTCTTAGTAACGTAATTACTATAATAATTACTATTACATTTAAACTATTCGTTTTAATATATTTTACGTAATTTTCCCATGTCAATCGGACAACGCGCAATCGTTTTCTATAATTGTGTTAACACATACATAAATGACGTTTTTCTTGTAACAAATACGAAGCAGTCCGCACGATGAAATGTTTGGTGATTCTCTCGAAATAAATATCGAGTTGACTTACACAGTGAAATAAAACGCGTGTGCAATATGCAACCGTCATAATAATATAACGTATGGCAAATACCTTTACAGACCTTTACTCTGAATATTTATTTGAAAATGAAAAAAAAAAAAACGACAATCGCGAACGACAACCGTTCGATTAATTCGATATCGCGCGTGCGCGCAACTATACTACCAACTAAACTTTGATTTTTTTAAGCGTAAAAAAAAAGAAGCATTGTTTTTTTCATCTCTTACCCATTTGTTTGTTACTCGTATATATATATATATAATAATTGTTTCGAATGTACACATGCACTCGCGCACATTGACATGAGAATTTCCAAGGGGACATTCCGCACACACACTATTGTGCGCCGCGCAATGGCTGCTTTCATTAAATATGGTTTTGCGTCCGTATTTGTTTTATTCTGTACCGTACTATATAGTACGTTCCGGCCGATAATAATGTTTGAACTATTTCGTCGAACGCGCACATAACGTA
The DNA here is from genome assembly GCA_948098885.1 of Drepanosiphum platanoidis. Lineage (NCBI taxonomy): Eukaryota > Metazoa > Arthropoda > Insecta > Hemiptera > Aphididae > Drepanosiphum > Drepanosiphum platanoidis. The sequence continues at coordinate 6,047,111 of OX402530.1, read as the reverse complement.
CAGTCGAGGTTTCGATTGTTGTACTCGTTTGCATATCGGAACCAATAAATAGATTGCCGAATAATAATAATAATGATAGTAATAATGATAATGATAATCGTCATAAAACGTCTGTGAACAATATTTTTATCGTTTGCTCTTTTAACGAACACGTCAATGCTTCGCGCGCGTTATCGTCTCGTACGATTTATGTTTCCGTACGAGTCTAACGCGTCGTCCGTTAAAACTACTGGCCGACATTCCGCCGCCGTCGCGTCGTGTCTCGCTCGGAACAGTAGAGTATATTATAATAACATACGGGGACAGTTTAGAAACACAGTTTAACCACAACAAACTTTAACGGGCTCGTGAAAACTCCTTGACGTATGGTTAAGACCGTTTGTCCATCGGTACATGACGTCTTTGTACTTTGGTTACACACATTTCGGACGGTTTCCTTGCACCGAACGTATACCTAACCGAGCTATTTAAATATAAATACTAGCTGACCCGGCAAACGTTGTTTTGCCATATATATATATTTCTAGTCGATTTTGTAGTATAAAAAATAACTAACGAGGGCACGGTGTCTATAATTTAAAAGAGGAATGGAGCGCTGTGGACGGTCTGTAAAAATAACAAAACGCCAGCCATTCGTTTGTATAAAATGCAAATTACCACGCGCTCACTGATCGTCGCGTCTCAAAATCTAGCCCGAGAAATAACGTTCTTTATTTTCAACCCCTTTCACCCCCTTGAGGTTGAATTTTGAGAAATAAGTCAATAGATTTTTCATTATTTCAAAACGCGTATATACGTATGTATTTTTTAATTGAAAACGATTCGCAAAAATATTTATAAACAATGATAATAGTTACTATGGTTACAGAATAGTGTGGGCATAATAGGGTGGGCCACCCTTAACACCACCAAAGGGGTTTGAAAAATAGTTCATGTCCTATTCTCAGAGCTACCGAATATATTATACGGAAAATGTCATGAAAATCGGTCGAGCCGTTTCGGAGGAGTTCGATAAGAGAATTTTATATACAAGATATTATACAGTATATAGCTGTTTTCGGCGGCGAACTCGCAATCATTATACTCGACTTTTACCGTAATATACTACTTTCTCTCTCGTCAAACGATCAAAGCTCATGAATACGCGTGCATTATAAAACGTGCGCCGCGCGCACACTTAAATTTACCACCGCGACGACGACGGCCGGTTCCGTTACTGCGCGAACGGCTAAAGGATTGTTTGTCAACTGTACGGTGACGGCGTTACAGCTCTTATAATATAGTATAGTATATATATGTATGCCGGGTCGAGAATAGTGAATGGCAATTATTGCGTGTGTTTGCGCCGCGGCGGCGGAACTGACTTTGGGAGACATTGACTTTGCACAAACCGCCGAATTCACTGTATATAAATATGTATGTATAGTATTGTCCGGAAACGCCTACCGCTTTCGTCGTCGTCGTCGTGGTGCCATTCCAGACCGACCGCGGGCAGAGACAGAGAGATAGAGAGATTCGAGGAGCGCGCAGGGAGAAGGGTTGATGGTGTGTATATATATATATGTTATATTATATGTGTTTACATAGACGACGGGAAAGGAAAGGATGGTAGAGTTTGCCACTTAAGCGCGTATTGCGTGCGACTCTTGTTCATTAAATGCGCTCTCCGGTTTGTTGTTCGGCCAAAGGAAGAGGCCGCAAAGACCGGTGGGGTGGCAGGGGGATGGTTTTCGAGTTTATATATATATATATATCAACTCGAAAATCCGTATTTGAACGCGCGCACAATTACACTCACACACACACACACATGTAATCGACGAACCGACGTAGTGTGTGTGTGTGTGTGTGTGCCGCACGCGTGCCCGCGCGATTCTACGCGGACGAAAAGAAAATATCTGGAAATTGGAAAACCATTCATTTTCTGTGTTGTTGGTTTTCTGATTCGAAATGTAATTTGTCGAGGTGCTATATATCGTCCGTCGTCGGGACTTTGGGAGGGAATCGCGTTGCTGCCCGTCCGTCCGTTCGTTCTACTCGTATTATTATTATTATTATTATTATGTGGGGACGGCAAACGAAAAAGCTTTTCTTGAATTTATGTTCCATAAAAATATATAAATGTATTATACCGCGCGAGTATGAGTGATAATCGATATGATGATGATAAATTAAAAAAAAAAATAAAAATAAACCAACGCCGATCGTTGAATATTCGTTGGTATTTAAATTGACGTGACACGCCGATTACGATTTTAATTCATTCCTTCCGACGACGACGACGTGCTGCTCTAAACGCTCTAATAATAATTCATCGTATAATCGCTATGAATTCGGTAAACGCGCGCGCGCGCCTTACTAAAAATACTTTTGAATTATATAACACGGGATATTATGGTCTGAATAATAATACATCGTTATGTTAATCGAAAATATTAATAATTACGCGTCCGCACGAGAAAAGTTATTTCAGTCGTTCCAAACAAGCGTGTGTGTGTGTGTGTGATGCGACTTCAAATTCCGATTTGTCGCTGACAAGTTAGTTCTGTGTTCGTTATTTTTCATATTTTATCATAAATATTTCATAGCGCATTAATGTTATACATATATATTATTTTATGAGTTTCCAAACATTTCGTTTTTATCGTTCGGCTTCAGACTTTATTTTAGAAACACCATTTGTCGAGTTGTTCGAGCATGCTGCATACGAAATCGTTGACGATTTTTAAGACCTCGTTTAAAGTTTATTTTTTTATTTTTTATTACGATTCGGCGGCACGCGATAATATAATACACGTATACGTATAGTTTTTTTTATAATCGCGTTGCACAGTCATCATCAGTCATTATTTTTATTTTATTTTTTAATTTCTCGCGGCCCATCCGCGTCATTACTATCGGGGACTAACAATTATTTCGTAGTAATTAATTAATTCAAGAACGCGTGTTTCGCGCCGATAAGAGAACTTTTTCGGTGTGCGAAAAACGCGCGTAATTAAAAAAAAAACAAAGCGAAAATCGGCGTAAAAATATTAATGTTTCGATTTCTCGTTTTGTTTTATTTCGCGACACAAATACGTGTACGTATACGTACACGATAATCGATAAATAATAATATATTTAATCTCGAAAACTTTGTCTATACCGCGGTGTGCGATATCGCCGTTCAGACGTTTAGTGTCTAATATTACGCCGCCGGTGAACTTTTTTCGTAAACAACCTGTAACACTGCAGTGTTTGACTTACGCCGCCCGATATTAGGTGTGCGTATTTAATTTTATGATAACATTGCAGAATGGTCCTTCCCCAGATAAGCGCGCGTACAACGCCAATTCCTCGCCGTTAAAACAACGCGCGCGTTATTCTAAAGTGCGAAATAGTTTTTAAATCGTCTTAATTATCGTCGATATTTCGTCCAAACACCTACCGCGTACTCGGTCGTGTGTGTTTCGTTCCCATAAATTTGCCGCGGACAGCGGCGGCGGCGGCGATCGGTTTTACACGTACTACTACTACTACTACTACTCGTAGTAGTACATCGTGAAATAGACTCGACCCGATTGTAAATATTTTTTCACGCGACCGTTGTTTGGTGTAGATTCGATGTAGGTACTAACCCTGTTTTGTCGACCGAAACAGCGTATCACCATAAATTATTCGTTCGTTTATAAGTTTTAATTAGTTCTGCGTACCGAATCACATCGTTTGAATGAATAAAATCGAATGTTTTCATCGTTTTAGAGGTGAAAAAAAACCGCGTTTTTCGTATTCTCAATTATTAATAAATATACATAAAATAATTTACTAAAACTATTAAATATATATATATATATAAATTGTAATATAAAAATACACCGGACGATGCATTTTATTCGAAACCGGGTGGTATACATTTTCACACTCTCTTTATCGCGACACTATCCGGACAAGACCTATTTATTTAATTCTATATCATCGGCATATTCAATAGTTTTAGAAAATTATTTTATGCGTTTAATAATACGTTGTTAATAAATTCAGGGCTAGAATTTGTATGCAATAAAAAATTGTAAAATATGCATTTTCGTATTTACCGAAATATGCAAAAATATGCATTTTAATTTTTATAAGATAAACACAAAAATATGTATTTATTGAAATATAATATGTCAGTGGTTGGCTGTTTGTCTTAATATAATATAATAATTGAGAAATAAAATAAAAAATAATTTAGAAATAAAATTTATAATCGCATGCCTATTGTGCCATAGGTTTTATAAAAATAAAATTTGTGTTTGACCAAAAAAACCAAGTCTTATACTTTGATCGGCAGTGCTAGAATTAAATACGAAATATTTAAATATTAATTACGAAATATACTATAAAACATGCATTTTTCGCATTCTTACAATCGAAATATGCAATAATATTCATTTTATCCAAAATATTATGCAAAAACATGCGAAATAAAAACACCATCACCATTTATCTCGTCGTGGGGGCGATTCGTGGACATTACTGACAAAATCAATAGTCAAAAGTCGCAACAAAAAAAAACACGCTGTTGCATACGAATCCTGGTTATTATTATAATATGAGGAGTATTGACCGCCAAACGTTATTGGTTTTTTCGAAAATATTTTTTACATACATATTATACGCTGCGGAATACCGCGTGTGTAAATAATACGGGTCTCGAGTATGGTTTACACGAAAACGAATATAATCGCGCGTCGGATATCCATATTCTCGCGGCGCGGACCTTTTCGATTTAACCGAGAAAATAGGGTCCGCGTGCCGTTTTGTAAATACAATGCGCCAGCGTATGCGCCGCGTGTATGGTATGAGTTATACGCGCGTCGCGCACGTTTTGCCCACACGTTTATCATACGGTCGAGGCGAATAAAGTCAACTAAAAGACGCGCGCGGAAAACCAAACGGTTTTCATACATGTTTATTTATATAATGTATATGCGATATAGTGTATTCGGGTTGCATGTGGTGTCACGGAGGAGCAACACCGAGAATATCGTTGATAACTCGTATACAGTACGAACTCTGTTAACACGAACTATTGGATAACGCGAACTAGTTTTCCGGTCCCAAGAAAAGCCATATATTATACTTTAAGGTAGGTTTTTTTGTTATTTCTTCGGTTTACACGAAACTCGAACAAATTTTAGGAACCATATTGTCGTTTTGTTGATTAACACGAACAGATTTTTCGTTTATTTATCGTTTATTAGATCGTTCGATCTATTTTCGTTTTATCACTTGCATGTATGTATGTGCATAATTTAATCTTTATTGCAGCTAAGCAGTTTTATCGATGTCTTATCCCTCTAATTCTCTATGTATGTACATATGTATCGAGTATCGATCAGTTTCAAGTTGACTTGGTGATTTGTTGTGTATATCTGTCCGTCTGTGTCGACCGAAATGAGTTTAAAAAGGAAGCAAATGTCTATCGATCTAAAAACTAAACAGCTCATTTTAGTGGAAGTAGAAAAATGTACAATGTCTAAAACAAAAATTGCGGAGAAATTTGGCATTCCTACTAAATCAACTTTGTCAACAATTATAAAAAATAAAGACAAGATTATCGGTTGACACAAATTTTTTTAACACGAACAGGTTATTTTGCGGTCCCGTCGAGTTCGTGTTAACGAGGGAGTACTGTATGTAGGAGATCGGTTTTACGTATCGCGTAGCGAGTAAAAAACGGTTTCGGGAATTATAGGACGACGGAGAAGACCGGACCGTATCGTACGCGTCTTGGAATAATCGCAATCCGTATCGAATCGACCGCGCGCGCGCGCGCGAGGTGTAGACGACGATCGATCGGGGCTATAAAACGACCAGGCGAAACCCAAATGGGGCGTGCCGTGACGGTACTATTCGTCTATTTTGGGCGCGTGCCGCAGAGTCGGTCGAATGTTACAATAGCCGAAGTGGATTTAAATGCACCTCTCCGGCGCAAACGTATTGATCAAACAAAGTCCTCACCTAAAGTGTAAATGGGTGCGCAAACAACGCGCGCGCGAGCGCGAAGCGTCGTTAAATGCTCGGTTAATTGGGTATGGGCGAGTGTCGAGAGCGAGCGAGATAGACGGATGGATAGATAGAGAGAGAGACGGATAGATGGAAGGATGTAGAGAGAGAGAAAGGGTAGTGGATCGAACCATTGACTTTTAGGTCGAAATTAGCAAACAGTTGGCGACGTCAAGTCACTCGCGTCCGAAAACCGGCGGCGTCGACCCGTGCGCGAGGTCAAGTCAGCCGAATTTTAATATCGTCGTCGCGTGAGTTTACAATAAAAAATAATACAAACGATATTACTTACTGTACTACTCGCACGTGACTCGTACGAGACTGAATTCGAGCGGTTTACCGAGATTAGGCTTCTTATGGGTTTGCACGGTTTTTTCTTCTTCTTTTCGGTCCGAATCTCGATTGGTTTTCAGTGACGTCCGTGATTCGAGTCTTATTCCCAGTCGAATAAAACTAGTTTCGCTTTGCGTATTTCGCGTGATATTTTTATCGGAACGCATTTACAGTATGTAACAGTCGCGTATCGAGAGAGTGTTCGAGAATAGAAAGAGAAATTGACGGGGTCACGCTCGTGTACCCGCGACGTTATTCGTGTACAATTTTATTTTATCGAGTCGTCGGGCTGTGCAGTAAAGTCGTACACCGCCGCCGGATTATAAGTTTATTATTTTCATAAATGATTTCGAAAACTTTGGAAATTTCAAATCGACGACGACGACGGTGTCTGCAAATCGGGACGATTTGTCCCGGAAGAATTTTCCACCCGTGCAAGGTCTCGAGTCTCACATGACTAATACAATTTCTATTATTATTAAAATATTATAATAAATACTGCTGGTTTATAATAATTATTATAATATTTTCGTCTATCGATAGTAGTTCCTGCCAAACAAATCGAATTTTGGGCACCGTATTGTTTAATTATTTATCGATATGAGAAAAAAGCCGAACCTATATACTTGTATATTTGCAGATAAAAAATAAAAAAGGAGGTTTTCGCATATTTTTACACGTGTAAAAACTCGTGAGCCACGTTTTTTTTTTCTTTTTACCGTACAATACATAATTAATCCTAGCCCCGTTAACGATATCGCGGGGGATATTAATCGTCTGAAAAATTACTCGTTTCTCTCGCACGTGACAAATAGGAAACGGGCCCCGCGCCGTCGACGGTGGTCGCACACTGGCGCGGGATCTCGGGTCACGCCAAAGAAGATAAATGTCGTTAATTAGCGTGTGTGCGTAGTGTTGCGGACGCCGCGCCGTCGTCGTCGTCGTGTGCTTGTCGACAACACGTGTGCGGCGACCGTGCCCGACAACAACGTAAACGGCATTATATATCGTGTACCTCTCGCGCGCGGGCCAATAATCGACGCGAGTTTCTACGGCAAGAATCGCAGAACACTGGAAATTTTAGCGCGTGTCCCCGCGTTTGGAAACGTGTCCTCGGGGGATAAATAAATATTGTCCGACAGATTCGGACGAAAACCGCGGTCCGTTCAACGTCCGATTCGCGTTGAAAGAATACATTCGTGTGTCCAGTAAATCGTCTTGTCGCCGTCAAAAATGACCGTCAAAGTTGGCATTAAATCGTACACCAATCGATTTCTGTTAACAATATAAAAAATATTTCTTTAGATTTCGAAATAAGAATCGTTTACGTTTTTTTTTTTTTTAGATCTGAGTGTTTTTAAATGTGTACTCGGCTGCTGTTCAATACCCAATCAAATCCTACTTTATTCGTAAAATAATCGGTAAAAATCACTCGCACAGCCGAACAATTTACAATTGAATTAATCGAACGACTCAAGAATATATTATATTTTTCATCGTATTGTAATTTAAAAATTCCAATTATAGTGTTCGAAAAAAACGAACACGACAACACCTGACGACGAAGCGCTCTCTGACCGATATTAGTATAGTGTTTAGATTCCGAAATCTATCGAATTATAACGACGAGCAGGTCTATAAAGTTTACCAAAAACGCCAATAACGAAGATTCATAGAGCATTTGGTTTTTTTTTTTTATTTTCTGCCAACTTTGATGGTCCGCTTTGTTCCCGCTGTGCGGCGGTAGTATTTCGCGTTACATCTACATCGGCGGCGGCGTTCATTTAGAACCCGCTGAGTTATGGTTTTTTTTTCCGAATCGCACGCGGGCCCGTTCACAGAGTCTAGTGTGTGTGTGTGCGTATGGTGTAATGGGGCTGGGCAAAATTTATCTGTCGAAAAAAGGCGGTGGACCGGGCGCCGCCGCCGCCGAAAGTGTGTCGTGTACGTGACTGGAATGTACTCGATTGCCGTTCTCCCTCGTACGAAAATACGAGGCACCATACGTATTTAGATATGTTTACCCCGCCGCCGCCGCCGTAGTTTTCAATCGGCAGACGTGACCATAACGCGCCGACGTTTTTGGGTGCGACGCTGCTGACAAAAAGTCTCTTTTTCTTCTGTCGATAAAAAGATTATCGTCGAGGAACGGCGGTCGCGTGTGGCGACGACGGCGGAATCCGTCGTAGTAAATCGATAAAAAAAATACACGTTTCGGTTTTTTCCCTCCCCGTCGTCGCTTTTTTAGTCGAAACGAAAATATTGTCGGTCATATACCTCGTACATTAGGCGTTTAACATATTATTAGACCACTCTGGTCTAATGTCCGACCATCTTTTTAGTCGATCCTATGAATTGTTCACGTCGCGATTGTTCAAAGTTTGTGAGTTTGTCACGAGTGAGAGAAAGGGAAAAAAACCGTTAGCTTTTGGCCGTCAAAACGCAAATCTATTTGACGAAACCGCTATATTAGTCGATTTTATTCATTAAATGACGTCGTCTGTCGCCAAGTAATCGTACGCCGCACGAGAATTCAAATCGAATTTCGGAGCGTTAAAATGCGCCCAGAGGCGGCGGCGGCTCGCGCATTTCAACTCGACGCACTGACGTCAATTACCTAATACAAACACTTTCAACATCAATGTTATCTACAATACCTCTCGCGCCGGATTCTCCTCCGTCATCGAACTCCATTAGTCGATTTATTAGTTTCTGCAATCAAAGTAATGGAAAGTCCGTCCAAACATAATGCACCACGCCGCCGCCGCCGAGGCAGTCTCGCGCGCGCTATATTAATATCTACCGGTTCAAATCGAAATAAATTAATGTGTTCCGTATGTCAAAACGTGGACGCGGGAAAAAAAATAAATACTCTACCGATATAGAATAGTTACGAGTGGCAAAGATTTCTCAGTCGTCTAATACGAGAGGATTTTTCAGAGAAATTTTCATAGAACCTCGCCGATTCCCACGCCGTTCCCCCGCCCACTCGGATAGTGTTTCAGAGAAACTCCTTTGGAAATACCTCTTGGAACTCATCAATACCGGTGCTATAACGCGCGCGCGAGCCCTGACGCCGTTCCCGGAAAAATCTTAAGGAAACCTTGTCGCCGACGTCGTCGTCGCGTGGCCAACTCAAACCGCGTTGACAACGTTTTCCGTCTAATTATTTTAGCCACGAGCGCGGAATATAATTAATATTACCCCCCGCCTGTAGTGTTGCCGCGCGTCAGATAAATTGTTCGACGCCAGCCGGCGTGTGTATACGTAATAAACGTGTGTTCGACCCATATACATCATTTGCATATACGTCGGGCGTTTTAGCGGATATTCTGCGGGACGCGAGCTATATTTATAGTTTACGCCGCCGCCGGAAAGATCGCGAGTGTATCAAACAGTCGTTATGGCGTGTACCGGAAAACGGCATCTACTGTGACCGTGCCTGCCGGATTTACACGAGTCGTTTAAAATCTCGGTAACGCGCTTGCTGTTGCGACGCCAATGTCGAGTTTATACTACACAAAACGTGTTCTCAAAACACGATGGTCGTGAAATATTCGAGTTTTTATCGCGGGTGACGTGTTCGCCACCGCCGTTGTCTTTTTAGGTCGGCCGTCCAACAGTGGATAGGGGCTCCATTAACTCTCATAATATTGACTTGGCCGACTTCCACGACGAGATTCCTATTGTTCGGGCTCTAGTATTTGGATTCACCGAATACGACTGCGATCGTCGCGAATCACTATAGTAGTACAACACAGCTCAACATACCTCCGATTATATTATAGTAAGCTTGTTGTTTGTCTTTTGCACAGTGAAAAACCTATAGCGATTTTTATCGCCAGTTCACGATTCGTCGTGTATTCTCTACCCGCTTTGTTCGTCTGGATAAGATAAACAAGACAGGATCTCTGCTATTGTCATCCGGATAAGGTATAATATAACGAGATGACCGTTTTTTATCCGTTTTCGCGGTCGAATCGCGACGGATGGCACGCGACACTGAACGATCATAATAATTATCGTACGTGTCGCGTACTTGTGCGTTAAACGCGCGCGCGGAGGAAACGACGCGATTAAAACGCGACGGCAGTCGTTCGTTATGAATCGTACTGGTACAATAATATTATATATCGTATTATACGAGCGAGACCGGATCTGCCGCCGCCGCCGCCGCAGACTCGTTAGCGCGTTTATAGAGTCGACGACGACGATTTATCGACGTGGAAGTAGAGGGAAAAAAAGAAAAAAAAACAATCCTAGTCTCGACCGAGCGTCGTCGTCTCTATAGAACCGCGAGATTCACATCCGGTGACGTAATATTATATAATGGCGTTGTGACGCGTGCGAGATATGTACATGTGTAGGTGTTTTATCATTATATTCGCGCGCGAGTTCGTCAAACGGCGGCGGAGGCGTGTGACGACCGCGACGACAGTAATGAATAGAGAGAGAAAAAAGGACGGGCGCCGCCGCCTGGTGAAAACTTCCGACTACGTCTTGTCGCGAATTTTTTTTTTTTCTGCATCCCGACAGCGGCGCTCGGTCTATAAACTCGATTACCGGCCCGTCGTCGTTACACGCGGACGCGGCCCCGTCCCGTACGTAATATTATATTTATAGGTAACATATGCGCTTTATATATACATGTACATAATATTATACAAACGCGCGTTATATAAATAATACACACCCTCTTAACATTTACATAATAACGTTGTATTGTGTGTACCGCACGCGCGCAACGTATATAAACTATAAAGTGATAAGGCGTGTGAGACGGCGACGGTCTACATGCACTGCGTATGAAATCTCGGCGTTTTTCGAATCGCACGTGACGCGCGCGCGCGGCTCCGACGACGGTTTGCCGGCGAAATGTTTCAATTTTAAAATCGACGGATTCGTTCCCCCGCAATGGTCGTCGAAAGCGACCCTCACCCACCCCCGGATTCGTTTCTCGTTTGGAAAACGTGCGCGATGCCTCGAGAGAGCCTGCGCGATCCTATTTTCGGTTTTCGGAATCCGAGTGAAACGACGAACGTTTTGCCCGGGGTAGCTGTGCCGATGGTTGTCGCGTGTGTTTCGTTTTTTTTTTCGTATTTTCGTCGACTCACGTCTTTGCGAGTGAAATAATCGGTCCGATTTTCAATTTCGCCGATAGTTTATTCCGGTAGAAAACGTTGTTTGGTCGCAGGTACTTTCGGCAGGTCATTTTCCCCGTTTGGTTTTTCTAATAATCGAAAAAAGCTGACGTGAATTTCAAAAATAAAAAATAGGGCTACGTTTGTACCTACGATTCTTGGCGAAATCGAATTCGTTTTTTTTCGTTTTTACTCAAACAGGAATTCACGCGATGATGTTTTCGCCGAATATGTACTTACAACGCGATTTTCTCGAAACGCTACGATTTTGCAAAAGATTTCGATATTTTTGTGCTACAATTTACATACGTAGGTATTTGAAACTTTCGATAGTTTTCTTCGTATAATATCGATAAAATAATCACTCGAAAGTTCTGAAAAATGTAATAAAGAGTTAATTTTAGTATGCTTTGTTTTTACTCTTTTAGAATAATAATATCGAGTAATCGCGACTTTTTTAATATACAAATACGTATCACGGGGGGGTTGAAAAGGTGTTGAAAATGTAAAATGTAATTTTTTTGAAACTTATAGCATACACATTTTGTAAATCATATAATGATAAATATTCGACTCTTTTTTCAAAATTCAACCCCTAAGGGGGTTAAAGGGGTTGAAAACGAAGATCGTTATTTCTCCCTCGTGCCAGAAAAAACTTGACGCGGGACGCAACGATCGGCGAGCGCGTGGTAATTTGCATTTCATACATAAATAGATTGTTATGTCATCGAAAATCCCGACGATCTTTACCAAAACGTATTGATTTTGCAATATCATATTATTACATAACTTTTATCGAAATCGCATGCGTGCGTGCGATGAACAATAGAAACGAACACAATAGAACTTTTTTCATTGGACGGTCCAAACGATCGCAGGCAAATCTATTACCATTGGTCGATGAGCTCGTGACGTAGACGATTAAAGAGAAAACCCGACGATGTTTATGCAAAAAGTAAGGATTTTGCAACGTCATACATTATTACATAACTTTTACCGAAATTGCGTTCGTGCGCGCTCCATTCCTCTTTCAATCGTAGACGCCACAACAAGTTAGTTATTTTTTATACTATATAAATATAGTTATTTTTTTATACAAAATTCACTAGAAATATATGGCAAAACAACGTTTGCCGGGCCAGCTAGTATAATGTGCAATGAATATCTTCGCGGAACATCAGAAATAGTCGCGTTTTTCGCCGCACTTATCAGATAGGGCTAGAAATCCATTTTTCACATGGAAACGAGATGGAAAGCGTTTGAAATGCACATTCTAATGGTTTTTGAGAAAAAACTGTACACATTTCTCAATTTTCAGGTACTGAATTATTATAAATACGTATTGTTTATTGTTTTTTTTTTTTTTCAAGTATAATATATATTTTTCTTACATAGTACATTTTTGTAGTACGTGATTATTATTTTCAACTATCCGAAGGAGAAAAACAAATTGACTCATTTAAATTTAATTCGTCGACCGAAGTCACAGAAGAAAATATAACAGTGGTCGGTTGATAATTTCATTACGATTATTGCGGTAGAATGATAGTAACCGTATATCAAGGTATATCGATACGGATTTATTGTTGCGGCGATGACGTATGCGTAGACTGTGCGCCTCCTCCCCCGGCCGAGAGCTACTTCCGCCTGGGCAGCCAATTCGCGATTTCGCTCTGACGGCGGTTCCGGAAGAATCCTTTGGTCACCGCACCCGGATCGGAGACCGGATCCAAATGAATTATCCAAAAGATAGAACGCGGGCGTAGGCAAATCGGCCGGTAAACCAACTGGGTTTCTTATAAAAGGCATAATATTATTATTATAATTTTTTTATCACATGAAAACCACCCGTACAAAATAAAATGATATTCAATCGTGACGTCATTATAATATGAAATCGACTCGGTGCGTGAGTCATTCGAAAAACGAAAATTGCTACTCCGTCTTTTCCACGTTATTAATGATTTGTTTCTTAATTTATAAAAAAAAATTCCAGGACCGATTTTCCTTTTAAATATTCGGCCGTCGTCCACTCCCGACTGACGAAAATCGGCTTTTTATTACAATAAGATTACAATCGATCGACCGCCTTTTGGTCTCCGACAATGTCCGTCGTGGACATTTGCTCGACACCGTGTCCACACAATACCAATCAGTTAATTCAGTTTAGTTCGGTTACAATCGGAAAATTGTCGTTTGAGTATTTTTTTTTCACTCTTCTGACGGACGTTCGACAATAATAATATTGTAGTACGTACACGCGGCCGTCGTATTTTTTAATACAATTTCTTTCGACGGTGTCTTACCGCCGCCGTATCGGTTTTTTTTTTTTCATCCACACGACGAAAACATTAAAGAGATTGTTCGCCGCACAGCGCGTTGTTTTGCCGAAAAAAAGTAAAAAATAAACTAATAATATTATTAAACGTTCTCGGCGTAGGGTGGTGCGTCGGCCGTTTACACTCGGTCGTCGATCGTCGGACAGGTGTGTCGTCTTCACGACGACGTCCGCGTTGGGAGGTAGAGAGAAGAAGAGGAAAAACGGGCGAAAAAAATAATCCAAAAGGGGACGCGAAATGACAAATGAAGGTGCAAGAACCGGCCATCTCCCCACTTTTTAAAATTGTTCAAGAGAAACACAAATTACTAAATAAATAAATTTACAATTGAGGTACCTATCAAACATAATTGAATTCTCCATACAAAGAGCCGTCTTTACATATTATAATATATAAATTAAAATTTTACATTATTTAATGTCAAGGGTGGTGGTCCGGATGATTGACGTATGATATATCAAAAGTTTTATAATATTGTATGTATGTAATATATAATTTAAAATTCGTAACCATAAAGAAATAATTTTATTATTATGATATTTAACTGAAACGAAATAAGCTTTGATTATAATATGCGACATATTTTAAAACCAAAAACAGCTGACTTGGCACGTTATTTATTTTATTTTGAAAAACGATGATATTTTATTAAAATATAACGCTTTTTCACACAATGAAGGACCTATGTGATAATATAGGCCGTCCAGACGGTGTTTTTTGCATTAACCGAGTTAACCAAAGTGTTTTTTTTTCTCGTCCTGTTAATTGGACGTCCGGATGATTGGCGTTCGGATAATCGGAGTTCTACTGTACATTATTTAAATGGTATAAATAAAAAACCACGCAGACGGCCGGTTCTCTTGCACAGGACCCTTCAAATCCTAATAATTGTTATCTTTACGCGTCGTCGTGATATACGGATAGAAATGACTAGAGCTAGGATTTTAATGACCTTAAAAATACACAAAAATTCACTAAAAAAAAATGCAAAAATGACCTAAAAACTCTAAAAATGAACTTAAAATAAACAAAAATTAGTTAAAATACACAAAATGAACGTAATATTTGTAATATTACGTAAAAATGACCTTAAAAATGCAATAAAATGCATTTAACACAAAAAATGCAAAAGTCACCAAAATCCTAGCTCTAGAAATGACGTATACGTTTTTCTCCTCTCGACGCATTGTCGTCGATTTTTCACGCCCAGTGTTGCTCACGCGTGCGAACATAATTTTTCCTAGACAATTCCCGAGCGAATTCGTTCAATTTCATATATATAAATGTATATATATCGACCTCGGACAATGCGCATTACTCGCACAATGCAATCAACGTTAATATTATATAATATTTTTTTATTATACCGTCGCGGTCGACTTTGGAAAACCGCGTCGTCCCTTCAGTCCTACTCGTCGACGACGGTCGTATACCGAACACGCGCGGACAACAACGCTTGGTCGGGGATTTATACGCATCGGTTGATTTTTTTATTTTTTTTTTTTACTGCGAAATACATCATCGTAATAAATTCCACGGACCTCTTGAATGCCGACGGTGGGTTATTTTGGAATTTTTTCGCCTTTTTTTTACACATTGTTATATAATACGTACGTGATTTTAATTTCACATAATATTTTTAAGGTATGTCCGGTCGGCCGGTGTTTTCCGAGTACGCGGCGCGCTCGCTCGTTTGGTAGAATAAAATGAAAAAAAACACACAACGATTGTATTTTTCATCATCTCTATAGATCGACCGACGACGTTTTCACAATGACTTTGCGAGTCGACTCGGAACCGCGCGCCGCGATACAACAACATCTCCTCCGAGTATTTACCGAAACGCATTTGAATAGCTAATAATTTTGAAACAACATTTATCTAGATTTTATAATTTATTATTGTATTCAAATTTGGCAAATTCGTTGTTTATTCCATCGAAAATTGCGCGTACATATTATATTCTTTGTGTTTGCGTTGTATATTTTAGAATACTCCAACGAAATTCGAGTGAACATTTCACTGTTTCACATCGCTTGCGAATCGTTTTTCGCCCCGTGTTTTCAGTTCGTCTAATCCAGCAGTTCCCAAACTTTTTTTTCCGCGGTGCCCTTTTTTGGATCAAATTTAGCCGCGGTGCCCTGTTTTGGACCAAATTTTTAACGTTAAATTAAATTCGTAAAACATCCATCTGTCGGTACGATAAAATCGAACCTATAATCACCTAATCACGTTTGGAAATACGAATACGGTTTAGAATCTCGCAGAGTATAGAAAACGTATAGTTATTATTCGTTCGTAATCCGTCCGTTTTATTGTACAAAATTAAATGACGCGTACAGTTCAACGTCTTATTAGATAATACGTATATACCGCCTTGTTGTAATACGCTATACGCTATTGATAAAAATTTCCAACACAAATTATTATTATTATAATTCATGAATGATTGCGCCACGTTGTAAATTGCTTTGCGCGAAAATATTTCAATTGAAATTTAAACCGACGACGACGGTTAATTATAAATCGTTGAATATTTCAAACGTATTACGACGCGCCGGAGTTTTATTTGGGCGTGTTCGATTGTCCCGAGGAATAGTCAACGCCGCGCCGAAAACAGACAAACCGAACGCTTTCCTTTAATCGTCTTCCGACCGATCGTTATATGATATCGATTTGTAGGGGTTTTTTTCTCTCGCAATATCGCTTTATTTAGTGTTGTTTTCGAACGCCGCGCCGTGGCCGCGCCCGGTTGTCTCGACACTTCGTACCCGCGCGTAAGTTGTATGCAAACAGAAACGGCGAGCTCGCGTAATCCTCGCGGCCGTTTAGACGTACGCCGAACGTCGGTTTCCGGACGACGGACGCGCGCGGATCGATCGCCGACAACTAACCGAGGTCGTCGGGGGCACACAAAACTACGGACAAAAACAAAAACAACAACAACAACAACAACAAAAAAAAACAGAAAAAGAGATCGACTCGGAGAACGCGACAGGAACGGCGGGCAGGGGGAAAAGATAACGAAACGAAAATTTGGAAAATCGATTTCCGTTTTTTCTTCTTCGCGCGCGCGTGCGGGTGGTAAAAAAAAAAAAAAATACAAACAAACAAACAAACAAAGAAAACTCTGCTGCGGCGCGTCCTTTCCTCGCGCGGTTACGCCAGACTGTATACAGTGAGTGTCGCCACGGGCGACTCGTAAGGACGAACAGGACGAAAAAAACCAACTACGTCGAGGTACAGAGAGAGAGGGAGTGGGAAAAAAATCAAAACTATATAACGATAACGCGCTGCTCGCGTAGGTTTTTCGCAGCGACAACGCTGTGTGCTTAACGACGTAATTTCTCCAAACGCCCCCCCCCCCACTCCTCGTGCCCGTCTGTTACCAGCGGGCGATAACCCTACGTCAAAAACGCTCGGGGATTATTTTCTTTCCTAGTTTTTTTTTTTCCCCCATTCTCTCGCTTTCTCGTTTTGTCGATGTCGTATTTATCGATACGATTTTTTCCTCGAGCGATAATTTTTTCCTCGCGTTCTTCGCGCGCCCACTACGTTCCCGACCGAATCCCGGGTCTCGAATCCGTATCGTTTTCGGTTTAGAACGATCCCTCCCCAGGTCTCGTGGTGTTTTCCGATTTCATTCGTATCGTTGGATATCGATTGTATCCGACTCGTCCCGACAACATAGATTAAAAAACGACACGTTAAACGTCTATTTCGTCTGTGTAATACATTTTATCTATACACTACTACAGCGTTTCTTAAACTGTGTTCCGCGGAACCCTGGGGTTCCGCGGAGATCACTTCAGGGTTCCGCGAAGCTTTAGTAATTTTTTCAAAATTTTCAAGAAAATTACTTAAAAATGTCTAACTAAAGCATATTTTTTACCTTTAACACAATATTAGTGTATGAAATAATTATAGTTTTTTTTTGCAAATAATCCTAAAAAAGCTTTAAAGCTAAAAAACAAAGTAGGGGCTCCACGATAAAAATGGACGTCAAAAAGGGTTCCACGGATAAAAAAGTTTAAGAAACGCTGCACTACTAAATCGAGTATACTCGTATGCTACTGTATAATATAAAAACTAATTTTACATTAACGAGTAATTAATTAATTATACCGTATCGAATAAGGTTATTTTAGTAATTTCGATCAAAATCATGGCTTGGTAATTAATGTACTCGCCCAATTCGTGAAATCCGCAACTATTTGCTAAATTTATGAAACGAGTACTTACTACACACACACACACACATTCAACGAATAACGTGTATTTGTTGTTATTATTATCACGACAGCCCCTGCCGCACGTAATAACGATATTATTAGTTCAGTGACGAACATTCCGGTCGATACACGCCAAAACGCATCTCGTCGAAACTACCCCTCCCCTTCGACCTGGCGCTTGCTCGCAGGTCACTGTATCCCTCGGCGGGTAGACTCGCGCCCAGCGTTATCGCCGTCAACCGATTGTGCCACGCGAAAGCCCGCACACCTCGCCAGAATTCAACTTTATAAACAGCTCGCAGAGTTTGTTACCGCAAAAGACTCCGCGTCGGATTAAACACGCGAAAATCCACCAATATTCACCGTGGAGGTCTTTTCCCCGTAGTGTGTCGACTTGACGCGCATGCCTTCCGAAACTATTTTCCGTTAAACTTCTCGCGGCTCGGGAGAAAGTGACCCCTCCTCCCCCCCCCACCCCCGAGTGTATTATGAGAGCAAGTATGATAATAATTACTCGGGCAGAGAATCCGGTGTGTTTTCCTTTTTTCTGTTTTTCCTCCTATAAAACGCGTCGTATGGGTTCGCCGCGAACGGAAAACGGAGCGATTGTTTTTTTTTTTTCAATAATATTATTCGTATTTTGTGTTCGTCGATGTTTGTAGGGAATTCTTCGAGTCTACGTGGTTTTCGTCTGTCGGGGTTTTAGTTTACCGGCAAAAAACAAGGATTTTTTTTCAAATAACCACTATGGGAAAAAATAACACTATAGTAAATCGATCGAAAATAGTTTTTCGACTATTGTTTTTCCGAACAATTAAACGCATATTTTAAATAATATTCTCTTTCGGAACCAGAAGTGACACATAATAATTCACAAGACATTATTATTGAAATATACATAAAATTACGATTATATTTTTGAACGTCGCACAGTGGGGCAAATGACCCTCAAAGTTGGCAGAAAATAAAAAAACGAAATGCTTTATAGATCATCGTTATTAGCATTTTTGTAAACTTTATAGATCTGTTCATAATAATTCGGCAGATTTTGGATCAAAATACCACTAATATCGGCCAGAGAGCGCTTCGAAAGTCGTCAGGTGTTGTCATAAATTTTCATGTTCGTTTTTTTTTAATATCACGTGTTTTTTGAACGCATGCTTTATGTCTTAAAAATACGAAAATTGAAGTATATAAGTATTTAATGATGGATCCTTCTACCTGAGGTATGTATCAAATTGTTTTAAATTATAATATGATGAAAATATATTCTTAAGTCATTCAAATTCAATTGTGAATTGTTCAACTGTGCAAGTGATTTTTAACAATTATTTTATGAATAAGGTAGGATTTGAATAGGTATTGAGACGTATTGAGTTTGGAAATTATGTTTTTTTAAATCTATATTTATTATAGATTATAAAACAATTTGATTTTTCTGCACATATTTGCACTTTTTTTTTTTATTTATTATTTAGTATATATTTATCGTGATTTTCACGTTAATTTCGCAGTTGATAGTGAACAATGAAAGTTTGAAATAAATTTGATTTTTATAACTTTTACAACTTTTTATTGAAAGTTTCGAGTAAGTATGTTAAATTTGGTTATATACCTAAAAGTATGCATTACAAGAAATATCTACCTGCCCTAGTGGAATAAGTATTATAAGTAATAGTGCAAAAAAGTCACGACCGGTTTCATGCTCTTTTGCGGTGTGCGCTCTTTACACCCGATGACGATTTTTAGTCGAAACCAGTCGTGACTTTTTTGCACTCTTACTTATAATACTCGAGGCTAGACCTTAATTTTATTTTATTTTATAATTTTTAATAGTTTGTATTAAAATGATTTTATATATTTAACAATATTTTGTTATTAAAAATATGTCTGAACTCAATATAAAAATAAAAAAAATAAAATTTTTTTTCCAAATTACGTTCTTTTTTTTTTTTGAATAGCTGAGTACACACTTAAAAACACTCAGATCTAAAAAAATGTAAACGATTCTTATTTCAAACTAAATATATTTTTATTTTTTTATATTGTTGACCGAAATCGATTCATATATGATTTAATGCCAACTTTGATGGTCATTTGCCCCACTGTGCGTCGTCGTTTTTCTCGACAAAATATACCTATCATTTGTTGAAACTGCAAAAAATGAATTTGTAAAAGAGTCGTTTTTTTTTTTTTTTCACCATCCAAACCTTATTATAACGATAAAACAAAAAATAAAACTACCCAAGAGACTTTATATTATAATATTATACGCGTTATACCTAAATAAAAATAAAATCCCTACCCGATCGTCGTTTTACCGGCACAACGCGTGCGACGCGTGTACGTATATATACGTACGTACGTACGTATTTATAGTGATTTAAAAGCGCCCGTTATTTCTCTCATCGCAAACACGATATACTCGTTATCGTCGAGTAGCGCATAAAAATTACCAATTATTTTATCGATATTTTAAAAGCGGAATGTAAATATTTACAACATTCCGCAGCTTCGTTTACGATTATTATTATTACTCTATTCGATTAATAAGCGCCAAGCGTATATATATATAGTATATACTATGTATATATAGTATATATATATTATATACTCGTATATACATAAGGTATATATACTATTGTATTGTAAAATGACAATCGAAAGTCAATTAAATTTCCAACCGTATGCGTGGACGAGATTCCTGCGAAAATCGGGAAAAAAAATCTATTCCGTTCCGGAACGTCGTCGGCGTTTAATATTTACGTGTCGATCGGTCCGCGGTAATAGAAACAAACCGCCAATCGGTTTTTTATTTTAAAAAATTCAAAGAAGTCGTCGTCGACGCGCCGGGATTTTATTTCAATATTAAATCCACATTGTTGTTTCACGCGTGCGTGAAATTTCGTACTTAATTATTACGTCGCGAGTTCGTGATATTACAGTCTGGCGAGAGATCACCTTCCCTTCCCCCGTCCGACCGTAATAATTCCGAGTCGGCTTTAAACGACTCTTGCCCTCTATTTAATTAAGGGGCGCCGATCGTCTATTAGCCAAATGACGTACACTTCAAGTATCTCAAAACAGTATGCAAATTTCGCGCGCGGCCTTATCTCCCGCGCCCCCGGCCGACCCCGTCGCGGCTATTATTTCGGCTCGTAGGTAGCGCGCAAAACGTGATATTTTCAAAACGAAAACGGAGAACGGCCGTTTTTCAACAAACACAATAATGATCATGATTAACGTCGTTGCTGATGACGTCGGCAAACGACGAAATCCGTTCGTTCTCCCGCGGCGAAACATCCAAACGTACTCTGTCATAATAATTATTGTTATTGTTACTGTCCGACACGACACAATACGTATATCAGCTCGAATAAGTAGTCCGTTTCGTTATCATTGTTTTGTTGGACGTTCTGCGAAAAAAAGGTCTTCAGCGTCGTCGTCTCGACGTGTGCTCGCAAAAATCATAACTTAAATATAATATTTTTTCGTCCGATATTAATACGACGACGACGTGGCCGACCATAATTCGTCTACAAAACTTTAGCCGATTGTTTTCGCCACGTGTTCTATTCTCACCCTCATCGAGGGTTAATCGGGACAGATAGCATATAGTGCAGCGGTTCTCAAACTGTCCTAGTCTAGGGGCTCCGTGGCTCCCTGGGCATATTTGTACTAATACTATCTTAGTTACATTTTTAATTTTTATATTTATATTAAATATTATTTGGACCGTCGTTTAAACTATTTATAAATCCACATAATATATTATTTTGTGTCATAGTCAAAATGAGATTAGATAAAAGTGGGGTTTTTTCGTTCATTTGACTTATTGTACGATAATTTAGTTAATTTTTTAAATAAAAAGCGATAATCATTTACAACAATTGACATCATTTTTTATGAATAATTATCGTTGTCTCAAATAGACATTTCTGATTTTTGGGGCTCCGTAATTTTTTTCAGGAACATAAGGGCTCCGCGAACAAAAAAGTTTGAGAACCGCCGCCGCCGGTTATAGTGATTCCGATCGCGTTAATTTTTTTGTCGAACGTAAGAAAATTCTTTCGCGTTTTGGAATTTCAACTGCCGTATAGACTTTGTACGTCCGATAGCGATTTGACGTCTGTGTATTACGTATATTGTGTACGCACTCGCCGTACGGTTTGGTTAACTTTTTACACGATCAGGACGAAAACGAAAATAATTAATAACAATACAATTTATACGATTATAATAATATTATATAATATGTATTATAATGAGCTATTGTTAACGTTGTACTACCACAAACAATGCACGCTGTTTACGAGTGATAGGTTTTTTTTTTTTTTCATATTCTACTTTAAACAACAAATAATCAAGTAGTAGTCCGTGAGGGTCGTATCGTTTGTTCGGAACATAAAGGAGGAGAAATTATATCTTGCCTAATGAAAATGTTACGTTCAACAATACAATACAATTGCCCGGTTAATTAAACAACGATACCGTTATATTTATCAAGACCGAAATAACGCGCGCGGACCACGTTTAGTGTAATTAATTTCGGCCGAGTAGAATATATGTACAATACGTATATAAACCGGTAGAAATAAAACGTGGGCGGTTTATAGAAAAAAGCCGGTACGATAATAACGGTTTGAAAAAAATTCCAAACACTCTCGCGTTTTAAATACGTACGTATATGTCAGAACGCGCGGGTAAAATCTAGAAATTTTCGTCGTAATTAAAATACGTTTAACCACTAAACTAAATGGTTTTAATTTCCAAGTACAGACGCGCGTTGAATCGCTTCGGCCTCGTGTCTCGGTGATTCGAACAAACTCCGCGACGACGACGTGCGCACACCGCAATGTCATGGCGAAAAGAGTTTCGCGGACCCCGACGACGCGTGATCGTCGATACGATTAAACACATCGCGTTGGCGTTCACGCGAACGCATTATTTACCAGATGGAAATCGATTTCGTTTATAGTGCCCGAGCAGCAATAATTTTATGAGGCGGACAACAATATTATTACTGTCGCGCGCCGCGTAACGTTTCGGTAAAGTTATTTCGCCGTTGTTTGTCGTGACGTCTGTGTGTTTGCTCGTTACCGATAGCACGATAATAATACGTATTATCGCGTAACCGTTGCAAAACGAAAACGACCGAAATCAAAACGCGTCGTCGTCGGTTGATTGTACGTTTATTACACGGGTCGAATGCGAGACGGAAAACGTATTTCGAAATTAAATTCTCTTACAAGAAACAGAAACAATCTGAATCGTCGTGGTTGTTTTTTTTTTTTCACGCCGTTTCCCTACGCTTTCGACGATGTGTGAGAAAACGCTCGCGCCTAAGCCTTCACTCTGCGCGTAATATTCGTATTATTATTGTCGCGTCGTCGTGATTTTCCGTATTGTTTTAGAAAATTGCCGAGACGGCGCGCCGTATATGCTAAAGTACTACGTCACTGTGTAGGTGGTCGATAATCGTATCACGTCCCCACTCTCCGAACGAGAGAAATAGCTGATGCTAAATTCGTATTATTTTTGATTATTTTTCGACGTTTTATTTTTTCCGTCGCGTATTCGATTTCACGCGATCTTGTGATATCTCACGATACAGCAGTACACCTGAATCGATGTCAAAAGCAAACCAATAGGTGCCGGGAACTAGATTACATTTTTAGTTTCAGTTCTATCGAACATTCGCAGTGCATTTTTCATTCAGGTTGTTGCCGTTAATCGTTTCGACGGCAACCGTATTAATAATATACGTATTGTCTATCTCGAGTTTCATCTTACGAAGGATCGATATTACCCGTACGGTATTCGAGTTTCTCTCAGACGTTGCTAATCGTGTCCCGTGTCGTGATCCTGGTGCATTGAGTCTGTCCGAATCCGTAGGCGACGACGGTAGAACGTAAACTTTTGAAGAAAAATAAATCGCACGCTACGAGGAAACCGTATGGAACGTGGTGGTCATAGTGGAATATATCTTAATTATTATTGTCTCCCGCGGGTTCAAGACGCGTAGAGACACGCGTAGTGTTTTGTCGGCTACGAAAATAAAATATAAACACGAACCTCGTCGAAATCAACTCGAACGCGTCTTTTATCTTTCCGTTAATATCGTTTACACCTGCAATTATTAAGATTACCGTGCCGCGTCGATTCGTAGTATTGGGGACGAAGACTCTCGAAACACCCCGTACGTCACGCGGATTCGACGACCGAGTGTTTTCGTGCGAGAATTTTCGCCGCGGATCCGTTTGTTTTCGGACGCTCGCCCCGAATGGCTTCGTCACGAATTCAATCTGAGTGGATTTAGAGTTTACGGCGAAAGTCGATTAAAACGACAAATTAAAGCAATCGGAAACGACGCCGCGCTTGTTATCGCCCCCCCCCCCCCCCATCAACCCCAGACTCGTTGTTTGCCGAGGAGCCGACGCGCGACGATGCCGTGACAAATAACAAGTGATTTTAATTGAACCGATCAAAAGCTATAATACGGTGTTTGTATTTGTGTTGTGCAAGTTTCTTTTGTTCGCGCGCGTCCGCGTCGTCGTCGTCGTCGCGCGTCGCTCCGGCGCGATAAATTTAAACGGAACGGATAAACGAGCAGTCGAGGGCGCGGAACGATGGGAAAAAGATACCCCGTTTGCAATTGTTTCGGTTTTTTTTCTTTTCTCTCTCTCTTTCGCTCGCGATTTTTCTATATTCGTGCGCATTTCAATATTATAGTATTGCCCTGGTGTTTACTCGCGCGATCGGCGGAGGGTATGCGCGTTCGTTCAATTATTTTAATGGACATGTCTTTTTTTTTTCCGAATCGCCCGTATTCGGACCCGTTGTTTTCTCATCGGATTACAAAATCTTAAACTATAATAAGACTCTCCCATATTTTGTTTCCGTTTTTCCCCTCCCCCCCCCCCCGTAATCCCGACGGTCGGAGGAAAAAAAAAACAAAGTACGCGAACGAAACCGATGAATCATTTATGGACAATTAGACGCGCGGAAAAAAAAAAACTGAAAACTTAATCCTTATCGTTTGTCTATCAACGTACGCCGCGCCGGTGTTTCTCGTGAATTGTAGAAATTACGTATTTAAACACTTGATAATATTACATAATATTGCGTACGTATTAAAATATACTTTATTTTTATTTTAATGACGCGATTACGGCCGCGCGATGGTGTAATATATTTCTCGTTTAAATGCGAGCTTATAATATACGTATATACATATGTACGTGTGCACGCGCACGGCGAAAAAGGTTTATTCAGGTCATTTGAAATGCAAAAACAGTTTCGCCGATGCGGAAAATATAGAAGAGAAACGATAGAAATTTCACCCGTTCTACTATTATCGCTTATAAACGAACCACCTTTCTCTAGGCGAGTCTTTATTATTATTATATACGCACACGCTGCAAACGAATCTAAATAATGTTGCGCATAAAAAGAACAAAAAAAAAAGAGAAAAAAGATAAAAAAGAGAGCGCGACGGTCACGTTTTAGTTTTCCGAACAAGGTCTCACTGTCATTGTTTCTTTCCACTCTCTCTTCTCTCCACCCGACACGGCCGACCTAACGAGTGTTTATATGCACGCCGAGATTACAATATTCGGTTCGGTACGTATTATTACGTCTAATAGAAAATTATTAGCGTTTTTTTTTTTTTTTTTTTTCCCGGTCGCCATATTATTATCTGCTGCGGGCGGCCCGCGGCCAAGAGGGGTTTCTCTCCCGCGGAGGCGCGACGACGTTATTCCGCGCGAAATTAAAGCAAATGATAATTTTCGCAAAAGTATAAATATTTATTTTAACAGAAAGTAAACAATTTATTTATATCAAAACAAAACGACAAAAAAAAATAAAAAAGTAAAAATAAAAAAAATTACGCGTTAATGAATCCCAAACTTTTTTCTTTTTTCTTTTTTTTTTGCTGCTTATATAAATCAGAGAAACGAACAGTGTGGCCTGCTGACACTTTTGAACTTCAACGCGGTCGGTCGTATTCTCGCGCGTCCCTTATTCGCTAATTTTAACATATTGTTAAACTTTGTTGTCAAACTCGATTGTCGGGATTTTCGCGGCGGCGGCGGCGGCGACGACGACGACGACGACGACGACGACGACGACGACCACTCGAGTGTCCGATTCGACGAGAGACGGGCGAAAACGCGCGATTCCGCTCCGCGATTAACGTCGAACCCATCGGTCGTGCGGCAGCGCGCGCAATAGGCGTACAGAGTTAAGGAACTTTGACTTGCGAGAGTTTGACTTGGAGCTTATCACTCGCGATTTATCGAAAATTAAAAAGTCGCAACTAAAAACAGTATGTTTCGCCCCGAAACCGCATTTCTATATTATGGTTCGGTGCCGTGTAATAATTGCAAACAAGCGTCGTCGTCGTCGGCCAACCGAATTCTCTTTTCGTCGAAAAAAAAGGCCGAAACTAAAGCAACTAACGTTCGAAATCGATCGTCGTCGTCGCGTTCGGTCCCGTTTTCGCCGAAGCTACGCGCGGCCATAGAAATTCTCGGCCGCCGCGCCGCGCCGCGAGTCCGGCCCGCGTATTTTGTCGCCGCGCGTTTTCCTTCTCGCCGGAACAACAACAACCATTACGCGTAGTCATAACGACGGACGTCGGCTTTGATTCTATTCAAACCGTTTTACCGCCGTCGAGAAATACGCGCGAAACACGTCAACGCCGCTCCCCGCGAGGTCTCTAACACACACACGCGCGCGCGCGAAAAGAAGAAAAATCGAACGCGACAATGCGACTTTTTAACATTTTGACGTCTGATTTGTGCCGATGCCGCGAAACGCATTATCGGGTAAACGCTTGTCACGGCCGTGTCGCCAACACGCTCCGACCGTAGCGAACGCGTGACAATATTGTTTCACGTCGCGGCTCTCGTTCGATAATCTTTTCTTTCGCCTTTTACGGCCGTTACGATAACCGTCGCTCTGCTGTTTTGCGTACGCTCCTTTCGATACGTCATGCTCAGGGGTGCGATTCTACTAACGCGTAAACGTCGTACTAAGCGTAACACGCATTATCACCAAAGTAAATCTAACGCGTATTGCTATTCCACTATTGCGTGTTCAGTAGATTCGGCAGAATGGACTGCAATAATCACGCCGGAAACTATTAGAAAAGCCTGTCGTTATTAGCGTTATTAGCGTATTTATATGTGATATGGCTTATATTGTGATATCGTTATCAATTAATTTGTTATTATAGTTTTATTATCTATTGTTAATTTTTTTTATTTCATATTTATATTTTAAGTATATATTTACAATGAATAATCTTCAATTTAATATTCGATTGTTGTTGGATGAAGAAGTTCAAGAATTAGAATACGTTCAAGAGCAGCGAAGATTAAGTGCTACTCTTAAATTAGAAAGAAATATAAGTCGTAGCAGAAGTATTTATGACTTGCTAGATATTGAATTTCGGAAATCATATAGAGTTAATAAGTCTACATTAGATCGTATTATTCAAGAACTTACACCATTCTTGAGGATAAATCGTAAAAGTGATGGAATAATATTAATAATGATAATATAAGTATAATAAAATTTAAAAGTAAACGACTTTTACGTCTTTAAGAGAATAGGCTAAATGATTACGTCGAATGCGCTGATAATATAAAATGTTACATTCATGCCAACTACGCTCAATGCGACCATCACGCAATAGTAGAATCGCACCCCAGAACTGTTCCGCGCGTCGTTTTCATCCTTCTCGCGCCGTTTACTGGTGATAATTTAGTAAATTATTATAATATATACTACGGCAGGCATGTCAAACACGCGGCCCGCGGCTATCAATATTAATGTGCAAAAAAGAAAATATTAATGTCGTCTAATGACTATTTTAGATTCTTAGAGAATGGTTTATTTGGTATACATTATAATACTGTCTTATCTTCTGATAAACCGTAATCGAATAAGGTCTGGATTAATTTAGTTGTAATTCAGCTGTATTCGTAAACATAAAGAATAAAATTGAAAAATGATACGAAATATTTATTTTTTCGCTAAAGTTTTATGTGCGGCCCAAATAGTAAACTTTTCAATATATTTGGCCCACCTGATACTTTGAGTTTGGCATGCCTGTACTACGGAATAAACACGAAAATTAAAATCAAATGTCCTAGAACCGCGTGGTTTTTCTTTTTACTCCGAATACTTATTGTACCTTGTAATATCTAAAAATGAATCTATAAAAACTCGTCGAATTTATTAGTATTTATTATTGAACATGTGTGTGTGTGTGTTTTTTTTTTTTTTTTGCACGGTTTTTATATTGGATAAAAACGTAATCGACTTTATTCTTTTCGATTGAAATTCCCGAGCTCAAAGAAAGCATCGATTCGCCGCAATCAAAGATCGAACGTGTGTGTGTGTGTGTTTTTTTCCTATTAATTTTCGAGCTTTAAAAGTTATTCGTACAACATTTGCTTAGCGTTTGCAATACGTATTTGAAGTATACCGAAGAACAAAAATTCTATTCGATTTGAATATTTGACGGCCATCGATCGGTGCGGTTCAAACACGCTGTTTTCGCGTACGGGTTGAAATTTTTTTAAAAATTCCAATTGGGTCGTTTATAAACTACGTGTACGTCTATCGAAATGGAAAATTATTTAAATTCACACTGATAAGTAGGACTAAATGCCCTAAAAAAACCTTAAAATATACATGCATTTATGCCCTTATAAATTATTATATAATATGCAAAAGTGCTAAAATATGCTCTTAAATTTTTTTTATTTTTCATTAAAAAACATTAAGAAATTTAAAACTTTTATGTTTTTAATTATTATTTTAAACGGAAAAAAAAATTTTCAATTCAATTTTAAATGCATATTGTTTTTATAATTTAATATTTTTTTTAAATCTTACGTCCTAAAGGAATTGCATTGTGTCACTAACAATTTTCTTATATTTTCAAATGTCAATGAGTGGCGATTTGCACGCCAATACATTTTTATATCTCGAAAACAAACGCTCGATATTTTTTTTAAATAAACAGTGTGGAATATGCACTTGAGATAAAAATACAACAAAATATGCTCTTATAAGGAAAAAAACAACTACTGAATATGCAAAATATGCAAAGTAAAAATGATTGCTTTGAACTCTCAGTACTATGAAACAAATTTATTTATTACTTAGCTATGTTTTGAACGATTATTGAAAAACATGCAAACACCTAAAGTCCCTAGCCCTACTGATAAGACGTATAAGGGCACGCGTCTAATTATTAATAATAATAATAATAATATGGCGTGTGAAAATCGCAAGCCATTTATACGCCTACTGTTTTTTTTGCTGCTGCGAGACGCGAATAAAAGTGTGTGAGCGATTTCGTGTTTCACTTTGGAGACGACGGAGCTTTTGTGAAATTTGATTTGTTCAAAATTATGTGTTACATGCGTAATACGATATATTATGCGACGTAACACAATTATTATTATAACGACGTGACGTTATTATGGTAATGATATTTAATACCAAACTACTACTTACTAAAATCGTTAAAATCATCGTGATAATATTATAACCGACTCCCGGGGCGAATGTCGCGTAATATTTGGTTTTGCCGAACCCGAAAAACGCGCGTTTGACACGTCGTCGCGATATAACGTCGCGTATACTGCACAATACCGTCTTATCGACAAACAGATTGCGGTCGAGAGTTCGGCGCACGTGTTTTATTATGTTATACTCTGATTATTATAAATGTTGTGTGACATTATAGATTATAGAATATATTATTATATTGTTCGATAAAAAAAACAGCACGGCGGTGTGTGTGAGAAAAACTAAATTTTTTATATTTTTTTATAAATAGAAAATATAAGATACACGAAGTGTGTTGATAAACGAAAATGTATGAAAAAAATTAAACTAAGGAAAAATGGAAACGTCGAAGTATCGACGTGTAGTATCGACGCGTAGTCGCGTGAAACGTTTGCTATATTGCCAGCAACGATATTTTGACCGTGGCCACTCTGGCCGTGATCGACGAGGTGTAAGTGTACTGCAAGGAATCGCACGGGTTGATGTTTCGTAACGACACTTGTTTGAGATGATTCCGCGAAGGTCTGCCGTCACGTGGCTTCATCGGAGAGCACAGAAAGTATCCGTTGAAAACCTTACGAATGACCGTTTTTGGCTCTTCGCGCCTGTACGAAATCCAAACAAACAAACAAACGATGCAAATGCAATGTTACAAATATTTTAAGTCGTATTTTTCCTATACATTTTCACAATATTATGTTGAGAAAATGCACGTCTAAGAGTAGTGTAATATTTTCATAAAAATATTACGCATTTACAGACGATAACCGCTATGCTGCGAGAAACTCGAAAATGACTTGGTTTACTATTATTAATGGTTTAACAAAAATAATATCGTCATTTAATTTTTGCAATATCGAACGTATAACCGACGATATAACATCGCGCGATATGAAAACGGTGTGCCGAACACACACACACACGGATGTACAACAACAATAGGTAAATAATAAAAGTCGGTTTTGTCCGTTCGATGTCCCCCCCGTTGATGGATAATTATTTTTTTTTCTATCGAATATTGCCGTCGTAATAATAAATAGATTTCGATAAATGTAGATTTCTATTCGTACTCACGTCATATCTATCTTGAACGTGATAGAGTTCGTTTGCAGTGGCTCTTCGGGCGTGATTTCCTCTATCGGGCCGTGCGCCTCCTCGTAATGCTCGATAATGGTATCGGCACTACTGAAGTGGTCGCAACCCTTCATCGGGCACATGAACCCGTTCTTCTGGCAACCGGTCCGGTAGTGCTCGCGGAGTTCTGAGATAGAGTACCAGCAGTCATTGCAGTCGTTCGACAAAAATCTTTTCATTGCTTCCCAAGTTCCTCTGCATGCTGCTGCGTAGCAAACCGAATCCGCGTTTCGGTCGCCGTTGCTGGCTATCGCGTACCGACACTTGAGCTTCAAGCCCTATACCGAAGTGCAGATGTCGTTCGATAATAATATCATTACTCAAGGAAAGCGATCCGACGGAGTGGGTAATTTTTTTCGTTCTAGAACGTTGTTCGAATAAAAAAAAACACTTTTCCCCGTTTTCTAGGTAGTTTTTGTAGACTAACCACGCACACTGGGGGGGGGGGGTACTACTCGTGTTATCAAACTATCGTGAAAATCCGTCTACCGAAAATCATCATAAATTATCATATTATCTATTATTTATTACAATTTATTAAATTAAAACTAATATTGTTGTACACACAATATACATATTATATTATAAACCTGCGACGCGATGTTGAAAATACGACGAAAACAATGCGTAAAAGAAAAACATTTTTGTAAACTCTAGTGTTTACCGGTGAATCGGGTCTAAAATTTTCAATTGTTCGTACTACGTACAAAATATTTAACCGACGACGTGCTCCCCCCTCCTCCCCTAAACAAAATAGGTACTCGATCAAATATAATATGTTTCATTTTATCCGTTAAATTGACTCTTTAAAATACGTAGTATTATAATACTGTATTTAATTTACATATTATTATGTAATATCCTAACATAGTTATTTTTCGTGTGTCTAATATATTCGATTTCATAGACCATCAATATCAATTTTACTTATTTTTCGTTAAAGTACAAAATTAGAGAAAAAAAATCGTTAGTCGGTCGATAAAAATGTACATAATATAATATATTTTATATGAAATAACACGCGCTTTCTAATTTCGAAAGCTCAAGTATGATTTATAATTTTTCAATAATTATAATTATTAATGTATGTATTTTTAAATTTTTATATCAGACATTTCTATCTTAGTTTTTTACTAAGGGCTCGGGTTGAAACCTTGTTCAATGCATTTGCATCTTTTTTTTTGGGATATCTTACGCGATGCTTTCCAAGCTACAAATATGTTTCAAGTACTTCGCGATCCATAACCACAATAATTTTTTGGGGCATTTTTTTGCATTTTTAGCGGATTTCATCATTTTTAGGGCATTTTTTGACGGTTTTGATGCGTTTTTTTAATTTTTTAGGACATTTTTGACCTAATTGTCGTAATATGACTAAAAAAATTGATCTCATTGAAATATAAGTACTACACAGTAGTATAGTACTACGTAATAAAAATTATTTTCATTTTGAACTATTTCATAATTTTTATAAGAATTTTATTTTTTCCTCATTTTTTAATAATAATTTAATTTGAATTTATTTGATAAATAATGCATTTTTTGAAACGTCATTTTTTGGTATTTTTAGGGCATTTTTTTAGAGTTTTTAGGTCATAAATGCATTTTTTGAGAGGGCATTTTTTTGATATTTTTAGGGCATTTAAATCCGAGCCCTAGTAACTACCATTTTATAGGCTCATAACGCGCCTAACTGTGTTAGAAATATAACTGACGGGTGAACGATACCTCTACAAATCCGTTGAGCGCCAAGTGCGGGCCCGCGGTGAAAGCCTTTCCGCAGGCGCATTTTTTTATGTACTTGTAGCACGACGGGCAGCTGATGTGGGCTTCCACGCACAACATGTACGGCGGCAACGTCTGCGTTCCGCAAGAGAAGCACGCCACCAGGATTTCTACGTCCGGGCACGAGTCATCCATGAGGACGGAAAGATTTGCGGGAATACAAAAAGAATGAAATAGTATACCGTATACGGGGCGCGGTAGACGTATCGGAAATGTTTAAGTTCAACGATAATTGGGTAAACGTAAATAACGATGACGGCGCAATATAAGTTCGTGAAAACTGTAAGAGATTCGGAAGGGGAATGAGATGAAACTCGATTCGTCGTCGTGTCTGTTTGTAAATACGATACTGAGCAAAGCGCCGGTTTCCCGCGTTACCGGGCGGGAAAAACGAAAAAAAACCGTTCTATTGTGCGCGTTTAATATTTTCACATTATAACGATATTCTAATAATAAAACGTTTAATCTGCGAGTTTGTGCGGATTTTTTTCAGTCGCCGCGAATGTTCACGCACGCTGTACGGCCCGCGAAATGTCGTTTTTACACTGCAACGATATTATTTCAACTTGGAAATTTCGAAAATTTCAGATTTCAAAAAATCGAGAGGTTATATTTTAATAAGCTCTCTATCAAATTTTTTACAGCTTGATCCAGTCGCCTTCTCTCTACCTCAGTTTATGCCTATAATATAATATTATAATACTTTTGTCGTACAATATTTATGAGATAAACGCGTTTCACGCGACACCAGTGAAATACCATCGACGCGTCGTCGCGTCGCCTTCGTGCGCGCGCGGGTACAAAGGAATGATGGGCGATTCATTCTCGGACAAATATTCGGCTTACGATAAGAATTTGTTTCGAATCCATACATGGTATGTTTCACACGGCGGGACCTGCGCGAGCATATAATATTATTATTAGGGTCCGGATTTCAATGCAAAGTGCATATTTTTTTGGTTGATCATACACAATGCTTTCTAAGTACATAATTCGTTTCAAGCGACGAGGGTTTGAAAGCTAGAAATTTTATTTTGCATTTTTTTTGCATATTTCGACGTTTTTTCATTTTTAGAGCATTTTTAGGGTCATTTTGTTGGTTTTTAATGCATGTTTGTTCAATATAGATATAAAACTTGGACAATTCAAAAAATTATCTTAAGATAAATTATTTTCTTGATATTTAAGAAAATTATTATTTAGTTTTTATCTCATCTTAATTTATTATTGACTGTAGATCAGTAATAAAAAATATATGGTATTTTTAAGGTCACTTTTGTGGTAAATTGTATTTTTTAAGGGCATTTTTGTGGTAAAATGCATTTTTAAAGGCATTTTTGGCTATTTTTTAGAGCATATCTGTATGGTTTTAAGTGCATTTAAATCCGGGCCCTAATTATTATAATAACTGATATTATACGACGTGTAATATAAATCAAAGTTGAAACGGAGACGCAGTTCGGAGACCTCGCGTCGGAAGAATTGCGACACGATTTTAATATACCTGCACCTAACAAAAACAAAACGTACCGAATCGATATGGTACTCGAATGTATTTATAAAATCGAAAACATAGATATTTCAGTTTATGAGAGGACGGTATAATAGGCGTACGTACAATCGGTTTAAAATGCAGTTTATGTTGAAATAGTCTTGAAAATAAGTTTGTCGTCTTCGTATATTATTATAAAATAATAATAATTAGAATTCGAAAACCAGTCGAAAACATTCGATATCAAAGTCTCGACCTTTCATATAGGCGTTATTGTTACGACGACGTCCATCGATTTTACCCGCTCTCCGCAGAAATCGCTGCATAATTCAATACGGTATACGGTATTATACGCTTCATTATCAGACCGCGTTCGAGTGTTTTTAAGTCGGCCTATCGCCGGGTTATTTCGATTTTCTCCGCTCCCGGTGAACGCGCGCTATTTTTCGGGACTTTTTTTCTCCGGAAAACCCGTGTCCATAAAGTATTAGTTTTAATATATTCGTTTTCGTTTCACCTCAATCGTACAACAAACGAACAACGCGAATGACGTATTGTTATATTATACGCCGGGCTTTGTGCGCAAGACACTCGTCTTTGTTAACACGCAGAGAAAACATTGTTTTTAAATATATTACAGGGTTCCCTCAACCCCCCCTCCGACAGCCAAGTCATTCCCCCAAGTATGCATATAGGTAGTAGGCGAAATTGATTATATTCGAATGAAAAAAAAAAAAACAGAAATAACGCTGGCGAACGATCGATTTTAATTTCGTATTTTTCTTGAAATCGATAAACGGATAAAATATAATATATCCAAAGTGTTTCACTCGAATGGTAACACGAAATATTTCCGAACTTGGATTGAATTGGGGTTTTTTCGAGGAGCTAGGGAATACTGAAATACACATTTTCTGATAATTTTCGAATTTTCAAGACTTAAGGCCTGCGCATGCGCAATAAAACTTACATTTTTTAAACGGGAACATCCTTTTTTTCCTACATATTCGGATAGATTATTTTTTTTTAAACATTTTTTCAATGGACAGTTTTTTTCTATCTACAAAACTGACCAAGTTAGAGTGAGTCAAAATTTGAATTTTTGCATAATTTTTTTTAGTGAAATTTTCGCTCATAACCATTGGAAATAATAAAATAAGACGTGTCAAATCAATGTTTAATTTACTTTATATGTTTACAAATAATAATTTAACAATATTGTATGTGACCATAAGGTTCGTCAATTAGGCATGTTGCCCGCGAAATTGGATTTTCATATGGTTTTGTCCAAAAAATTTAAAAAAAAAAAACACAAAATTTAAAAAATGTAAGTTTTATTGCGCATGCGCAGGCCTTAAGTCTTAAAAATTCGAAAATTATCAGAAAATGTTTCACTTTGGAGACGACGGAGCTTTTGTGAAATTTGATTTGTTCAAAATTATGTGTTACATGCGTAATACGATATATTATGCGACGTAACACAATTATTATTATAACGACGTGACGTTATAATGGTAATGATATTTAGTACCAAACTACTACTTACTAAAATCGTTAAAATCATCGTGATAATATTATAACCGACTCCCGGGGCGAATGTCGCGTAATATTTGGTTTTGCCGAACCCGAGAAAACGCGCGTTTGACACGTCGTCGCGATATAACGTCGCGTATACTGCACAATACCGTCTTATCGACAAACAGATTGCGGTCGAGAGTTCGGCGCACGTGTTTTATTATGTTATACTCTGATTATTATAAAATATGTTGTGTGACATTATAGATTATAGAATATATTATTATATTGTTCGATAAAAAAAACAGCACGGCGGTGTGTGTGAGAAAAACTAAATTTTTTTATTTTTTTATAAATAGAAAATATAAGATACACGAAGTGTGTTGATAAACGAAAATGTATGAAAAAAATTAAACTAAGGAAAAATGGAAACGTCGAAGTATCGACGTGTAGTATCGACGCGTAGTCGCGTGAAACGTTTGCTATATTGCCAGCAACGATATTTTGACCGTGGCCACTCTGGCCGTGATCGACGAGGTGTAAGTGTACTGCAAGGAATCGCACGGGTTGATGTTTCGTAACGACACTTGTTTGAGATGATTCCGCGAAGGTCTGCCGTCACGTGGCTTCATCGGAGAGCACAGAAAGTATCCGTTGAAGACCTTACGAATGACCGTTTTTGGCTCTTCGCGCCTGTACGAAATCCAAACAAACAAACAAACGATGCAAATGCAATGTTACAAATATTTTAAGTACTCGATCGACGGGCCGCCCGCAGTCGGTCGGTTAACCGCCGATGTATAATAATTATTAGGGCGCGAATTCCCATGTAGACAACACGTCATCATCATTTCGTCGAGTGCCTACTATAACCGATTTCTTAATTATTGCGATAAAAAAAAATTACCACCACTTTTAACCGCCCCATAGATCAGGATGAGATGTAATGTCGTATTTTTCCTATACATTTTCACAATATTATGTTGAGAAAATGCACGTCTAAGAGTAGTGTAATCTATATATATAAAAATGGAGACAAAATATTGGAAATTGAATCAGTTGAGAACGGCTGGGCCGATTTGGCTCAAATTTTTTTTAAATGATAGAGAATGTCGGGGAGCGGTTTTATAGCATAAATTATGGAGAAAATGAACCCTAAGGGGGTTAAAAGGGGTAAAAATGGAAAAAATCCTGAGTCAATGGAGCTTTGTGGTATTAAATTTTGTCAATAGTTTCATTTAATATAGCAGAGGCCCCATGGGAAAGGATTTTTCGAAATTCGACACCTACCGGAGTTAAAAGGGGTAAAAGGGGTAAAAATGAAAAAAACTGATAAAATAAAAAGTTATACTGCACACGGGCGAAGCCGAGTTATTCAGCTAGTATTTTCATAAAAATATTACGCATTTACAGACGATAACCGCTATGCTGCGAGAAACTCGAAAATGACTTGGTTTACTATTATTAATGGTTTAACAAAAATAATATCGTCATTTAATTTTTGCAATATCGAACGTATAACCGACGATATAACATCGCGCGATATGAAAACGGTGTGCCGAACACACACACACACGGATGTACAACAACAATAGGTAAATAATAAAAGTCGGTTTTGTCCGTTCGATGTCCCCCCCGTTGATGGATAATTATTTTTTTTTCTATCGAATATTGCCGTCGTAATAATAAATAGATTTCGATAAATGTAGATTTCTATTCGTACTCACGTCATATCTATCTTGAACGTGATAGAGTTCGTTTGCAGTGGCTCTTCGGGCGTGATATCCTCTATCGGGCCGTGCGCCTCCTCGTAATGCTCGATAATGGTATCGGCACTACTGAAGTGGTCGCAACCCTTCATCGGGCACATGAACCCGTTCTTCTGGCAACCGGTCCGGTAGTGCTCGCGGAGTTCTGAGATAGAGTACCAGCAGTCATTGCAGTCGTTCGACAAAAATCTTTTCATTGCTTCCCAAGTTCCTCTGCATGCTGCTGCGTAGCAAACCGAATCCGCGTTTCGGTCGCCGTTGCTGGCTATCGCGTACCGACACTTGAGCTTCAAGCCCTATACCGAAGTGCAGATGTCGTTCGATAATAATATCATTACTCAAGGAAAGCGATCCGACGGAGTGGGTAATTTTTTTCGTTCTAGAACGTTGTTCGAATAAAAAAAAACACTTTTCCCCGTTTTCTAGGTAGTTTTTGTAGACTAACCACGCACACTGGGGGGGGGGTACTACTCGTGTTATCAAACTATCGTGAAAATCCGTCTACCGAAAATCATCATAAATTATCATATTATCTATTATTTATTACAATTTATTAAATTAAAACTAATATTGTTGTACACACAATATACATATTATATTATAAACCTGCGACGCGATGTTGAAAATACGACGAAAACAATGCGTAAAAGAAAAACATTTTTGTAAACTCTAGTGTTTACCGGTGAATCGGGTCTAAAATTTTCAATTGTTCGTACTACGTACAAAATATTTAACCGACGACGTGCTCCCCCCTCCTCCCCTAAACAAAATAGGTACTCGATCAAATATAATATGTTTCATTTTATCCGTTAAATTGACTCTTTAAAATACGTAGTATTATAATACTGTATTTAATTTACATATTATTATGTAATATCCTAACATAGTTATTTTTCGTGTGTCTAATATATTCGATTTCATAGACCATCAATATCAATTTTACTTATTTTTCGCTAAAGTACAAAATTAGAGAAAAAAAATCGTTAGTCGGTCGATAAAAATGTACATAATATAATATATTTTATATGAAATAACACGCGCTTTCTAATTTCGAAAGCTCAACTCTTTTCGCGCTACACAGAGTGTGTCGTAATAAAAATAATTTTAGGCCCTGCGGCGGCGCGAGTAGCATAATATACCGGTGTTATATACAGTAAAACCTCTCTATCGTTTGGGACCAAACATTTTCAGGTTATAAAGAGTTTTCCGTCAAAGAGAGGTAGAAAAAAAAAATTAAGTTTCAAGACTGTGTGTATGTACGAGTATGTGTTAGAAAATCATATTTTAGGCAAATATGTACTTCGTAAATCTATACAGTAAGATTATAATGTATGACTTAATATTTAAATGTGTTAAATGTTAAATTTTTTCTAAAAAAAAAAACATTTTATATAAAAAGTAACAAATTTCTACCTTTCTTTATAATAATATATGGAAAATAGTTTTTAATATTAGATTGCTTTTTGTGATTAAGCACGTTCAGCACATTCTCGGGCTTTGGTTGTAAGTTCTAATGGATTTGAATTTGAAATCGTGGCTGAGAATTTTTGTAATTATTCTAAATATGAGATTGCGGTTTTAAAATCTTTTATTTTTGGCTCATCGTTGGTATCACTGTCTACTTTACGAAATTACGTACATGGGTTATCTAATATTTTTTCTACACGCTCGTTAGAAGCATTGATTAAGTACATATTATAGATAATTATTAGGATCGAAATTAAATACTAAAAATAGACGGTACCGCCAACAATCTACACCAGTTCAAAGTCTACTGTTCATGCTGGAAATTTCAGATAAGAAATAATCTAAAATCGTATAACAAATATACATATTTTCCTCGAGATTTCGACAGACCGTCTAAATTTTGTGTAACATTGTTTAATGTATAACTGTAATAAGTAATCATCATATTTTTATCATTTAAATTTTGATTTGAAGGAAATTAATTTTATTTCATTATATCGTATAATTTTAAGCTGACAGTTATGTTTTAATAAAACATGGCCCGCGTCATTAAGATACAACGTAAATATGTAACTTTATACATTTTTGTATAATTTATTACAATAATAATTAATTTATAATGATTTTTCAATAGGTTTAAAATAAAACATAAAAAACAATTCTGAGCGAAGACTAAATACATTTTTTTTCGTCATTTATTATTTAAAGTAAAATTTATACAAAAAAACTAATAAAAATATAATCATAATTATAATGATTACAAGAATAATTTTACAATTTTAATTATTTTGTGATTTTTCTGCTCTAGTTTTTTTTATATTTTTCGATTTCCAGTTAAAATCTCGAAGAAGTTTACAATTTATTAGGTGGGTTATAATGAAATGGTAGTGATTTTGACATAATTCTCTAAATTTACATACATGGGATAGATCTTTTATTATTTTATTAAAAAATACATTTTTGGATTAATCTTTTATGTGGCATTTTTTATAATCGTTCTCTTTATAATATTTGGGCCAAACTAACAAATTCTGTGAAACTAGATTTCAGTTGGCCTTTTTAAAAAAAAAAAATCAGACGATTGAGAGTCGTATTTAGTGCAGAAAATTAAAAATTCATGCAAAATTTTTTGCATTTTTAGCGGATTTCATCATTTTTAGGGCATTTTTTGACGGTTTTAATGCGTTTTTTTAATTTTTTAGGACATTTTTGACCTAATTGTCGTAATATGACTAAAAAAATTGATCTCATTGAAATATAAGTACTACACAGTAGTATAGTACTACGTAATAAAAATTATTTTCATTTTGAACTATTTCATAATTTTTATAAGAATTTTATTTTTTCCTCATTTTTTAATAATAATTTAATTTGAATTTATTTGATAAATAATGCATTTTTTGAAACGTCATTTTTTGGTATTTTTAGGGCATTTTTTTAGAGTTTTTAGGTCATAAATGCATTTTTTGAGAGGGCATTTTTTTGATATTTTTAGGGCATTTAAATCCGAGCCCTAGTAACTACCATTTTATAGGCTCATAACGCGCCTAACTGTGTTAGAAATATAACTGACGGGTGAACGATACCTCTACAAATCCGTTGAGCGCCAAGTGCGGGCCCGCGGTGAAAGCCTTTCCGCAGGCGCATTTTTTTATGTACTTGTAGCACGACGGGCAGCTGATGTGGGCTTCCACGCACAACATGTACGGCGGCAACGTCTGCGTTCCGCAAGAGAAGCACGCCACCAGGATTTCTACGTCCGGGCACGAGTCATCCATGAGGACGGAAAGATTTACGGGAATACAAAAAGAATGATATAGTACCGTATAAGTTCGTGAAAACTGTAAGAGATTCGGAAGGGGAATGAGATGAAACTCGATTCGTCGTCGTGTCTGTTTGTAAATACGATACTGAGCAAAGCGCCGGTTTCCGACGTTACCGGGCGGGAAAAACGAAAAAAAAACGTTCTATTGTGCGCGTTTAATATTTTCACATTATAACGATATTCTAATAATAAAACGTTTAAATCTGCGAGTTTGTGCGGATTTTTTTCAGTCGCCGCGAATGTTCACGCACGCTGTACGGCCCGCGAAATGTCGTTTTTACACTGCAACGATATTATTTCAACTTGGAAATTTCGAAAATTTCAGATTTCAAAAAATCGAGAGGTTATATTTTAATAAGCTCTCTATCAAATTTTTTACAGCTCGATCCAGTCGCCTTCTCTCTATCTCAGTTTATGCCTATAATATAATATTATAATACTTTTGTCGTACAATATTTATGAGATAAACGCGTTTCACGCGACACTAGTGAAATACCATGGACGCGTCGTCGTCGCCTTCGTGCGAGCGCGGGTACAAAGGAATGATGGGCGATTCATTCTCGGACAAATATTCGGCTTATGATAAGAATTTGTTTCGAATCCATACATGGTATGTTTCACACGGCGGGACCTGCGCGAGCATATAATATTATTATTAGGGCCCGGATTTCAATGCAAAGTGCATATTTTTTTGGTTGATCATACACAATGCTTTCTAAGTACATAATTCGTTTCATGTGACGAGGGTTTGAAATTTGGATTGAACTTGGATTGAATTGGGGTTTTTTCGAGGAGCTAGGGAATACTGAAATACACATTTTCTGATAATTTTCGAATTTTCAAGACTTAAGGCCTGCGCATGCGCAATAAAACTTACATTTTTTAAACGGGAACACCCTTTTTTTCCTACATATTCGGATAGATTATTTTTTTTTAAACATTTTTTCTATGGACAGTTTTTTTCTATCTACAAAACTGACCAAGTTAGAGTGAGTCAAAATTTGAATTTTCGCATAATTTTTTTTTTAGTGAAATTTTCGCTCATAACCACTGGAAATAATAAAATAAGACGTGTCAAATCAATGTTTAATTTACTTTATATGTTTACAAATAATAATTTAACAATATTGTATGTGACCAGAATGTTCGTCAATTAGGCATGTTGCCCGCGAAATTGGATTGTCCAAAAAATTTAAAAAATGTAAGTTTTATTGCGCATGCGCAGGCCTTAAGTCTTAAAAATTCGAAAATTATCAGAAAATGTGTATTTTAGTATTCCCTAGCTCCTCGAAAAAACCCCGATTCAATCCAAGTTCACCGAACGGAAATATTTCGTGTTACCATTTGAGTGAAACACTCTGTGTATACCGTGAACAGTAATTTTCCGTTGGGAAAATCGAACGTTTCCGTTTCAATTTCCATCGCTCGAATCGTTGATTAAATTTTTTATTTCGATAATTATATTGAATCCGTAACGAATAATTAATAATATATTATATTCTATCGTTTCGACGCGCGACGACGACGGCCGCGTTCGTTCTCTTATCTTTTCGTGCGTCATTTAGTCTGGTCGGAATGCCGACAGTTTCGCCGCCGAAACCGTATAAAAATTCATACGACCGTGTGATGATGGACGACGACGCGCCGT
Organism: Drepanosiphum platanoidis; assembly: GCA_948098885.1. Lineage (NCBI taxonomy): Eukaryota > Metazoa > Arthropoda > Insecta > Hemiptera > Aphididae > Drepanosiphum > Drepanosiphum platanoidis. The sequence goes on along the minus strand of OX402530.1, from coordinate 6,004,809 downwards.
AGATGAAATCTACGCCGGAAGTCGTCCAGCGATGGAAACGAATTATTACGTCTCGAACCGAATAAATGACGTATTTCTTCGTTTCGTTTAACGATTTAAATTTTAATATAATCGTCGCGTCTTCGACAGTCGCATACTTATCGGGTTTTATTGTTTTCTACCGTATTCATAAACGTCGCTATTATATTGTACACCTATTATATTATGCGCGAGACGGTTAAACTACGAGTAAAACGTGAAAGAGTCAAATCGTTTGGGACGATAAACCGTTTGAGGGGGTCTCGGCCGATCGATCTCCGCCGCCGTCGGTCCGCCGAAAGTGAATTTATGAAAGTTTTCGTTTCGCGCCGCCGGGATACCGTCTCTTCGCGCGCGAAAACGTCGCCGCCGCGTTGATGGATTGCGTTTTTTTCATCCGCCGAAACCGATCGAAGATCACAATCGCCGTCGTCGTCGTACCGGTCTCCCGCGGAAGATTTATCGCGCGATTACCGTTCGCCGCGCCCCCCACGCGGGTGGTGCCCCCTTGGATTTTATTGCCAATCCCGCGGGACGAATTTACCTAGCCAAAACACGAGGCGAAACAGCAGAATTAATCATTTTAGATTTCGCGACGACTTTTATCCGAAACCGTTTGTCTCTCCTCTATATCCGGTTCCCGGGTCCGATAGAATCGCCGATCAACGCGCGCGAACGCGCTTCGTCGTTTTTCGGGTTGTCGTCGGCTTTCGATCCTATTCTTTTTATTTTTATCTCCCGTCGTCGTCGCCCGCGAAAAACACGACCGCGGTAGCGTTTCGCGACGTTATAAATTATTATTGATTTACACGAACGTGTCGCGTCGCACCCGAAACACCGAGGTCCGACGCGGGGCGATTAAATCGTTAAAAACGCGTCGTCACGAGAGAACGACGGGACATCGGAAATCCTTCGAAAAACGCGCGATTATCAAAATAATTATTATTATCGTTTGACGACGACGTGTCCTCTCAGAAGAAAAAGTAAAAAAACAATAACGCTACGACCCCCTTCGCGATATTTGAAATCACTCGTTCGATTCCAAGACCCGAAAACGTTCGTCGGAACGCGAGCGCATCATTGGAAACGCGCGATGTCGGCCGAGAATGACATCGAGGAAAAAATCATTTTTCACGATAACAATAAATACACACTCGTACTGTATTTTTCGGATACGATTCCGTCCGAGAGGATAAAAAAAAAAAACCTGGCAAAAGGTGGTTGTTTTGTTTTAGGTACGATAGCGTGAAAAAAAAGGAACAGTTTGCGATGACGAAAAACGACCGTGCGCGGCGCAGACACCGAATACAATATAATACGCGCGTTTATTATGACGAACGAGTCGCACACTAACAACTCGAATGGATATAATTTTTGAAAATGTTTTAACGGGAAAACTACGGTCGTCAAGTCGAAAATTCTTGTAAAATCGGTCAGTCGAAACGAATTGCTCTATTTCCAGTAGCGTTTTTGCAGTCGTTCACCGCGACTGGATCCGTCCGCCCTCGATTCGAGTCTGTCGGTTTTATTTTTAATGATAAGCGCCGAACGATTCGCGTTTCCTCGAAGTAAAACCCCCCCGGTAGGTTATCGGACTCGGTGATTTACAACTCGAAAGGTCGGTGTGTTTCGGAGACCGTTTCGCGGAATCTATTTTGTCAATCGGGTCGGGCCACTTTGCTCGCGTCGGGCGGTAGGTCCGCGTCATTTACGGACGTGCCATTAGACACGGCGTGTTATTATACCTGCGGACGGACTCGGCTTTTTTTTCGCTTTTGAAATTTTATCCGGACCACCGGCGGCGGACCGTAAACGTACGATTTCACACGCCAACGGGTCGGCATAAACGTTCGGTGCCGCGAGCGTGGTACTTTTACAACGTCGAGTTCTCGCACGCCAACGTGGCGTTTTTAATTACTCTGGTAATTCTAGTCGAGTGTGTCTGTAGAGTGTCCAATAGGGTTTCGTCGCGATCGAAACCCGAGAGTTTTCCGACATATTTTCGCCAAATGCCGGCCGAAGCGTCGAAAGTCGTCGCGTCCTAAACTATTGTTCGAAACCATGCTTTCGTGAGAATATTATTATTATTATTCTTTGCCTAATCGTCAATATACGACGTGATATATATATATATATCACGCGCGCGACGGAAATGCAACAACTCTTCGCACCGCCGCCACGCCGCCAACTCGTGTTATGCGTTTATTAGGTTTATTTGTGTGACGGCAGTCCTCGTACATATCGATAAGTGTTTTGCCCAATCAAGATGAGCTATGTGTACACTCGAAAAAAAACAACAACAACAACACGACGTTCGCGCTCGTTTTAAAATAAATATTTACAAAAAAAAAAAAACAAAAGGTATGTGTGTGATTTCGTCGTTTTTATTTGTCAGCAAATAGCGTAGTTCCACCAGTATACGAGTAGTAGTCTGAATTAAGATAATATACAGGTTTCGCGCGATAGTCTCGGCTCGGCATTTTGTTTTCCGAAAATTTTTATTACGAGAAGAAATAAAACGACGTGCTATTTTCGATTCCGTATAGATTATTTTCCACGACGACGACGCGACGTTTAGACGGTGGCGGGGAGATTTTTCTCAAAGACCGCGCGGGGCGGAATGTTCGCGACACGTGCCGGGGAAAACTATAGAACAATACAGTTTCGAGACGACGCGGTGTGTATAAATCTAGAATCGCGCGTCGCGAATTCCTCAATATCAATACGCGACACGTCCCGTTCGGTTGTCGCGCAGCTCTTTTCTCGACGACCGCGACGGTATGATAACAATCGGTTTGAAGAAAAAAACAAATGAAAAATCGAATAGTTTTTCGACGAAATTCCGAACGATGACGATGAACATTATAAATGCGCACGGCGCGCAATCGAGTATACTTTTTTTATTTATTATTTTCTTCCGATTCGGAATAAACATCGAAACTCTTCTGGGCGACGGAAACGTACGTACATCGGAGAGACGATCGCGACGCCGCCGCGGTTATTGCGTTACGAACGAGTTATTACGTGTTCGAAAAACGTATAATCGACTTATTCGGCGGCGGCGGCGGCGTTCGCTCGAGTCGCAGACCACCAGCGACGTCTTGCGATTATCGTTTAGATGGAATTTTCACGGCGGAAAATTACGCCCCGAAGAGAGTTTTTTTTTTCCCCCGGCGGAGGGTAACGCCGCCCGACGCGGATGGGAGACGGAAGAGGAGACGCCGCCGTAAACGATTTTCGATATATATATATTCATTTTTTATTAGTCAAAAGGATATTGGAACATCACGGCGAACGTGAAAAAAAATAAATAAAAAATACTCGCAGGGGATAAACAATTTTTATACAGAGCGGTATTTTCCGACGTGTATATATAAACACGTCGATATATTAATACTTATCCGTAAAGTATACTCTGCGCGTCCGTGTAGCGCGGTGTGCCGCGTCTATCGGTACGCCGTTATTGTTGTGTAGATGATACCGCGAGGTTAGGCTTTTTATCTCCGCGGCAAAGTACACCGAACGTTTGTGTAAATATCAAGTATAATGTGCTTCTCGAGTAAGAAGTATATAATATGTAACTCGACGATACCGCCGCCGCCGCCGCCGCCGCCGTCTGTAATCCGTGCCGATCGGCAAACAACCGTAATAATAATGTATCCGCCCGTTGTGTATCAGCTGACTTACAAGTGTCTATTGACAGCCGGCAATCGTCTCGATAAAGTACTGTTTACAGTGGTAGTAGCGTAGGAATACCTAGCAATAATAATAATATGTATTGCTTTATTGTACGATATAGTGACGTAGCGATATCGCGATGACAAAGAAACGCCGCGGCGGCAAACAATTCGATTGCGCCCAAGTGCATCTCGCGTGCATCCGACTGTATATACAATACTGTAATGACGTTACGCGGGGCAGATCTGCAGTGAAATATGCCCGCCGCCGGTATAAAAAGCGTACGTAAAATAATCAGGACGTTAGCTTTTTTTTTTTTTTGCCATTCGTCCCCCCCATTGCTTTGGGAATACTCTCTGAAACGCGCGCGATCGATAGAAATATTTTATTAAAAAAAATCTCTCGCGATTTTATATTTAAACGACGATTTCGAATGTTGATTCGATCAACGTTTGCGATCGATACTTACCAATGTTTGCGCCGAAAAAGTACTGTCCGACCCAAAACTGTTTCCGCGCCTACTAAGTGCGGGTTGTCAGGTCTCTCGGGCGTTATCGTCCAGATTTATTTCTGTTCTTAAAACGTAACCTAATCAACCATAATGCCCGAGCGGACATGGCAGACAACGAAAACAGAATAATCGTTCAAATATTCTATATTGATATAAATTTAATGATTATTATTTTAAGACTCATTAAATACATACATTGTCATTATTATCTAATATGTTATAGATGGGATTTAAATTATTTAAATAACAGTATGTTAATTATTATTATTTTAGGAATCATTAGAAATATCTAAATTATCATTATGTTTATATATCGTTCAAATTTATATTGATATCCATTTAATTGTTATTATTTTAATCGTTTTGCGTGTTGCGTGACAGTACTCCAGTGCCGCCTCGCAACGACTATATAAGACCGAAAATCTGATCACAATTTACCATTCACTACCTTTTCGTAGTCGTAGTAAGACCTACCCTGGCTGACTTACGCGACTCGGAAAGGTAGTCTCCCCCCGGCTCCACGTGCGGTGTGTCTCCATGGTATAATAGTCTGAGCTATTCTGGCATTATATCGGCGACACACTGCGCGTCGAGTCCATCTCGTTCTCTCTCGTTCTCTCTCGCTCTCTCTCTCTCTCTATCGCGTTTTCACGCATTATTAATTTATCCATTGTTGTACTGTTCGACTTACACCCGAACATTTCATATTGCTATTGTTATTTCATCATTTTGTATAAATATTATATTTTGTTATTTGACTTACTAATCTACATCAATTTTTATTCGACCACCGTACGAAACACTAAATAACGAGAAAAAATGTACATATTTTCCTTCCGAAAATCAGAATTTCGAACCGATTTGTCGGTCACAATCCAAACGTGTTATTTATGCGCGTTAGTCGCGCGGAATCCCTCTCGCGGCCCTCGATTGGAAAATATAGTGACGACGACGACGACAGTGATGTTAACGAAACACGACGCGAAGCCCGTCCGAGCGCGTATTTTTCGCATCGTTTGCCGTCGTCCGACAACGGGGGGGGGGGTTAAAGCTTAAACGGCGAAATCTCACGAGTTCTGCCGTTTGTAAATATTACGGCGGCGCTCGGCTAGTATAACTACGTAATTTAACTGTACACGGGGTACTCGGCGAGGTGTTACTACTGTGCGTGTTAAGTAGCGAGAGAATAATGAAAACCCCATTACCGTGGACCAATTAAAAACCGGCCAACTTTTGTCCTGAATAATATACGTACGTATACCCAGGACCCGGTTTAAAGAAACGGCGGCCCCGCGCGCTAATTACTTTAGAGGCACTTTTCGACTCGAAAAGATGGATAAAAATTAAAAACGGACAGTAAAAAAAACAAACAATAAACGATGTATATGTATACGTATATTTCGAGTAGTACGACTACCGAATACAGGTTTAATCCGTAAATCACAATAACGCGATTATTATTTTTTTGTTTTTTTTTTTGTCAAGTAAATTACAGTACGAGAAAAAGGTTTCTCGTTTTCTTTTATTCTCTAAGAATTCCGTGTCAGACGGATAGTGAGTGTTGTCTTCGAGCGTTTTTTATTGTGTTTTTTTTTTGTTTTTTTTTTCCCCCAACACGGTAGATAGCCGTTTTCCGGTGACGATTAAGAGTTAAGTTTCCGGTCGATAAAAAATAATCTTAAAAAAATACCTTTTAGATAACAAAATATTTTTCTTTTTCTTAAATTTCGAACGAAGCGAACAATCTATTGGTTTAACTGTATGAACAGTGTTTTTTTTTTTTTTCGTGCTCGTCTGTGTCTAATCACGTTTTCGAACAGAAAAATCGATTCTATTTTTTTACTCCGGGGTCGGTTTCTCTGACGTAGTGACGTCGTGTAATTGGTGAATTGAGGGGACGATTTTTTGACATTGTTTCTTAGAAATCTAAAAATTCCGAGGTCGCGTGCACTGGGGAACTCGTTTAAATCAGAGCTCGCGTATACTCGAGCGCGCGATCAGCGCCTACACTGCACGAGGCCGTCTGCCACGATTGGCACAGCCCAATTGCTTCCTTACAAAAAGGAGTGGAGAATACGATTCGTTTGAAGTTACGGACGACCTTGATTCCTTTCCGTATAAAAACCTTTACGAGTAAATGCGAGTACTTTATTTGAATTTATTGTTCGTTCGGTCCGTTTAACGTTGCCGCCCAGGGTGTGACACGAGGACGTCGTTGGCCGGACCATTCGATCCGAAAATCGTTTTCACCGTCGTCGTTGTAGTGGAATATATTATAGTTTTAAATAAATATGATAAAGCTGTTTGTCAATAAGTATATTGATATCGATTTGAAAATGATTAATTGAACTCAATCGATTGGTTGTTGTTTCCACAACCTGCCGGTTATATTTTATGTAACTGTGTGTAACTCGACACAATATTTGCTTATATTTTAACAGACTATTTGTTTCGGGAACGTGCGGCGTTGTGTTTACGTAAACTCATCGAGAAAGTAATCTGGTTCACGTTTTGACAAACGCGTTTGTGCGTAAAGTAAATCGGCCGGACTCTCGCCTCGCGACGATTTCGCGTGTCGGAAGTATAAAATTATTATTATCCGTTACAATATTATCGATCGTCGAAAATAGAAAATCCTCGCCGCCGCCGCCGGGACGTTCATAGCGGTCGTCGGTTATTACGTTTTGGATCGAAAGCGTACGGTTTTGTTTTTGTTTTTTTCAGGATACGGTGTTTGATAAACCCGCGCGACAAAAAAAAAATTACGATCGAGCCGATCGGGGTTCCCTCTCGTCCTCTCGCGAGCGAGAAAAAAAACAACGCGCGTTTACATTGCGACGCCGCCGCGCCCGGAGGATTACGTTTTCTCGATCCTGACCCGGGACCTTTCGCAGAACGACTATTATTATTATTGTTATTGTACGCGATCGCGCGTTTATTTTACACGGGCGGAAAAAAATAACTTTCAGCGTCGACCGACCGTAGTCGTAGTCGTCGTCGTCGTCGTCGTCGTCGTCCTATACACATAACGCGTAAGGGGCGGTGTAATGTGCACGGTACATAATAACTCGACACGGTGTAACTTATATCCTCCAACATAAATATTTGATCTGAAAATGGGTTTGCGCGCGCCGAAAAGTGGCGGCGCGCGCGGAGGAGTTACTTTTATACACGTCGAAACGGATCACAGTCAGATAGCGAAAAAAAGAAAAAAATGCACATATATATATATTATTATTTCATACGCTGCGGCGCCACTTCTTTTAGCTGCCGTAAGTCCGTGTCCAAAACATTCTGTTATTTCTTTCATCTCGAGAGGGAGAGAAAAAAGAAGGCGGAAAAAACCGATTTCTACCCGCGTCCGACGCGAAAACGTTATTATCAGACCGCCGCCGCGCCGAGAGGTAGTGCGAGTTACTTTCCGATCGGACCGTTTCGTTTATATACTCACACAGGCGTTATTATAAAATTAATAGAGAAAATTTAACGCCCGAGCGCCTCGTGATGTTGACCGTTATACTACGGGCTCGGGCGTCCAAAAAAAATCATCGCTGGAAGTGAGCGAGTGGACGGCGGCGGCGCTCGATTATTTCCGTTCGCGGTCACGAAGAACGCCATCGAAACGTTTGTTTTTCCCGCTTATAGTTTTCGTGTTTACGACTGCTGCGCCGGCTTTGCAGTCAAACGCGTATATTATTATAATAAGCCCCGCGGTGTGTACTCTCGCGTAGAGCACACTACACAACGATGGTCGCGCGTCGAGGGTTTCAAATATGCGACGGTCTTAGAGTACACACGCATATATACATATAAACATGTATATATATATATATATATATTATGTACATACGTACACACCATTATTAAGATGCAGCCAAAGCTAATTGCTATTTACATTAATAGTAAGTTGTCTGGGCGAAAGGGTCGTCGTTTGTTCTATGAAAACTAATTTCCTAATAATACAATACTCGAGTGTTACGACGCGGCGGCGGCGGAATATTATAATAATTATTATCATCAGTAGTAACGTTTACGTATCCGCGGCGACCGACGACGACGCGTTTCGGGGCTACTGCGGCGGGCCGATCGCCCGCTCCGTTTTTTTCGTTTTGGCGTCGTTTATTCGCCAGAGTTTGTTTTCGCCGCCGCGCCGCACCGAATGTCGGTACGGATTATATAACGACGTTGACTTCGGCCGTCGTACACGGAAAACGCATTTTCTCGCTCCCGGACGACGACCGTAAACTCGGCGAAAATGCAATATAAATTACGTATGGACTGTGAGATATTATTTTCGCGTCGACTCCGAGATAGCGGAGTAGGACGTAACTCGAACGGGTGGATTTTTTTTTTTTTCGATGTGAACGAAACCCGGTTTCACACGCACGTAATATAATTTGACGATTGCAAAAACGTCACGAGTCAATTATTCAAAACTTTTGGATAGTCGATTATTACAGTTAAGTATAAATAATTTTGAAAAAATAAAATAAATTTAAGAACAAATGACTATTATTAAAACATAATATCTCATATAGGTTAGTATACTCATTATGACTTAAACATTTCGGTGCATAGAAACATGGAAACTAGTATACATTTTTACTCGTATCTCAATTGCATAGAATATGACGTGACTCGTTGTGACGTTTCTGCAATCATCGATTCGATTTACGTTCCGTCGACATGGAACAATATTTCAATCGGTGGCGAAGCAAAAGAGGCGGCGCGGCGCAGTCGTGTCTCTCGAATTCTCGGTGTAATTTTGGTGCTCGATAAACGTTCTTCTCGGTCGCCCGAAAGTTTGAATAATTATTTGAACTGATTTTTTTCTTTTTTCTTTTTAATTCATATATTGAGCGTATACGAACTTTGGCAGACAGTAAACAAAGCGTTCGTATGATGATAAAATTAATGCATCAATGGAGTGATGTGTTATTCGTTGTCTTTCCCTGGTCAGCCTTACGGACTCGCCGTGTTTTGGTCTTGTCCTAACACCGTTGTCCGAAAGTGCTCGTCTCAACTTTTTCACTAGTACACGCGCGCGCCTTAGTTTTTTTTTTCAAATCGTAAGAAGACGGACGAAACGACAGTGTCTCGAGACGCGCGTCGTCAACAGTTTTACCGCGGAATATAAATCGCAAAGAGTTGTTTTCGTACTCTCCGCCGTTGCAGTATTCGTGTACGTCGTATAACAACATAATATCGTCGTGCGTATGATAATATCATCGCGTCGTCGTAACACTATCTGGCGACTTATTATTTTCAAGACGCGAAATCGCAATATCGCTAGATGCCTCGCTGCGTTATAATACGTAATAATAATAATAACAATAGCAAATAAACCCGAGCGAAAAGACTGCGATCGTCTTTACATCGGTAAATAAGAAATTATTATCATTGTTATATACTGTTATGGCTGACCGCGAAACGTCGTCGTCCCCTCTCCCATTAACGATATGTGGTCGTCGGTTCGAAAGCCATACGCGGCGGGTCGTACTATACTATTCATTGCACAATCCGGTCTTTCATTTATTCATTCTGCATAAATATACGTATATTTGTGTACTTGTGGAGAGTAACATAATAAAACAGTCGATATAAAAATATTCGCACCCGTACGACCGAGATCGGCGAGGGGAAATCGGTTGCCCCGTTTTTCCCTTCCCCTCCGCGGCGGCGGCGGCGTATAAATTCCAAACACGATTATTTTCGTTCGAGGACGAACAGTGTTTTAAAGATATTTAATTTGAAAAATGTCATAACTTTGTGCGCGCCGCAGCGTCTAAACGATGATTCAGACGTGCGCGCGTCACGTGATTATATTCGTACGGTCGTTCTTTTTCATTTCTAACGATTTCACGGAATTTCGCGAAGAACAAGTATAATCACGTCGAAAATATGAAAATTTTACCATTCAATCCGTCCGTTTATAATATACGAAACACGGGCAACACAATAATGCTCGTAAAGTTCGCGCCCCGACGTCATAACAATACAACGTAGCTATAATATGACGTATTGTTGTCGTGACAATACGACGGACCTGCGAGACGTTTAATAATAATTAACAGTCGCGCGTTTCGGCGTAAACGAACGAAAAACGAAATAAAACCGGCGGCGTGACCTAATGTTATTATAATATTGTCGTTCGGCGGAATACGTATTTCCGAGTGGGGTTGCTGCTGCAGTTGTAATATAGTGTGCAGTAAAGTAGCCGCGACGACGCTATAACCGTTCCGACCTAAATTCAATCTCGTCTGTAAGCGCGCGAATTATTATTATTATTATTATAGTCGTCATTACAGAGCAGACGAAACGGATTTCGATAAATCTAGTCGGAGAGCGGTGGAAATCGATTATTATACCTCCGAGCGTATACGTATACAGACGAACGAACGTAGTAATTCGGTCTCGTTACGCGAGCTAATGCGATTTTTCGCCGCTACACGAAAATTCCGTCCCGACCGAGGGCCCGCGCGCGATCCCGTTGGAAATTAACGGATATTATATTATATATTGTTGTTCGGTCGTCGACGAGGTGGACGTGGGGCCGCGCATTTCGATCGGAAAACCGGGGGCGGGGCTCAGACATATTTCATAGTCGAATTACCCGTCGCGGCCGGGGGGGGGGGGGGGGCGTTAAAGTTACAGTAATATCGGTTACTCAATATTTATATCTTTTTGAAAATGTGTAATGACGGTGTTCGAAACTTGTAAATTAAATTTTCAAAAGTTCAACTCGTTCAACTCGTCGTGACCGTAATAATACGTAATAATTTATCGGAACGGCTACCCGCGTTGTTGTGATAAAAACTTATCGTACAGACGCGCGCGCGCGTTCTGGATAACGAAAAGAGAATATGAGAACGCGTCGGTTTTTGCTTCGACACCTCGTCGGGCCACCCCCCGGACAGTGATTTTTAAAACGCTCGTATACGAACGGTCCGGAAAAAAATAAAATAAAACGCGTCCGCCCGGATCGATAAACGCGCGCCGACCGAGTTCCGCGCGCAACGCAAACGAAATCGAAAATGTGCATCGCGAAATATACTCTATACGAGTATTAGGCATTTCAAATCGCTGTGCGTTTATTATTATTTTTTTTTTTCGCGAGTTCAACGTGCGCGGAGACTCGCGTAATTTACATGTCACTCAGCTATAGGTTTAAACGGTATAATATGTGAGCTGACGCGGAAAGTAGCTGATATTATGCGCCCGTATTATATACACGCGTAGTATATAATATATATTTACATCGTATGCGCTATCCGCTAAATGGTAATGACGCAGCTGATTCTACCGATTTACTTTCAACGGTTGGCTTTTATACAATATGTATATATCTCGCGCGCACGAGACCCAAAAAGTTGTTCCTCCTGTATATTATAATATATATACCTACACCGCGTTCTCTTTCCGATAAAAAAAAACAAAAAAACTAACTATTGTCCTCTCGTTCGTCCCGTCCGTACTCGACCGAATCCACAGAGAAGTCATACACACACACACACACACACACGTACACACCTAATGTCGGGGCAAACCGAATTTCTAATTGCATCGATTTTCACCCCTAACACGCCCGCGACTTTATATGCGTGTCGCGTCGTCGTCGTAACGTTTTGGGATGGTTTTTTTTTTTTTTTTTTTGAATCGTATTCGAGAATAATAAATACATTTACGTTTCCATCCGTACGCGGCGGAATCCTTGTAATTCGTGCCACGTCGGTTGTATAAATAATATTGTAAACCATATTAGGACGGCTATAGCGACGGCGAACCGTTCGGCGACGCGAGCGATTAAAATACAATATCGATCGAATCATCCGGATATCGATAATCGTTCGAAATAAAATACGAGTATCAACTCGTGTCCGACACGACAGTAACAGAATTATCTCTGTACTTTTTTCGTCTAAAAAAAAAAAAAAAAAACGATTCGCACAGCGTTCACGATATAAAACCCACCGGGCCTCTTGCCAGTGCCGGATCTAGGGGGGGGGTAAGTGGGTATCATTGCCCCGGGCGCCGCCGTCAGTATGAGGGCGCTCTTGAATTTATGAAAAAGACTGTTCCTACCGTATCTATTAGTCACTATTATTAATTGTTAATATTATTGTTATAACATTGTGCATTTAGCCAATTTATTTAAGCATTTTTACTATCAAATTAATATAAGTATATATATTTATAATCATATATTAATGGATTCAAAAAAAAAAACTTAGTGGGGCTGAAAATAGAAAAAGGAAAATAGAACTTGATGAAAATATTAAAAAATTACCGAAAATCGTCGATTTCTTTTCAAAAAAAGATACTATAGGTAAGTAATATTTTTTCTTGTTGAATTTATCATAATATAATGCATACAATGGGAACATATTATGTAAATTATTAATATTATAGAACCAAAAGGTTTATATTAAAATACCCCCTCTTTCCCTCACTGAGGGGCCCTCGTAGCTCCACATATGGAGTGCACGGTTAAGGGCGATGCATTTTTACTAGCCCTGGATGTCAAAATATGTCCTAGATCCGGCACTGCCTCTCGCAACACCGATGTGATGACGAATGCTTTCGAATCGATACGTCGATTTTCTTTATAATAATATCATGACGCCACTATGCGAACACGACGAGAACGCGCGAGTAAACACGCTCATTTTTCCATATAAACGTACGGATTTAGATCGTTATTACTGCACACGTGAATAATATACTTGGCTCGGCGTTTTCTCGGACGCGGAGCAGACGATATTATTTTGATGGGCGAAATATATATATATATATCGGATTCCCCTGCAGCGGGAATGAGAGGAGAGGCAACGGAATATTATTCGCAACTGCTATTTTTCCCAGGACCTTTGCGCTATTATTACCAGACGTAATACCGGTGAAAAACGTGCTCGATTCGGTGTATTTTTTTCCTCCCCTGACAATGTAATATGGACATCGTTACGTTACGATTTCAAATACACGCGCGCACACACGCACACACACACGTATATATCGTATATTCGAAAATCATTATTTATTGAAACGCGAACGGAAACGATATCCGACCAACAGACGGTCGCGCTACGGTAGTTAATCATCTAGACGAAACTCGAAGAAAAACAAATCACTACGCGTAGGCGCGCGCGGGGCTGGGCGACCGCAAAAGAACGAAAACCCCGGTTTGACCGCGGGTTACTCGAGGGTGTCGCGCGAAATCCAGTTGGCACGTCGGTATACGTATTATATCGTGTCGAGTTGGAATTTCTCTCGACTCCCACGTCTCCGACGAACCCGATAAATAATAATCGATACTACGACGACTAGAACTTATTCGCCGCGCGCGCGAGGCACGTGTCTCGTAATAATAATAATTACGTATATTGTTCCGCGAACACCGCGGAAAAAAAATAAAAAAAAATAAATAATAATTCATAATACGCCCGCGGGCGTATATTTAATAAATCGTTACGAAAGTTTTTTTCATTACTCACGGAAATACCTCTTGGGTTTTTGCCGCGCGCGCGCGCGCGCAACGTTAGAGTTTTAAAGTTGCCACATACAGTTTCTCTCTTATAAACAAAACTTTGCATATGTGTATCTAAACTACGAGACGAGCGATGCGTAAAATAAAATTTCACAAACAAAACGAAAACGGTGACCTACATCTCGGAATATAATACGTACGCGCGCGCGCGCGCGCGATTGAAAAATAATATCGACGGGAAATTAAGTGCTTACTCCGATCGCGGCCGATTTCTCCGAGTATAGCGTACGTATGAAATGGATGTAATTTAAAACGACGCGCGATTTATCGATAAACTATAGAGTACAGTGAAACCTCTGAATAGCGGACGCTCTCGGTCGCCGAAATTTCGTCCGCTATTTAGAGGAAAACAATTTTATATTTACATTAATTAAATACGTCTCAAAAAAATATAAACTAACATTTCTGAAAAAAATCTCTCACTTTAGTTTGTTTACTAAATGCAGGCGTAGTTATTTCGCACGTTTCATGCGAAAATCAATCATTCCAAAATAATTCTTAATTTAATAATAAAAATGATTTCACTGTATTTATTTTATTTTTTTCTTGCGGCGGCGTGTGTATTTTTTTTCGTCGCTTTTTTACTTCCTATTCGCCATTGTTGTTGTGCGCGCCATCGGTTTACCTATTATTTGTATTAACGCAGTTAATAATATTATCGCGGACGATATTAAATCGCGTCGTCGTCGTCGTAAAAACGTAACGACGAAAACGATTCAATCGGCGAGAGAGAACAAAAATTGCACTCCGCGTCTCGCGACTTCAGAGTGGTTTTATAGTGCGGACCGGAATAGGAGACTGCGGCTCTGGCAATAATAACGGGAAATCGAGTCGCGGCGCTTAAATCGAAACGACGACGGCACACGATGCGTGCGCGGCGGTAATGCGTTTGGGGCATAAAAGTGTACGACGACGCCGGTGGTCGTACAGACGCGGTACGATGTCGGCGTTTCCCAAAGGGGGTGTGCCGCGAGCGACCGACGACGACGTGACGTTTGATTTACCTATCTGTTTCCCGGTGCCGAATCACTGGTGTTCATAGAAAGCGAGCTTTAATGACTTGATAATAAGGTGCCGCGACGGGAAAAAAGAGACAGAGTTCGGCTTTGACGGCGATGTTTCGACGTTGCGCGTTTATTAAAGAAATGCCACGCGGAAAAGCAAGAGATTTTCGTTTTTTTCTTTCTCCCGGGACGGTTTTTTTTTTTCATACGCCTTTTGGTGGACGTCTATCGCGATGCCGCCGCGACGTTCGGCCTATTCCGTCCGAGCGAACAACAATCGCGCGAGTATTGTTATTATAAAGTCGTCGTTCCGAGACGTAAAAGTTGATAAAAATTTCATTTCGCTGCGCCCCCGCCCGCGTCGACTTTTGACGAAAACAAACAGATTTCGAAAAGCCACCGTTATCCGATCTCCCCCGCCGCCGCCGCCACCGCGCGAGTAGATTATTCTCTTTGCGGCACTCGTAGCTTCCTTATCGCGTTCCGGCATCTAAACCGCAATATTATAATGCGTTCTCGGGTCAAGTTCCTCCCCGGAGGTACCCATTCTGCTCTACTGCCGTGCTCGGCCCGGAGACGACGCCAAATAATAGCGTTTTGAGCACGCGAAAAGCATCCGCGGCGGCTCGTGCCGTATAACAATCCCCGGGAAGACACTCGAACGCGGCGCTACCACGTTAATTAATTAATTCGTTATTGTTTGCCTGCCTGCCTGCCTGCCTCGTCGTCGTCGCAATCGGCGCATCGGATCGCCCGTGAAATTCGGCAAAACGGAAACCGGGCGTTTCGTCGCTAAATACAAGGCCGTAGTGACGACGAGGCGGCGACTTATAAAAAAACACAATCCCGCGAGAATCGTATTTATATCGTTTCGAACGTTAAAATTGCTGCTTTACACACGTTTGACAATCGTCGCTGCCACGTGCGCGCACATAACAATAATAATATAATCGTATTGTCTCGGGGTAGCTAAAATATGCTAAAAAACATTCCCGACAAACGTTTTATATATATATATAATACACACATACCGTGTATTTTACGCGTGCATAACTTTTGATAAGCTCGCGTTACAAAAAAAAAGAAATAAAAATAAAATCCTCGTGGCGGTCCTCTTGTTCAGTTCCTGTGAAGTGGGTCATAATATAGCCTACCTTTTCCACTGCAATTGTTTACCGTCTCAATTGTTTTTATATACGTATATTGTATATAGGACAAACGGCGGCAGTATTGTTTCGTTTTCCTTATTCGATAAAAGTTTACTTGCCAGTACAAATGCATACGGTTAATTCAATATGAAACCAACCGGTCGATATTGGCTTTATTGTTTTGTGTGGCCTCGATGTCTCGTGTACCAAAATAATCTACTCGAATTTCTTTTCTTACCGTGTTTTTTTCACCTCTCTTTTTTATCAGATAAAACGTGTCTACCTTAAAATATATTTTTCGGGCGGGTTCTCGTATATACGAGTACGTATATATACGCGTAACGAATTACAAAATAAAAAAAACAACAATTCGATAAAGCCCGACGTCAAACTAATGCGCGTCGTATAATAATATTATGCGCGATATTATGACATAAAATATATATATAAAATATTTTACAGAGTGCTCGTCACACCTGCATAAAATTATGTTGTAACGCGGCGGCGCGGCGAGTACGCGTGTTTTATACGTGTGCACATTGTTATATTATTATACCGTGTTAGTGCGTCGTCGCTCCGAGCATTTTCTCGCGCACTCTAGAAAACTCGCAGACTCCGGCGAAATAGGTATTTAATAATATTATTATAACGTCGCGTGTACTTAAAAATCGAAACTTTTACGAGTACCGTACACGCCCGACGAAACGCACTCGTCTCGTCGTATACTCGTATATATATTACAATATACGCGCGTAGCTTTTCAGTCGGGAATTCGAACGTTACTGCGAGAGAGTGTATTGTTATTACATAAACTCGCAAGCAATCGATGCACACAATACGTATACGTATATACAATGTATCGCCGCAGTATTATATACGGAAACGTTTTAATGGTATTAAAAAATCCGACGGCCGTCCGGGCCCGGTATACTTGTTTATTTATTTTTTTCCTAACGATATTGCTCGTCTATCGGTATACTATACCGTGTAATATGTCTACCAGTGGCGTAGCCAGGATTTTTCTTCGGGGGGGGCTAATCAATGTTTTACTCAGTGGTGGTTTACCTAGGTTCTTCCATAATTTGAACATGCAAATACCGAAATTTTGTTTTAGACTTTGGTTCCTATAACCCTTAATATATATTGATTTAATAATACTGTCTGTCGCTAATCGCTTACAAATATTTATTTATAGATTTTATCATGAAACCGACCTATGCACAATGTTATACCACAGATTATATGAAAATTTCATGTGGTTATACAATAATATATGCATTAAATAAATACCTACTAGCACGGCCGAAGCTATAGAAAACGAACAAAATAAAGATGACAATTTAAGATTAGTAATATACAAATTAAGATTTTTGTAGCGACTTTCATAGATCATTAAAATAATTTTTAAATTTCCTTAACATTTCGGGGGGGGGGGGGCTGCAGCCCTCTCAGCCCCCCCCCCTGGCTACGCCACTGATGTCTACGACCTATGTATATACAGTGTGATCGTCAAGTCGCGCACACCAAAATACAAGTGTTTCTAAATAGTAGTAGTTGTTATAAATTATTTAAATCGGTTATTTCAAAATAACACTACGGATATTCTCGACATTTAATCTAGACGTCATTTTTATAATATTATGTATTGGACGCTTTTAGTAGTGCTTTGATTATTATTGCTCTGCGAACATGTCGTTTTCCCGAGAGCAACGTGTGTTTATTGTTGAACAGTATTTTGCTGGCCGTTCTTATGTGCTTGTGTTATTGATGAATTTCGAGTGAAATATACGAATGTGTAGCAGTAGGTACCTAACAATTCAACCATAACGAGATTAATTTCGAGCATATCATGTCTGTAATGTTCACGAATTAAAAGAACCCGATAAAGAAAAGCGCCCCGTGTACTGCAGATGGTTTCGTTCATTTGTTGACAACAATGGAGAATTGGAGAACTTGACCGTGTTTTTTTCAGTGACCGAGACATGGTTTCATCCGAGCGGATATGTGAATAGTCAAAACTCTAGAATTTGGTCCACCGAAAATCCACAAAACCCCTTTGCACATGTCATACATCCAATGAAACGATGAATATTTTACGCGAGTTTTTCGGCGAGCGTATCATATCCAAAGGATTATGCCCCCCCCCCCCCGTTCCCTCGACTAATCACCTCCAGATTTCTTCCTTTGGGGTTATCTTAGAGGAAGGGTTTATAAAAATAGACCGCAAACATTGGATGAACTGAAGAAGAGTAACATAACAGCGGAGATAAACCTAATCAATGTAAGTGTATTGCACAAAGTGGCCACCACAAACGTGGTAAAACGGGTTCGTGCATGCATTAATGAACAAGGCAGCCATTTTGTGTATATGTTATAAATAGGGCTCGGATTTAAAGGCCTTAAAAATATCACAAAAATGCTCTTTCAAAAAGTAATGCATTTATGACCTAAAAACTCTAAAAAATGCCCTAAAAATATCAAAAAATGACGTCTGAAAGCGTCCGACAATCGGCCACGCGCACCACCGATATAATATTATCGCTCGATAAGAAAATAATCCGATAAAAGTTTAGTTGTGTGCAATAATATCGGCTAATTTTGGATGGTGTGACATAAAGATTGTAAAAACCGGAAAACCAGATGTTAAATTAGTTAAAATAGTTCAAAATGAAAATAATTTTTATTTAGTAGTACTTATATTTCAATGAGGTCAATTTTTTTAGTCATTAGACGACAAATAGGTCAAAAATGTCCTAAAAAATTAAAAAATGCCCCAAAAAATTATTGTGGTTATGGATCGCGAAGTACTTGAAACATATTTGTAGCTTGGAAAGCATCGCGTAAGATATCCCAAAAAAAAGATGCAAATGCATTGAAATCCGAGCCCTAGTTATAAAACACGTTAAATGCATATTATGTATAAATTAATTTTCAATATTTTCGTATTTGAGTTTATAAAAAAAAAAAGTTAAAGTAATTCAATAAAAATACTATTAACGTTCATTTTGATGTGCGCGACTTCTCGATCACGCTGTATATTATATACTCGTGTGTATAATATACATACCGGTGTATATACTATATATGCGTACTCGCGTATGTGTTTTTACATGCGATTAATTGTCATTTTACGATCGCGCCGCGGCGTACGTTATGATTGTTATAATATCGTTTTACTCGCGATGATGACCGGTCCGTGTATTGTTGTATTGCTGTGCTCGACATTCCCGTCCTCGTCTGCCAGATCGAACGGTTTATACACAAACGGCGACAATAATATCGTCGACGGACGACGATATACTATTATTATAACAATAATTATTATAATCGCGCGTGTTTTTATATTGCACGCGCGTCGATAATAAAATATTATATCGCATTACAGCTTGTAAACGATGCGCGCCGAGCTCTCCCGTTTATAGAGCGGACGGAGTTTTTATTTTTTTGAATTCCGAAGGGAGCGAGAAATCTAGCGTGGCTGCACATAGTGATGTTTATTTTCTGTTTTTTTCCACAAACGACTTTCCGACCAGTGCTGCGCACGACACGCGATCATTTTCTCGGTAATCTAGAAGATCTGCAGACGGACAAATGACGGAAGTCTCGTCGAATCGTAACGTAACGTGGTAAAGTAAATATGCGTATTGAATCCCGTACAATTTCAGTCCAAGTAATAATTAATGAAAAAATGAATTCATTTCCTAGAGATTCTTCGCTCCGAATCGTTTTTAGAACTCGACGATTTATTAAAATTTCCCATCTTAAAAAAGAAATCGCTAAAATAGTCACTCTCTTCTTGTACCTCGCCAGACTCTGGTAATTCGTCCTTTTCCTTTTTGTTGTCGTCACGTTATATTATGAAATTATTATTATAATACTAATACGTCTTCCGTGACTTTGTTCTTTATCCGTGTTAGTTTCAGACTATTTAAAACAGTGATTTATAACATTTTCAGCCACACGTATATTGTTACACCGTAGCACCTGCGAGTTTTCAAAACTCTCGCGTACGACTCGAGAGAAAATGCGCATAATTTCAATACCATCGTTATTATTATAATTTTAATTTTTTTCGTTATTAATTGATTACGTTTTAACGTGACTTTCGATGCTATTCGTCCATGCCGTTATCAATATGATCCGCAAACACAGCCTCCACATAATATTTACCCGTCGTATTTACATAACCGGGCCAAGTGTTTATACTAGGTACACGCGCCCTGTGTTTTTGACGGTTTTGTTGATTCTCTCGTTCGATATTCATATTATATAAATATTAATTATTTTTAAAACTATTTTCTTCGCGTTCGTTTCATATAACGTTTATCCATCGTTCACATAATATTATTATTATAATTCGCATAAGTCATACATATTATTTATAATTAGATACCACACCGGTTGCGTATAATAATATAGGAGTAACAACGTGAACATCTTTCGAGCGGAGTTAACTTTACTTCATAAATATTATACACATCGTTATCAACGCGAAACAATGTAATCGGTGACGGCGGCTTTCCGGGGGGAAGTAATAATGAGGTGGCGTCTCATATAAACTTTTTGTGTAAATAATGCTCGATAATAAATAATAAGTACCTAGTGTTGTTCTTAGCTCGTCGTCGAGTAATTTTCTGCACTTGTACTTTTATTTTTATTTTTGTTCGACTATATTAAATTCGTCACCGAATAAATCACGCGCGATGTAAAGTCCGACTTTATGTGTTGGTAAATTAATAACTTTACGAAAAATGATAATCGCGAATACTTACGGCTCGTCTGTATCGACGATGAAATAATACGTAATACGACGTGGCGACCGATTCGTTCCACGTTCGACTGAGCAAATAAAACGAATCCCGTTTTTATTGTTATGCCACTTATTTTATATTATTGTTAACCTCCGTCGTCGTCGTCGGCCGCGCACCGATAGCAAGCGAAACGATGTAATAATAAATCATAGCGGTTGTAATTATTAATATAATACGTGTACCTAAACAAACAGTTTTAACAAAACATTTAACTACACACACTGGAGGACCTCGTAAAAATAGAAATTGTTTAAACAGTCCTCCGGCGTTGATTTCGTTCGTATTTGTGTTTACAATATATACGTACATAATAATAATAATAATAATAATAACACGATCGCGAAACGATTTCGGTATAATATACGTAGTTACTTACAGCTGGCGTGCAGCGAAAAAACAATATAAATAGTGACGGAAAAAAAAAAGAAAGAAAAATACAAAAAAAGAAAACGTCCACGTTTACTTGCATTAAAGGATTTTTGTTCATTTGCCGTGTTATTATTATTATTGTTATTCTCTACTCGCGTGGCCTTGCTTCTACGGAACAAATTTACAAATCAACTATATTATACACGTTTATGTGCGAGTTTATATTTTCAACGAATATTAAAAACTTTGAAAAGAGAGTTTTGTAGCTTTTTAGTTTATTTAGTTTCGCCATATTTTATCGCTAGGGGCGATGAAAAAAAGTGTATTTCATACGCTTTTTAATAAGATATTTTGAAAAAAATGTCGCGAAAAAACACCCCTCCCGAAGCAATAAAAATTGAAAATAGTCCATTAAATTAATTGTCACGTCGTCGTCGTCGTCACCGTAATAGAAGTGTAATAATTATTATTTTATCCTATAACGAATCGGTTGTCCTTATACCACCCACCCATTCGACTTTCGGATACAACTCTGGAATTGTACATTTACTCGTGTTCTCGTGTCATCGCAAAACGCAGTGTAAACACTACAAATAATACACACGCTGCGACGACGACGGGTCCAAGTGTTTGTGCATATCAAATATAAATAAGACTCCGAAAAGCATAATATTCATATTCATATTATTATTGTGTTACGCGCCAGCCGGGGATTGCCGATTTCGAGTGGTTTTCTTTCGTCGCACCTGCGCGTATTTCGACTGAATGTTATTAGTTTATTACATAATATTGTTCTAACGTCGCGCTCAAATCAATATTATTATTTTAAACCGCCGCGTGCTGTGTCTAACATTAATTATTATTATACGACGACGTGGCGTAAATAAATTACGTAATTCATTAAACGGTCGACGAGCTCTATTTTCACCTAATATACAAAATACGTTTTAATTAGTTGATTATGGTTTTAAATAATAATATTATCGTTGTTGTTTAAACTGTGTATAAATTGTATATAATATTATATTGTGTTATCGTTTCGATTTGGCGACGTGTTTCAAATCGGTACTTTGAAATTCTCAACACTCATCGCGATAATAACTGAGCGAAAAAATGACAATTTCTGAAAATCATATTTCACAAGTTGTTCAAAGTGGTTAGAACGATATCAAATATGTATATTGGTTGCTCGAGGTAACGATAGGTTAACGTATTCTCGACCGAGCATTCTGCAAGTACTAATTCTAATAATATTATAAACCAACAGGAGAAAAAAAAACCCTTGAAGACTTTTACTCTCCTCTCTCTACGACGATGTGCAAATATCTCGCGATTTTCTCGGACCGAATTCTCCCCAAGGGGTGAGCAGCGAAAACCCAGTCTTTGTTTATCGTTTAAAAACCACTCATTACCGAAACGTTTGTGTTGTGTGATAAAAGTAGTGTCCGCTGTATTGAAAATCATATTTTAACGTATACGAGTATATAATTGATAATTTTCAATGTGAAAATATCAATCGATTGACTTGTCGAAGTGAAAAGCAGACCACCGAGTAATCGCGGCTTTTTATTGGATTGACGTTTCGATCATCACGTTTCTCTCGGAAAATCAATAATGACAAAAGTATAAAGAACAAAATTACTAACAAAATGAATGAAAATGTAGAGAGAAAAAATAAAAAAGGTAAAAAAAAAAAATAAACGGATTTTTTTTATATATAAGAAAAAAAAGTTAAAAGTTCCGCCGTATGGTGGGATGGGGGCGGGGGGTAGCAACTGCCCTTTCGCCTCTCTCGTCTTGCAGGACGGCGCCTTTGAGAATAATGTTCTAGAGAGGGGGAAAAAAAAACCCCCGAGTCCCGGAAACGACGGCGGCGGCGCGACAATATTTTTTATATAGCCCGTGCCAGCGTAATATAATATAAAAACATGGTTCGACGGTTTAGTATTTACCCTCCACCGCGGGCCAACGCGCTCTCGCGTCAACTATATTATTATGTGTATGTGCTCCGTACGTTCTTATATATATATATATTCTCATGTAAATTTATTCCGCTCGTCTTATTAACGCGGCGGCGGCGACGGCGGTAGTCCTTATTTTCGCATCGCATTCGATATTCAAACGAGCCAATTACTCTCGTAGTGCCGGCGCCGCCGCCACCGCGCGCATCTACTCTCCGTCCGTATGATGTATATTATTCGCCGCGTACATTATGACGTACCCGTGGCACTGTTGCCCCGTAAAAACCGCCCGCCGCGACGCGTCGCAGTCGCGTATTTTCGCTGCACGCGCGCAGACGAGACCATAATATTTTGTACGCGGGCGCAATCAATCGAACTCACTGTGGAAAACAGGAAGAAAAAAATCGTCGACGGAGGAAAAGCGCTTCGCGAGACGAAAAATCGCCGACGTGTGTCGGGTATATTATTACAGACGCTAATCGAAAGGCCAATAATTCGTCGTACGACGGGCAAAGGACTCGGTCCAAGTCCGCCAAGTTCTCTCGCCGATGTGTTGACGAAAAGACCTTCGGCGTCGTATAACGTTTACACGGCTAAAGTCGACGATTATATAATGTTTTAAAAATAAAACACAATAATGTGTCGTTGTCAACACTTTATCACAATAATGTGTTATTCAACGGTACACAAATAGTTTATTACACGAAATATACTCTATAATACTTCAAATAATATCGATTTAAATGAAAAAAAAAAAATTAAATAATACATATAAAAATCTTCGTGCCCGGAGTATTATTTCACAATACTTCATATATTTTATCATCGACTTATTTATGTTTTTACGTCTATTATTATAATATTATCACACGGCTAAATGTGCTGTACGATTATAAGTATTCGTATGCTTGTAAATATTTGCATCACTCGTCTAGACAAGAACTACATTTTATTTACATTTTGTTTTGTCGGGAAATTTTTAATTATTTTCAGTAAATTATACTCGTATATTAATAATTATTATACTTAATTAAATATCACTACCGATATGCTAATGGACGTCGACCGTTCGTTACGATTTCAGTGCATGATATCCACGCTTAAATTCGATCTTATCATAGAACGAAACGAGGTGAAAAGTGGCCAGCCAATGAAATACAAAAACGAGCTACGGGCGACGGACGACTATATCACGATGACTATTATTTTGAAGAAAAAAACGATTGCGAGTGACGAAGCGGAGCGAATCTGGTGGATGATTAGCCGTTGGTAAATGTTTGAAATAAAATACTTGCGCTCAATTTCATTAACGTTTTAATTTTCAAACACGTATGGAAAACGGGAAATTTTTTTTTTCTCCCCATCGACTGGAAAGAGCAACTTCTAAAGAAACTTTTGCGTGCGATTTTCAAACCTTTGGTATTTAAATTGAAAGTTTTATGAACTTTTAACTACACAAAATGTTGCAGATTTTTCCGAGTCTTATATGCGTAAAACTCGGAGGCTCCGGGGGGGGGGGGGGGGGGAAATAAAATTGTGAAAACGGATATTCGATACTTTTCTACAAAA
Organism: Drepanosiphum platanoidis; assembly: GCA_948098885.1. Taxonomy (NCBI): domain Eukaryota; kingdom Metazoa; phylum Arthropoda; class Insecta; order Hemiptera; family Aphididae; genus Drepanosiphum; species Drepanosiphum platanoidis. The sequence goes on along the minus strand of OX402530.1, from coordinate 5,980,196 downwards.
GGGTTTTTTTTTTTTTTGTCGCAATTTTCCGTCGATGATTGGACGCGAGTTTTCCGATCGCGTGGACGAGAAAAAAAATAAAAATATTAAATTAAAAAATAAAACGCATCACGGTACGCGCGGATTAACGCGTTGAAATCCAAACGAAAGTGAGACGTAAGCACGTGCAGTTGACGATAATACAAATGATAATTGTTTAAATATATTAAAATAAACGCCCTCAGGGCTCAAGTACAGTAAATTACAGTAAGTAAATATTAAATATACATAATACATATAGGTGAGAGAGAAAAAATAAAAAAGAAAGAACAAAATATATAATATGTAAAAATCATTAACAAAAAGAAAATGAAAAAGTAAATAAAAATAAAAATTATATGTTACCTAAAACATGGATCAGATGTATATAAATTATTTATACTAAACCAGTGGTTCTCAACCTTTTTTATTCTACGCCCCCCTTTGTAGATTTTCGAAACTCTCGAGCCCCCCCCCCACCATCTATAACGTGAAAAATATATCACTTTTTTTCTATACTTTACGAAGAAATTATAAAATATCCTGGATGAATTCAATTTTATTGATGATAATAATTATAATTTTTCATATTTTCCCTACATTTTAAAAATAGAAATAATCGAATAAATAAAAACTGTATTTTGTAACGACTGCTTACGCCTCCCCGGAAATGTTTACACACCCAGGTTGGGAAACGCTGTACTAAACAATAATCAAAATTACCTAAATTATTTACTTCTCCGGCTATTCTGTCCATCGGGTTGTTACGATCGTAATCGCAATAATATTACAATAATATTAAATGATAATTAATTGTCAATAATATTATATAATAATAAAATGACAATAGTCGCGCCATTTTATACTATTTCGAACGAGTCGGTCGGCCCAGGAGATCCGTTGGAATTTCGACCGAGTGGCACAGTTCACTCGATACCATTAATAATCATAATAGTGTTATCATAATAATATTATATCGACGACGACAACACGACCGACGAGTTGTTGTCGGCGTAGCAAGGTCGACACGCCTACTCGCCGTCTCGTTACGTAACGTGTTTATAGGAGCGTCGTCGGTGACGCACCGCCGCCGCCGCCGACCGCAGTCGCGCACCGAGTACCCCGTCGATCTCATCGAAATCCAGACGAGAAATTTTACCCGAAACGTTAACGCCATCGAAAATGACCGCTCACGCCTTGTCCGACGACATCAAATGCCTGGAAAACGTCGACTACAACGTAGTAAAAGTGAGTGTACGGCGCGATAATAATAATAATAAACGCCGACGCGTTCGAATATTACAGACAACGTTATGTGGCCTATATTATTAATTTTTTTCCACAAAAAACATACTCGTTTTTATAACACTGTCCGGCGGCGCGGCGGTAACACTGAAGGACGATAACGCCGCGCCCTTTAAAAATCAGGAAACTACCGGTCGTCCGGGTTTTTTCCTTTTTTTTTCGATTCTTTTGTTTCCGTCGTCGTCGGTCGGCCGGACGCCGCGCCGTACTCGCCGGGGGCTGTTTTTTATTTTTTTTTCGTTTTATTATTTTAATAACAATTCCCGTTAACAATAATAACGATTATAATATTACAACTATCGCGCGAGAATAGAACGACGACGGTCATCGAATCCGGTCGACAGCGTCAGTTTTAATTATTATATGGTCGGTTTTTTTTTTCCCCACCTCGCTTAATAATAATAATAACAATAATATGTGCGATCGAATTCCCGGAAACACTCGTCGATCGGAAGCGATTCGTTATTACACGAGTATAATATTATTATTATTATTATTATTGTGTCGGTAACGATTTATGCGGCGCGTATAATATATACAATTTTTACGATTCCGCCGCGATTATTGCCGTTTTTGTGTTGTAATTGCGCCAATTCGTACGCGCGCGCGCGACAATAATAATCGTTATTGAAATGACGTATCCCTCCGCGTTTTTAAAAAACAAACCGCGCCGTCTCAATAACACCACCGACACGCATTACGACGGTTCGTAGCAGGGGCGTCCCTAGACGGGGGGGGGCGAATCTATTTTTTAAATCAATAACTATTACCCTAAGCGTATTTTTCAAAAGTTTGGGCAGACTTGAGTCAATTTTACTATATTAATTTTTTTTTTTTATAATGCGACTACATTAGAAATAAGCTTACCTAAAAAAGCATTGTTTCATAAATTCACCTTTAACGTGTTACATCTTTATTTAAGTTTTATAGTATTGTTAGTGTGATTAAGTACAATATAATAAAGTAGAAATAATGAAATAATAAATAATAAAATAAGTGCAATAATTATATACGATAAAATCTATTTTTCGTTTGTTTTTTGCAAACCGGTCGATTATAATATTATTTATGTCTATTTCTATATTATTTCTATGCACGTGCATTAATAATGCCAGTCCAGACAATCTAGTTTGCTCCGTTTGGCTCCTTAACCATGTTTTCAATCTAAAAATCATGAAATAAATAGCAAGTAGCAATTAGCTGAAATATTTTGTTGACTAATGAACTAATTACTAAAATGTATATAGATTAAAAATTGTTACGGGGGCACGCGCTTCGCTTCTGGACGTTCGTTTTCCTCTCTTCCTTCTCGAGCCCATACGAAACCCGTCGCGAAACGATTTCCGACATTTGCGGAGGCCGGAATATTTTGCGTCGTAATTCCGTTTTTTCGACACAAGTCACCGCGCGCACGTGTTTCCACGATCGAACTCGAACCGGTGGACTGTCGGGGCCGCGTGCGATTCACTCGCCCCTTTCCGGCGTTTCCCGTCGTCCCTTAACACTAGAAAGCCGCCGCCGCCGCTATTAATTCGTGTACGACACTATATCGGCGCGTAATATATTATTACGATATAAAGTAAATCTCGAAAGTCTCGCCGCCGCCGAGCCGATCGCTTTTTCGTTACACGCGCAATCGCGTCTGCAATTAATCCGCCGTCAGGCTCTGGCTTAGTAAGGTCCACTCGAATATCGCCGTACTACACAAGGGTCCGTCGCGATAAACCTTTTGTCCACCATAACTATGTAGGCATTGTAGAGACACGCGCGCGTACACAATACATATTATTATTATACGTATATATACACGGTCCTCCTAGCGAATTCCGCCGGTTCGATCGGATTTCCTGCGATCCTGCGTAGCCGCGCGAAAAGAGCTTATAATACCTCAAAGTATATTATTATTATTATTATTAGTTATGCAAATATTGCAATATTTTAGATTGTGCCTCGTACGTTGCACATACATACAATATATAATATTTATAATCGAATATGAGAATATACTGTGTATATATCATAATATTATTATCATAATGTATACAATGTCGTTTTATATGGAAACGTTATTCGCTATGCGATCGATGTTTGGTCTCCGTATATTATAATATGAAACATGTACAATACGTTGTTGTAACAATATGATATTGCGGTCGTCCGCGTGTACGATATATATATATATAATATGTAATGATTTACGTTGACCGAAACCCACTTGGACTCGGATTTATAACTCGCACATAAAAACCGTCCCGAGTTTATGCGAAATAATATATAATATTATTATTGTGTCTCTTATTCGGTAGTTTTGCGTACGGCCCGTGATACACTGACCGCCCTGGCGGCGGCACGATGTTATTATTCAGTGGTGTATTGTACGGTTTATAGTTTTATAGTCCGCACCGCCGCGCCGCGCCGCCCCGCTACTGTTCGGTTGCCGCGGTAACCGGTGTTGTACACCTCTCCCCATATACATCCTATATAACACACAATGCCGTTTTCAATTTCTATCGAATTATCGTTATTCACCGAACGTTTCTCGTAATCGGTTGGCGCGCGTGCATCGCGGTCATTGTCTCCAATCACGCGATGTTTAACTTATTTTTCGCCTGTCGCCGCTGTTGTTGACGTTCGATATTTTCCCGACTCTTTCCATAATATTAACTCGTACGCGCATTACACACAGTTCGCGGGCGTTGAATTACACGAGGGCATCGCGCGACGAATTTTCGTTTTCCGAATAGAAAGAGAAATATACATACGTATATAGAGAGAGAAAGCAACGACAGGCTATACGAATTCGATTGTTGGCTATGAATAATTAGAATAATAATTGTCTTTTATTGTGTATGCGAATATAATTCGCTCTTTTCGTTCGTTCAAAAGTATAAGCCGCGCGCGTAAAAAACATGACAATATAATATATTATAAAATTATATTTTCGCGGATTTATATCGTCACTACTGCGAAACTACTCGTCCCTTCTTGCGGTCTCGCCCCGAGCGTCATATCCGTTGTTCTGCGGGCGAAATAACGACAATATTATATATAATATCGAGATGTATTACTACGACGGTTTTTAGCACAACGCTCATTTCGAATGGGTGACCGAGTTCGAAGACACTATTAAAAGATTGGCCGTGGACGTGTTCGATACCATCGGCGTGATCGACGAGAAAGCGCTGGACGCCGCGGTCAAGGGTCTCGAAGGGTTTCAGGAGAGCCTCAAGACGAAAATGGACGCGTTGGTCGAACAGGTATTGGCCGCGAGCACTTGATTTATTATCGCCGCGGTTTCCACTCGATAACGCGATACTGTCCGCTCTCTCGCCCGTATTTATGTACATTTTTTTTTTTTTTGTCCCGAACCGGGTGCTCGGATTTTCGAATTAAAAATACGCCGTGGACTCGACGACGACGTCAATTTAGTCTCGTCGTACAAGTTCTCACCTTCAACTGCTGGGGTCGTGGACTTTCAACGCGAAACATCGCTTACTATACTAAATCATATCGATTGTTTGTTACACTTGATGACTTTATCTCGTCCGCTTATAACTTTGGACGTGCCCTTGTCCCGCGTATAAAACACTCGAGAATACGATGACTTTTTTCGTTATTCTAATTCGAATATAAAATCCAGCAGTTGTGTAGATATAATGTTCTCGAAAAAATTTAAGAGAATAATATTTTATTCCGTATTTATCCGAATCGAGAGCACGCCGCGCCGCCGTAGTTTCTGATTTCCACCCGCCTCCGTCGGTAAAAAGTTAGCGATGACGACCGGACACTGTTCACACCGCCCCCGTTTACTCGTCCGCAGGTCACCGCCAAATCCGGCGTCGACGAACGTGCCAAAAAGTTCGTGGCCGAATGGGCCGACGCTTGCAAATATCAGGTGAATCTCAAGTACCATCGCATGGGCGACGGCCCGGACGCCCAGAAAGTTCGCTGGAGCTTCCAGAGCGCCATCAAGTATATCATAATTTGCGCCACACATTTGGCCGACAAGGACGACAACGTCGAGTTTAAGAAAGAAATCTCCGACTACGTGAAAAACATCATAATTCAGAGCCTAATCGACGCCCTGGAAAACTTGAAGGTATATTATATTATATTATATGTTCCGCACATAACGCGGCGCGCGTCGAGCTAAAAAAAAAAAAAAAAACAACCATAATATTTTAATGTCTGGCCGTCCAGTCGTTATATTCGATAAAAGTTTGGGCGAAATAATCGCGTAATTATTATCATGTTTTACGGTTCGAAAGTACCACTTTTGATCGCATTTCGTATCGTCGTCGTTCAATTATAATTATTATCAATTAATCGTATCGAATGAAAACCTAGTGTATAATAATTATGACTAGGGCAGAGGGTGACACGTGGCTCGAAAAAAAATTACCAAATATGCAACAACTCCGAGAATACGTTTTTCGTACTCGTCACGAGCGCATGCAATCGCGCGGCAGCCTGCAGACGTATAAAGAGCGTTCGAATAAAATCAGAACATATTATAAAATCGAAATAAAATTAACAATAATAATTTTACACGATCAATCGTGTGCTTAGGTTTTATTTAAACGCGTTCGAGTTGAAAAACGATTACGAAATACAAGACGAAAAAAAAACTACGTAACATAACTAACTTTGTCTTAACCGCATTTGTTATGTGCGTACTCTCCGTTATCTTTTTTACAGTCGGGCGAAACGAATATGCAAATGCTATACCCTCTGCCCGAATAATTATCATGGTATATCGTGCGCGCGTGTCGAAACCTCGTTCCGCGACGTGCGCGATAATAAATAATAGTATCGATTGGAACCGTGTCATTACTATATTATCGCGAAAAACCCGTCGCGATTAGACGTTCGGAAATCACATTCTATAATAATTATTAAAACACTAATAATCTAATAATAAAACCAGTCGGCATTGTTGCCGATGACCGTGTTGCGACTTGCGATAAACGAGATATAATTATTTTAACATAAACTGTCCAAAAATATAACATACGGAGAATAACATTTATTTCCCAACAATAGTAATGAACTAATAATTTCTACGATGAAATTGAAACAAAATAATAGGCTTAATAAACTTATATACAAAATATTATGCTTGAATATGCAAAAATGTTCAAATATGCAGTCGTCCCTAAAATATGCATTTATATGCAAAATAAACTTTTTTCCATGCATTATCTGTGACAAAAATCGTCCACATTTCTTACTCCCATCGAAATGCATATTATACTCATTACAAATATGAAAATGCATACAAATCCGGACTCTTGTTATAATATACAAAGTCGTCGGTTTTGTTTTCTTCCGATATCGCTGCTGTACGCCACGACGCGATACATTTATACATTTTAATATGCGTTTACCATCGCTATAGTGCTCGGCGCGTTCGCGTGCCGCGCCGCCGTTCGATTTCTAAACATAACGTTTCATTTCACATGACATTTCAGAGCGAACTGGACGCGCCGCCGGCGAAAAGCTCGTAAACACCGCGGAGACAGACCGAGGCACGTCGTCGCGAGAGGACCAGCCGGCCCAGATGTCCGTGCGAGCACAAACCACATCTCTAAAAATATATTATTACTCATATTATTATTACTATTATTATATACACTGTGATTGTTATGCGCGTGTGCTGACGATTATTGTGGTTATTACGTGAATTATTGTGATTTATTTTAATTTTTCTCGTCACGACGACGGCAATACATACAAATATATACAAATACGTTATAATCATACCGCGTTGTATAATTCGTTACGTTCGGTGTCGAGACGAGGTGTTTTTCGCAAACGAGAGTCGTTCCGGGGTTCTCGTGTCGGACACTCTTATCGCGCAGCGGATAATTCGTCGTTTTCGACGATATCATAATATTATTATGCTATTTAGCGTTTTGGGTTTTCCTAACGAGCAGCTGGCCAAACGGTTTTATTCCAGTCGTAATATTATAGTAGTTTGCGCGAGACGAACAAAGGACCTTTGTTGTGGAGGTCATTCCGTTCTCGTATATCGAACGCCGCCGCGAAGTTTTCGAATAAAAATCTCGAATATCGACATTTGTAATCGACGTTTCTGGTTCGCGTGTGTCGATCTCGAGGCGCGACAATGTAAGACGCGCGCGCGTGCACACGTACGTGTATTATATTACACAAGGCACATCGTAATCGCGCGCGCGGAATCGGTCTCGCGGGTGTGTTTCGGTCTCGTCGCGGTCTCGACGACCGACCGCGCGCCGAGTACAGTGTAATTGGCTCGTAACGGATGAAAAGGACGACGACGGGGTAAGAGGGAAAAAAAATAGAAATGGAAAAAAAAAACCGAGTAACGCCGCGGGGAGAAGGAGAAGGAAAAGAAGAGAGAAAAAAAAAGAAGGAAACTGGAACTCTGACGATCGTAACGGGCACGTATTCGCGTTAATTCAGGCTGAGCGTATACACGACTGCAGCGAGAATATTATTCTTCAGCTGCTCCTTCGTCGTCCTGCTCGTTATATTTCACTCGTTACGTAACGTGGTCACGCGCACTCCGCAGCAATACAGTAGCCGCCGCCGCCGCCGCACTGTACGACGATGACAATTGTCGTTATTATTATTATTATCGTCATTATTATTATTATTATTATTATTATTATTATTATACGTAGTGGGATTTTTATTTCGAGTGCGGCGCAGTGTTGTTTGATACCGCGTTTTTCGACGGAGATTTTAACATCGACCGCCGTTCGGACCCCGGTCGGGCTTAACTGTGTGCGTGCGCGCGCGTGATAAATGGTCGGCAGCGGTTGGCGGGGAAAGCGCGTAATAAATGCGTGTAGTCCTTTATGCGGCTCGCATTTATATATATATGTACAAAAGGAAATTATTATTCCACCGCCGTATGTGTGTTGGCCGCGGCCGTCTGTGCGTAGAGAGAGAGGAAGAGAAGGATAAAGAGAGGGCGAGTGGAAGAGACAAAAGTCGTTTTTTCGTCCGGAGAGCGCTAAAAACGAGAATACACTTTTATTAAGATCGTCTGCAGTCCACACGATATTACATAATATATATATATAACGATAAAAAATAATAATAATGCGTTGCCGTCGTACATTGTCGGTCGTCCCTCGACCGGGGTGAATCGCACGAGCTTACCAATCGATGTATAAGGTATTATTATCATATTTTTTCAACATCCGTTACGAACCGAACGCGTCGATTATTGTACGATTATTGATTTCAGTCGGTCGACTCGTTGATATTTATGACGTAGTCAACGATTACGATTTCACATTCGAAAAATTATAAATCGTCCGAATCGTCGCACCCCTTTTTTTTATGCGGATGAAACACGACATCATGTGGATTGCGAAATATTAATAACAGCTGGTCGCCGCCGCCGCCGCGAGTCCGATGAGGTAATAATAATAATATTATAATAAACGTGTTTTCGACAACACGAGCGCGCGGTTCTCTCTCTATTCTCTCTCTTTTTTATCGAAATAAAAGTTTATCGCAAAATACTAATTTTCATACGAGTATTACACTCGTAGGTATTACACCTTATTATTACTAGGGAACGGATTTCATTTTAATTACATATTTTTATTGGAATGAGATATTTTTAATCTGATAAAAAATGTGTTCATTCTTATTAAAAATAAGCCCAATTTTATTTTACATATTTGAGTAACAATACATATTATATTCACATATTTTGTAAATAAATGAATATTTCGTAAATATTTTTGGTTTTTTTCGTCAATTTACAACAACGACGTCAAAGATTATTCGCTTCATCTGAATGGCATTCACACACCCTATATATATACGCTGTCGATGAAAGCCTAAAATAATTATCTAAACATTATCTACGTTCTCTAAATGGACTTATGTGGACAAGTGGGTAGGTAACGTGTTTATTCTACGGTCTTCACTCTTCAGTCTTCAGTTATTACATATTTTGATTTTTTTTTTACATATTTTGATTTTTTATTACAATAAAATCCGTTTCCTACTTATTACACACCCACGTATGGTGCGTTTTGACGTGCGAAACGGACCGACGAAATGCGCGTGCCATTATAACGTGATAATATACAAGTTCGATAAATCATTATTATGTAATTCTATTATTTATAAGTCATCGTATATTTTTATTTGTACATAATTTCATTTGTCATGACGTTTAGATGTGCTGTGTGTTTTATAAGAATACCTTAAAAGATAACCTCCACACGAGTTTTCTCTCGGCCCGGCATATTATTCTTTCCGACATCAAACGTATATTATATTTATACACCGTCTTTCGTATCGATGTGCTCGCGGCACGACGGCATAAAGTCGACCTTCCGGACACGTCGTTATAATATTATTATCATAACGTCGTACGCGCGAGCGCAGGCATTGTGCAACGTGCGCGTCACGTCGTCGTCCGTGCGCACTCGTATTACTTGGCGACCGCGCCGGAACCCTATTGTCGCGGAAACCAATATTTTCGTAAAGCTCCGAAATTTCGGCCGCCGCCGTCGTCGTGCCATTATTACTATTACTATATCGTCCTTGTCTCGAAATTATTATTATCATACGACGTGCGCGCACGCACCACACCCGTGCGGTTAGTAGTGGTTTGTTGTCATAAAGTTTGGGCAAACTGAATTTCGTGATATTTGCGGAATGCCATTGTCGATATACGTATATATTGAGTATTCGGTGCGATCCGGACAAAGTTGAGAAACAATCCGAAGAATTTTTTTTTTCCCCGATAATAAACTTGGCGTTTCGTCGTCGCGCGTGGCGGCGGCGGCGTGTTGTTTGTTGTTACATCAAACTTGTTGGCAGATTTGCGAGAGAACAAAGTTCGCCTTGTCGCGCGACCGGTGGCGGATCAGCCTGGAGGCTTTCGGGCCTTACTCCACAAACCACTCGAGTCGTCCCCGAGTTATGTCGGTTTTAATATTATCGTCTTAAACGTCGTACACGCACTTGCGGCGATCGACTCGGTATATATATATATATATATATATATAGGACGAGACGCGCGAAACAAAACCGTAGAGGGCATGATGTAAACTTCCCCCCCTCGCCCGTCTCGTGTTCGAGGAGCTAATTATTTGAGAAGTCGATAACTATAATGCGCTGTCTGTTTCGATAAAATATAAATATTATTTTCCATCACATTAAATTATAACGTCGCGCGCGAATAATCGTATTTGTACGAATTTGACACGGGGCTAGCGAAGATAAAACACTCGCCACTCGCATTCGTAAACCGATAGAAAACGTACAAGAGCTTTGGGAAAAATCAAAATGAAACGTTCGTCACGGAATATTCGGGAATCGGGTCTCGATGCAATACGTTTAAATTTAAAACCTTCGACTTTTCGTATTCGAGCGACAAATTGCTTACGGAATATAAAAAGTTCAAAAACAACTAGGTACATATACTACATATTATATACGCGTTTTATTTATAATTTTTTTCCGTAAATTATGTATTATATAATATTATTCTTATTTCCGAAACGCAAAGTTTTTTTTTTTTATAAAGCCAAGAGCGAGAAAAAAAACGAAAGAAAAGAAAAACGTCCCGTCTTATACACTGGCACGACGGAGAATACGCGCGAGTTTACGACACGAGCTGCAGCACCCGCGGCTCGCGCGAGACACGACGACGGTACACAATAATAATAAAACAATTCCAAAACGGACTGATATTATTTCGTAACGCAAAGCAATAATAATAATAATAATAATTTACAACGATACAATAAAAGATAATATGGACGTTTTAAACCCGCCCAGTAGGTTTTTTCTCTCTATGCGTTCGAAAAGACAACAATAAAGTAACGTGTACGGTAAATTTACAATGTTTTACGCAGAGTTTTCGACGCGTTTAATGGATACACTATATCGCACGTGCGATTTATTGGTCTCGTAATAGCACCTAGTCCAAATGTTCCGGAGAATAGACGCGGTAATGCGACGAAAAACAAAAAACACCGACGACAATAATCAAGCCGAACTCTCTGATATTATTATTATCGTCCGCAGACGACGGTATATCGCGCGGTCGTCGTCGTATAAAACGCGTTTGACGGCGCAGAATTGACCGTAGAAAAATGTCGCAGTTTTCGCGCATTATTGCGATACATAATAATATCGGTAGGGTTTTTCGATAAGAGCGAGCCGATGTTATTTGCTCTGTATGGCCTTTTATCGTTTTGTTGACGTCTGTCTAGTAACTAGACACAAATTTTTTTATTATTTTATTATTTTTTAGTACGGCGTGCAAACAATTGTATGCTATGCGTTCATTGTTTAATATATTAAAAAATTAAAAAATGTATGTATTACTATTTTATTTTACGGTCGTGTGTCCGCGAAAATTCTTATAAAATATTAAGTGTTCCGTCATTCGAAAAAGGTTAAGAACTACTGGTCTAGTTTATCGTTTATTGTCCAGTCGTTCGTGCCAAATCATCATGGCGAGTTACACTATTTAGCGGCACGTCCAAATGATAAGACTTTATCATCAAAATCAATGTTCGACAGTGCAAACGTGCTCGTCATGTCCCTTTTACGGCCGACGTAGTCAAAATCGACTCTCCAACGTTTGGTAGCGAAGTTTTTAGACAACAGGTTCGGTAAACGTAGGGTTACCAGATCGTGCCTTTAAAAAAAGAGTACATAATATACAAAACCATACAAGCAATTTGAAAAATCTACTCTCATATTTATTATTTATTTAGTTAACAACTTAACATGACATTTTAAATAGATTTTGAACCACTAGTTGATTGAATATTTTTTGAATGTTTAGAGTGTTTAGACGAAGACAAATGTTGTATTAAGTCTTTATTGGCCAATGAAACAATTATACAACAAATTTTACAATAAGCCTCGTGTTCATTTTCTGTTTTTTTAAACATTGGAAATTCTTTAATTCATTTTTCATTATATTTACATTTTCGGCGAGACATTTTTGATAACCACAAATCACAATTCACGAATACCGACGGACTACAGACGTACAACGTAGATAAGTTCGTTCTGATTAAATTTATGTTTATGATTATGTTATTACTTTATTAAATTGGACGTGTGACATTTCGATATTTCCAGGGTTAATTATAAATAGAAAAAAGAGTACATTTTTGCCAATGGAAATAAAGAGAGAGTACAAAAATTTTGAGAGCTCATAAGAGTACTAATGGTAACCCTAGGTTAACGACCTGGTTAAACCCTTGTGGGGTTTCCTGAAGTCACAGGTACCTATATAAGCCGCAATCGACAGATGACCTTAAATTAAACGGGCAATTCAACCGGATCTATGGTGCAGGGTCGTTGAAAATCGGACCGCTCGGATTCGTGCCGTCTGTGAGAAGCCGTTTGGCCGACATTTGAATGATTGTATTATATTTAAAACATAATCGGCATACTCTGAACTCTACCTCGTCCCATCGACCAGCTCTTATTGAAGAACCCTTTACGTACGTGTCGCGACGGTGTTATTGCAGTACTATTATAATATCGCGCGAACGAGAGGAGAAAGCGTTTGTTCAGACCACCCCATTCTGTCGCGGTACGGGGGTGGGGCGCCCGGTGGATTTTTAACGTTTTAAAATTTCCCTCGTAAAACCTTATGGACCTCGCGAAAACGGGCTCGTTCGGATATTATTATTATACGCGCAGCGCCGCCGCGCCGTAGCGACTCGAAAATTTTTAACTGCTCGACGACATTGCGGCGTAACTGTTATTATTACGATTACGATCGCATTATTATTATTATCGACGGTCCAGAGTCCGTTCGCGTTTGTGCGGATTGCTATTATTGGATTTTAACGCTCTCTAGCCGCCGCCACTCTATAGCCGCGGCGTACGGACGTTATCGTGAAAAAAAATAAAATAATAATTACAACAACAACAATGATTCCGCGCGAGTTTCCGATTACGTGTCGATGACGAGCACACCTACCGCGTTCATAACGTTCGTGCTCGACTTATACTGCCAAGGACTCGTACTACTCTCTGCGCGTTCGCCCGTCGCGGTCGATTGTTTTTTTTTTTGTCCGTCCGTCCGTTTTATCGTGTACAATAACGATATATCAATACGACTTCGATCGCATAATGATATCGTATACTACTACGGCGGTGCGCGGTGGAAACACGAACCGCGGTCCGTCGCGTTTTATCGCCGTCGCCGTGCTGCTGGTGCTGCTGCAAGTAAGCCGATCTTTACGCAAAATACATCACCCACCCCCGGGCGCGCGTCGACTCCCCCGGAAAGTAGTTGGGGGTATCGGCCGCGAATCGTTTTCGGCCTCGTTTTATTCGCAAAACGACGAAGAAACGAATTCGGGCGAGAAAATTGCCCCGAAAAAATCTAGGCGCTTCGCGTTGGATATACTCGTGTATAATGGATAGTGTTTTGACCCCAGAAATTTTCGAACACTTGGCAAGTTTAATACATTCAAGTGTAAAATAGTTTAATAATATTGACAAGAGGCTTTTAAATATCAAACATTATACTATAGAAAAATGTTAATAACATACGGTAAAAACAAATATAAATTATAATAATTATAACCATATTTGTGGTTTTTTTTTTTAATTTTCAATATTTTTCGAATGTATCAATGGCTATTTCTAATATTTTTGCGCACACTTTTTCGACAGTCCCGTCGTCGCCAGCGAGCACGTGTATTATGTAATTGAGAAAAATAACTCGCGGAAAGCATGTGTTACGCGATGACAATAATTACACCTAATAATAATACCATATTATCGTCAGCACTTCTATTACCCCTCCTCCCGCGGTCATCTATTTTCGTGCTTTCGTCGGCAACAATGTAGACTTTGAACCGATACATCGCGACTGATAAAAAATACTTGTACCATAACGTATTATGTAATCACGACCTACTTGTAATACGCACGCACGCGCAATCAATACGTTGTTTTCAAAATCAAATTTTTATTGCGAATATACGAATATAAAAGAAACGTGGAGATGGGAAAATATTCAAACATTAATATTAGTTAAGACGTATACCGTTACTAAAAACGTAATATTTTATCGTTAAAGAGAGATAATACATTATATTATAATATAATAATACAAATTTATTACAAACGGTTCCCGGGACGGCGGCGCGGCGTCTTCAATTAAAAAGGGGAAAAAAATTTGACGACTCGCTTCGCACAAATGACTATCGAGTCAAAGTACTGCAAAGTTCTCTCTCGCATTCCGTCGCGCGCGCGAAAAAAAATAAATTAACCACTCGCGTGCTCGCGCGACTGTGTAGCGTAATGAATAAATTGCGTTTTCGTCAGTCTCGACGTTTTCCCGCACGCTCGGTATAGCGATTCTAATTTTTTCACCACTACGAGTCCGGGCGGATTATCGTATCGGTGTGCATATTATAACATTATACGGGTACTCGTATTGAAATCTCGCCGCCGCCGGTCGTTCACGGCCGAACGTTTCCGATTATAAGATTATAACCTCGAGCCTGCGATATTTAATAGCGAAAACGATGCGGTTTCGCTTCTGATACCGGCGGACTGGTCGATTCATCGGAACAATACGTTTGACGAGAATTTTCAGGAAAATCCGATGATGTAGGCCGCTAAAAAAAAAAAATACACTTAAACCCATACGCTCTTCGAGAGCTCGAAAAACGAACCGTTACGTTTTTATCGAATTTCTAAACAAACGAACGAAACGAAACTGCCCTCGAAACGGTCGCCGAGCTCGGTCCCGACCGTTCGATGTTCGAGTGAACGCGCCGAGCTCGTTTTCTCGGTCTCCACGTCGTCGCCCGTCCAATTTAATTCTAATTATTCGAGCTTTTAATTGTTTATTGTTTCGCGACTCGTCCGCGGACGAGAGACTACTACGGTGGCCGCCGAGCAGACCAATTTCGTCGGATCGAGGTGAACGCAAAGTATAAAAGTAGTCGACTGTTCTGCCGGAACGCGCACACACTAGCTGCTCAAAGCCCTCGAGGAAATGCCTTCTCGGAATCGGCGAGTGTAAATCTCGCCGCGACGTAAAACGATTTAAATAAATTGAAAATCGTCGAATTTCAATGCGACGTTAAAATGATCAACAGAAATATTCCGGAGAAAAAAAAGTTTCGAATAAATACCCTTTCTGTTAGGAAACTCCCGACGACGCGCGACGAGGAGAATCGCGAAATAAATTTCGATTTCGTCACGCCGCATTGCGCGTGACGCGATGAAAAACGGGTTTTCGACGACGACGCGAGCGCGCGCGGTTCCCTCTCGCTCTCGTAACTCTGAATTTTTTTTTTATCGAAATAAAAAGTTTATCGCGGAGTTCTAATTTTAATAATGTTATATAATATACGAGTGTAACGTGACCTTGACGTGCGCGAAACGCGCGTGCGAGATTTAATTTCGACCGTCGTCGTCGCTTTTTCTCCATCATATTTTACTATCGCTACACACAATAAAACTCGAACCGTAATGAAATCGACAGAAATAATAACGCGACGTCCGGACGTGTTATGCGAGATGAAATGTGTCGTCCCCGTTCTGCGCGAATAAACGATGACGACATGCAGTGCTACGGCGATAAAATCGAATGTTAACGGGTTTTTTTTTTTTCGGGTTTTTTTTTTTAGCGTGTGCGTTCCCTCCGTTTTTGTTTGTTTCGCCCTAACCTAACAGCCGCGTCAACGAGAGATCAGAATTATTTGATATTACGACGACTTGCCGAAAGCCGTGAAAAAATAAATAAAAAAATAATAATTCGGCGGGCTGCGGAAGAGAAGCGAAGAAGAAACGGTTATAGGTAAATGGTTTTAAATAGTCTCTTAAAAAACTCTCATAAGTAAAAAGCTAATATTGAGTTATTGTTCGGAATAAAAGTTTTATTGTTAGAATAAACACCGGACGAAAATAATAATTACAATACCGATAGAAATTATTCCGTGTAATGCCCCCCCCCCCCCCCCCGCGCCGCCGATCGCGTTGTTATTTTATTTTTTCTCCGACGACGAAATACAAAACAACTATCGCCGCGAACGTATTGAATAAATATTTCCCCACGCTTTGACGATATTATAATATATAATAATAACAAAATGAAAACAAACAATAAAACGCAGAGAGAGAGAACAATATACGTTATTTGAAATTGCAGTCGACAACGCGGCGCGTCGCGTCGTGGCCGTTAAAATTGACAAAAAAAACAAAAAAACCCGTACGTTTCGTCGATAGAGCGAATTATAATAAACGTGCGGCACACGACGACGACGGGTGTAAATAATATAATAATACGGTGTCGTAATAAAAAACAAACGAAAAAAAAAAAAATAACGAGAACCGCGGAATATGAAAACCGCAATATTTAGATAACTCAAACGGAAATCATCATTCAAACGATCGTATTATCTAAATTAACGCGCGATAGCGTCGATTGTGCGGCGGCGGTCAAAAAAAAAAAAAAAAAAACAGAGAATTAATTGACATGTAATAGAGGAACGTGTGCGTCGGTCGTGTTAATTTTATTTGTTAAAGTGGAATAATCGACGTCGTCATTGTTGAAACGGATGAAAAAAAAAAGAAAAAAACCGCTCTACGTTTCGTATTCCGCACGAATTCGTATTCATTCCGACGACGACGACGACGCGCGACGACGACGAACGAAATCGACAAACTAATTTATTATTTCCCTTCCGACAGACGCGCCGCGCCATCCGTGTACCTACTCGTGTATCGTTAAATTTACGATAATTATATTATACAGGAGGCACACCTGTACTACTGAAACACTGCGGCGTTCTTTCATTTCCAAGCCGCCGCCGTGCGGTCTGCCAATATTATGCGATTGGATTTTCGTCGTTGGAAAAAAAAAAACCGAATAAAAAACTAGAGCCGTACCGTAGGGGGGCCTATGCCCCGGGCGAAAATTTTAAGGGGCGCCAAAAAATTCATCCGAACGATTTTATAATTCTGTTGTGCATCACAACATAATTATTTTTTTCACTCAAGAGTACGTTATTATGAGACGTAAGCTTTTTAACAATGCAATACAATTATTTTAACCCGATTCAACTAGTCCAAATTTAGTAATTGCATATAGACTATAGCTTACCACGAGGGCCTGTAGCATCCGGAGAACGTTCTTTTAGCAATTTTAAAATTAAGACATACTTATGATCGACCATGTCCCAAGAAAGATTGACAAACAAAAAACGAACTTTGAAGAAGTCACGGAAGATTTTGCTTCTATCAATTCCGGAAAAATTCAATAATTGTAAGTTATATTAATAATCGAAAAATTCAAATTTGCAATAACGGTTATTGAATAACCTAATAAATAAATACTAAATTCTTTTTAACTAAATATTTTAATAATAATTAATATTTTTCATCATTTTTTTTTATAATAATCACACTATTTATTACTGTCCAAGTTATCATAACTTTTTTTTTTTTTTTATTTAGAAATCAAAATAAATGGTTACAAATTAAACAAATTTAACAAATAGGTACAGTTTTGATTACCTACCTCCTGTAAGCTAATAGATAGCTTGTGTTGGAGGTAGGGAGTTATTACATTTACCAATAAAATAAAATAATTAGGTAATTTCTTATAATATTACGTACATTGACTTATGAATATGAACACTTAAAAAAAAAAAAATATAATAATAATAATAATAATAGAGAAGAAAAGACAAAGTGATGTAAAGTTTTAACATAAATAAATTAGTAATATATTTATTTGATACAGCATTATAGCAATCAAAATATACTGTTATACGAGTATATAAATAAGATACAATTTAGCAATAATGTACAATAAAGAATAAAATTAATACACATTATTATTCAATTCTAAAAATAGATATTTATATAATAATCCTTAAATATTAATTTTTTTACTTGTAATAATATTTCTTTTTTAAAGTCCAGAGGCATAGAATTGTAATAAGTCGGGCCTAGATAACTACATTATCTAACTAAATGAATTCGGGATGGTGCGAAATTTTTAACCTTGTCCCCCGGGGGCGCCAAATCAAAACGGTACGGCTCTGCGAACGCGCGTCAGCGTCGTCGTTTGCGTTTTCAACTCTGCGAAAAGCGCATATTTATAAATAACAACGATAACTATATAAACTTTCCGTCGCTCTCGGTCGGAGCTCACGCGCGGGCATCGTCGTCGTCCGCGGCCGGCGGGCATTTCGACGAGGATATAAAACAAAGGCGGCGCGCGCGCGCGCGAAAAGAAGAAAAACAAACCGAAAAATCTAAATAAAAAAAAAAAAAAAAAACGAACGTCGCGCGTCGTTCGAACGACAACAATAACAACGATAATATATTATTATTAAATACCGCGACAGTGTCCAAATAGGGGCGCGCAGACACATTTGTCACGGGTTTCGCACAGAGTGCTCTCCTCCGCCCCGCCCTACGACGTCGCGCTAAACCGCCGAATTAGTTCCCCGCGCGCATATCTTAATGTGCTCGTAAAACGCGAACAAATGCATCGTAAATATGACAGTTTTAATTTGTTCCCCGGGCTATGTTCGTATTATATACAAAGTTGTGCGCTCCGAAATTCAAGTCCGTCTCGTCGCCAGAGTGCGATTATACGCCGACGACGAGGAGAGATACGCGCGTACACGTAATAAATACACGTATACACGTACGTGTGTGTGTGCGCATCGGTCGTACGACAATACGCGCGAATTTAATGCCACGTATATTTGTCACAAAGTACGTAATGCAATTATACTAACTTTGGCCGAATAGTCGGCGACGGTGAATGATAATTGATAACGATATTTATATATTTACCGTCGAGAGCGGTGTCTGCGCAGCCAACGGACGGACCCCGCGCGAGTGTAATGTTATTATTGCTTTCCACAGCGGTTTATTACGCGCGGCGGCGGCGGCGGCGGCGGCGGCGTACGACGGAGGTACGAGTTGGGCGGTAGTCCTTTTCGAAATATTAGGATAGTATAAAAAAAAAAACTGCGCGTCCCGTCCAGTGCCGCAATTATGAATTCTGAGGCCCGTGTGCAAGGATTTATTTAGAGGCCCCAAATTAATAATATATTTATTACTTGATCTTTGTATTACTACAGAAATTTTTTCAGTATTTTTTAGTACTATAACTTAAATATTTGACGGATTCGCGGAACCGATCGGAAGAATAAATTATGTAAATTTATAAAAATTTGAGCTTCTAAATACCTCCTCTATAAATTAGTATAACGAATAATCAAAAAAATAATGAACAACTCAATTCAGTGATCCAAGTCTAGTATCCATACAATAATTATTTGAAATACCTGCGATAATGACTATTATTCTACAAATTATGTCATACTTTATAATATTAATATAATATTAATATATTCATTTTCGTAATTTTATTCCTATAATAATTTGTACGTTTTACTTTAAAACCGAATTATTTACAGATCCAATGAAGCTTGCATGATATTAATTATCATCTACTTATGCTAATAATAAATTCATTGAAAACAATTACAAAAAAAATCAAAAAACTTTCGAGGTACGAGCCACGAGGAAGTAAAAAATACCAATATAGGCTAAATTCATTTTGAAACGGACAATCTTCAATTTTTAGCTCATGGTTTGGGAGGCCCCTAAGAACCGGAGGCCCGTGTGCATCGCACACCTTGCACACCCGATTGTTGCGGCACTGGACCCGTCACGTTTTATTTCGGCCGGTTTCTAGTTGCCGCGCAAGTCAATAATAATTATCGAACGCGTGCAATTTTATAAAGCTGACGATAATCGGTGGCGTTTTAGAGGTATATAGAGTCTTGGAACGCGGATAGATCGAAATACGTAGAAACAAACGATAGTATAATAATAATTTTTGACATCACAAAATTCCGATCACAACAAAGTATCGTATTATATAAATTAATTGATATTTTTTGTGTTCACTTTTCAAAAGCAGAGTTTTCGTTGAAACGCAATTAAAAAAAAACAAAAACATTTACATTCATACAAGAGTTCAAAAATAGCACGCTAAAAATCTAAAATTCTTCAAATATGCAAAAAAAAATAGCAAAATTAAATTTCATGTTATATTATAGAGATGCATAAAAGAAATTTATAGCCCACTCTGCTATTTTTATCTCCATCCTGTAATAAGTAGCAAATGCTATAAAATCCGAACCCCGATAATGATACACACTTATGTACTCGTACGTATATCGTCGCGTGGTCCGTCAAAAAAATTTGTCTACTCGACCGGTTTCAACGTCAAAAAAAAAAACGAAAAAACGTCACCGGCCCACCGCGGTATTTTACATAATATATACCGTTACGTATTTACATATCGTTCGCCACGTGCGCGTCCGTCCGGGATGTATTCAAAATGGCCGCACGGTGCCTCCGGCCCGAGAAATAGTTGATAATTCCTCGATTCGGGCGCGAGCGTACGCGCGCGCGTTTTTGTATTTGGCCGTTGACAAATACGTGTAATGACGACGACGTCCTTTCCCCGCGGCCGTTCCTATATTCCGCCGGCAGATTAACGCCGGACCTCGATCCGCAGCCGATTATTTCGACCGGACCCGCCCGCCGACGCGGCGGCGGCGGCGTAAAAAACCGTTACGACCGACCTAGAAATAAATTACGCGACCACGGGGTCCGCCGTCGCCGTCGTTTTGGGGTTTTTTTTTTTTTTTTTGTTCTCTCTTTGCGGACATTACCCGCCGCCGTTTTTGTTTTTTCGTTCGTCGCTGGCGCGCACACAGCTCTTGTGACCGTACACATAAAAAGTGCGAGAACGACAGCAAAAATAAAAAAAAAAACAATTGTTTCTCACTCGATACCGAAATAAGTCGCATATACGTGTTAAAACGAGACAGGGCCGCGTAATTAAAAAAAAATAAAAAACCGTACTCGACACGCGCCGTTGATTTCGTCGTCGGAGACGTCCGAAAAGTTGTGGTTTTCAGCCGATTCGCGGTGCAGTATCTCTCCGGAGACTCGCTCGAGACGACACCGCGTATTATCTGAAACGCTCGCTCTCTCCCCCCCCTCCCCCCTCCGCGGTCGTATAATTAGTGAAATTCCTTCCGATTCAATTTAACGATCCGAGCAATTAAAAAGTGCAATAAAACACCAGAGTCCCTTCGCTAAGAAGTATATTACCTTATAATGCCGCATATTATACAAGTATACCTGTACACGGTGATTAATATAATATATATATTGTAATGCCCCGAGATAATTAATTCGTAACGACGACGACGACGGTATTACGTCGGGCGGATTAATTTTTATTATTTCGCCGCGTTGTTTTCATTCGATTCGATTACACAAACATCGGCGGCGCATTATTGTTGATTTCGGAACGATTATTAGTATAGTCAGTCGTAGACTGCACGAGTGTCCCTGTCGTCGGCCCCGAACGAATTCTCGTCCGAAAACTATCGTTGAATTTTAAAAATTCGTACGGATTTTCACGAATTAAAGACAATTTCGTCTTAAATCGTATGAAAAATCCATCGCTCAAAACGTATTCGACCGTTCGGTACTTTGCTTTTTTACCAACCATTCATATTATGATTGTTTAATATTAACGTTTTATCGAATTTCATATTAAATTCTATTATCAAACGTCGCCGGTTCTAATCTAATTATTTTTTTTTGTAATTAAGCTATTTCGTAATAATTCGTGGAAATCGGTTTGTTTCAAACTAAATGTGTTTATATTCTGTGAAAACGTTCCGATAGACGGGTAGTATACGTACATACTATTTGGCAGAGAACATTTTTTTTTTTTAAAATTCTGTCCGTATCTTATTATCATCTCCCGGGGAGAATATCCGTCACAGGTGTTGTCAGCGTTGACAATCACATTGACGTAAGTAGGTAACTAATTTTGTTCAGTAATACTCTCTCTCTCGCAATTGTATGGAAAAAAAAAAGAAAAAAAAGAAGTCGGAAGTTTATCCAACACGTTTTATAAATTTAAAAGATACTGACACGATAAGAAGAATAATTTAAAAAAGGTTTCTGCTGAACTAAATCGTTAATAGGGGTGACTTAACTACATTTTATATTCAGTCGGGAAGCCGCGGGTTCAAAAAGTGTTCTTGGTAAAAGGTAAATTGAATACAAATTCAAGAGGCTCGTGCGACTCGAGGTATCTCTAATATAATATTCCGCGTCTAATAGTCGTGAGTAAAAATTGATCGGTTAAAATATAAAAAAAAAAACAATACGTCTATTGTGCCTTTGTTTTGCGTCCAATATCGTTCATATAAATTATCATAGTACTTAAGCTATATCAAGTAGTATAATAATGTGTTATTTCATGTAGTTATATTATAAACTTTTTCTAAATCGTCGTGGATTGTGAATGAAATTTTACCACGTTATCCAAATCCCAAGGGATAATGTTTACTTTAGCTGGCTAATCTGAACATTAGCCAAAATATTAGGATAATATCGACTTAAGCCGGCCATCCTGAACATAAGCCAACTTCCGATATTACCCGTAACACACACACACACACACATGTATATACAATCTCGTGTACGTTATCAACGCTTGTCGACGTAAGCGCTCGTATTGGGCGATGTATTTTCCAATGTCCTGGTCACCCCCACCCCCTCTAACCCCCACCAAGGACCCATCAGTTTAAAAACAAAAGTCAAAAATATTTATTCGAATTGGTTTTTCATTGAAAACTAACCTTCTACCCGGAAAAAAATCTCACTGCACCGTTCGCATTATCATTTGTATGCGTTCTACGTTTTCCAGTCGGGTCACGCGTATCGCGCCGAACGTCCAGTACCGTCGAGGCTGCAGTCGCTGGTCGGCGAAACCATGTCTTCGGTGAGTATTAGGTGTGCGAGCACCGAAAATCGCCGCGACAGTAATAATAACAATATAATCGTCGTCGTCGTATCGTTTCGTTTTTCGTCCTGCCGCGGACGCAGGCCGATATCGATATTTTACCGACGACGCGACACTATTTAATAACGTGCGCTCTTTGTCATATTATATTATTATTATGGTCTGCGCGGATTCAGACGAATCGCGTGCCGTTCGACTGGTCGTCCGACTACGAGGTCGCCGTCGTGTACATGACGTCCATGTGGCCCGAGTTTTACACACCGGAGGACTCGAGTTTGCTGGACGTTATCGCCAAAAACGGATTTCTCAGCTATTGCGTGAGGTTCAAGATAAAGTTGGCCGCTTGGTCAAAGTCCGTGAGTATAATATTGTTGTAACGAACGGGGAAAAAAAACCCCCACCCGTTTTGACCGAATTTGTCTTTATTTTTACTCGGCGATATTCGCGCGTACGTCATAATAATACGATATATTTAGTCAATCGCGTCGAACTATGAGACGGGAGATTGGGGGGGGGGGGGAGAAACGAAAAGCTCGCGAGAATTATACCAATCCGAGCCGGATCCGAAAAGATTAGTAACTCGACGTCTCAATTAACTGAAAGTTATAAACCGATAGTTTTAAGGGCATCGCGTTAGAGTGCACTTCCGATAGAAACTTTACCCGCGAGGCGAGCAAGTTTTTTCCCGATGAGTTTGACGTAGAGCTGCCTCCGCGGCGGCGGCGGCGGTCTAGAGACGTCTCTTGCCACCTATAATTGGCCGTTATAGTATACACGTCGAGTCGTCAAACAAACGAGATGGGAAAAAAAAAGATAGAGAGAGAGAGAGAGAGAGAGCATTTTAATCCAAATAGACAATCGAATCGTGGTCATAACCAGTATATACGAGCTACACCGGCCGGGACGACGTCCCGAGAATTGGCCTGCCGAATTCGTTCCGAGGATTTCTATATATATATATTATATTATTGTCGCTTCGGGATCAACGATTCGTAGCCTTCGTGTTTTTAGGGAAAAAACAAGTACGCCCGATATATTCAAACGAAGAATATCGTATTACATTATTGATTTCTAATATTGTCGGTAAAACTAATCGAATTACACGCGCCGCGAGTGGCTTTCGAACAATAAATCGGCGACAAAACACGTTTTTGCGTCCAAAGGAATTCTTATGAAAATAATTATATTCCAATTTCATAATCATCGTTAGACGGCGCTCGTTCAGCTCAAACGATCGGTCGCGTATTGAGTCTCAAACGAGCTAAAAACGCGTTGATGATTATTATCCGTCTCGTTACGACGACGCGACGACGGTGAAATAAACACCCCGAGTCCATAGTCCACAATCCTGTAAAAACCTACTCGCGTTAACGGTCCTCGAATCGAATTTTGAGAGCAATCTCCGAGGGGTTTTTGACGCGTAAAAATATATCAGGCCTAAGCTACTTATACATTACGAGGCCGCGCACGTATATCAATAAAATATATCGGCCGTACGTTTATCGGTCTATACGTAACCGACTATATTTTACGACGACGACGGGTACTCGGAATTCAAACGGAAAGTATAAGCTGAATATTTAAATTTAATTATCATTTCGATACACGTACGCGCGCGCCTCGGCGTGTTCAAATATATCGGGGGGTCTCTTTCTTTCTCTCGCCCCCCTCCCAATTTTCGACCGCGATATTTCCAACTAACGACGAGAGCTTTTTGTGCTGACGAGCGGCGTGAAACTTTTTCGACCGACGAAAACGTTATATTTATTATACGACAGTCAAAGAACAAAATATTATATATTTTTTTGCAAAAAAAATAAATACGCAATACGCGTTTTCAAATCGAATCGACTAATAATAACTACATGAGAAATTCGACCGAACAACTGACTGTGTGACGTCAACGTTCCAATATTATTTTTGCGTTCCGCGAATTCGCACGAAACCTTCGGCGGTATCGTAATTTGTCGACCGATTTTCAATTATAAATTTATTCGCACGTAAAATCCGACGGTTTTTATTTCGAAAAATTAATTCCGGATCTCGATTGTGTAATTCTGGTGATAAAAATTGTCCTAATGTAATCGTGTACAGTTACAAGACGACCCGGACGCGAGCGAAGCGGTCAAAAACGCCGCGTCCAGCTGGTACCGGGCCATCGACACGATGTCCCGCAACAATTGGAACCTGCCCGAAGATTCGAGCTTGGAATCGTTTAAAAACACGTTCATGACTGCGTACAAACACCTGGTCATCAACGGCGCGGAGGTCTACGAGCAGTCCGACGACGAGAAGACGAAACGGAACGTGGACGAATTGACTAGAGGAATCGCTGACATACTGATCGAAACGCTCAGAGACGTCTCGGTATGTCGACCCCCCCCCCCCCCCCCAGAGTGCCGTGACGCAAAGGCGTGCTCGAGAGGCAAACGAGACTATAAATCGTATTATTAAAATTAAGATAAAATCTCAAACCACGCGCGCGTCACGTTTGCGCCGAAATTCGTTGGACACATGGGCGGGATACGAATGAGAAATATAATTTTCACGTCGACATTAATATTTATCGTTCGCTTCAAAACATTTACAAATCGTCTAATAGACATTTTAACAAAATAACATTATCGTCGTGTGAATATATTATAAATGGTAAACCTTTTTTTATTTAAAATAAAAAAAATTAACTTTTAATTATATGATTATTAATAAACGAAATGAATTTCTACTATAGTGGCGCCCGTTTACGCGCGGATCAAACGGCACTGACGGTGAATTGTAATCATCATGTAAATCTGCAGACGCTCTGTCGTAATCGAATAATAAATTTGTCCACAAACATTGGAAGTTTTTGACGAGTAGAGGGCGATTTTCACGAAAAAACTTTTCATTCTCATTTTATGCGAAAATAAATACGGAGATATTATGTAAGTGCTCCGACGAACGAGTCGTCATCGACGAGTTTCGGCGAAAACGTGACTTTTCTACCCAAACTATACTACCCCGGCCGCGTTACAGACGTAAAATAAACGTTTTCGTGGACGCCGAGGAAAGGTAAAAAAAAATTTCTCGAGCACGCCTATGACGTAATTATAATATTATATCGCTGTCGTAAACGTAGCTTAATGATTTTTATTTTTCTTCTTCTTGCAGAACCGCTTCCGAAGCGTTCCCCGGAAATACGACTGGGTCGACGACGAGAATCTGATCGCGGCTTATTCGATTCCGCCGCAGTAACGTGTAAATAATGTGTTATCCGCGGCGGCGGCGTGAACCCAGGACTTTCGATTAGTAACATTTTTATATCCGTTTTACCGCGCCGGCGAGAATAAATCGTGTAATACTTTGTAATTTTTTTTCGTCGTTCGTTTACCGACGCGATTATACGTAAACAATATCGCGTCCTAAGACAGGTTGTTTTTACGAAATCGTAAACGTATTTTTTCTCCTCGCAATAAAGATTCGTGCGATCCAACGAAAAATGTTTGTAAACTCTTTTACTCAATACCCTAGTGCTCGTCGAGAAGTCTCGAAATCGATAGTGTACTCGTGTTGTGTTCGTAAATATTATTACGCGTCGTCGGCCGAACACAATGTGTTGTTAACGTGTTCGCGGTGACTACGATAATATGGTTATTGGTTAGTAAACATATTATGTAATCGTGCGATTCAAAAGTCACTGGGAAAACGCGAAAGGTCCGTTTTCGAATAGATTGTCGTCGATATTTCGTCTTGGAAACGATAAAAGACGGCATCGATTTTTATAATAATGATATACTCGTATGATCATACGCATTTTTGTGTTCACGAGTACGATTTCAACGACAATATGAAGTTCTGGCGTTATTAAACGCCAGTGCGTTATCATAACATGCCGTTGTATTAACATTTTGTATTAAATTGGTTTTGTGTTTTTAATAAAACCCACTCGATGAAGAAGATATATAACATGGAGTTTTTTTTTTTTTTTTTCTCCATGTTATAAAATAATTTAATAACAACTCGGTTGCTTATTTGACGTTTCGTGCTTGCAGTGTATGTATATTTATGCGGAGGAAAATGCGGCAATACTTAATATTTCATACACAATATAAATATTTTTTTATTATTATTTTATCGTCTGCGTGTTTATTACGAAATTCACGTGTAGTTTTCTCAATGATGTCGTCAAAAACTACTGCTGCAATTTTTCTGCACGTAATCAAATTCTAAGCCGCCGCCGCCGCCGCCGCGCGCGCGCGCGTGCGAGATTTGGCAAGTCAAACGATTTATTCGATTCGTTGTCTGGAGCATCGAAAGAAAATAAAAACTTAATTAAAACTCGCCAAACATTTTCTTTTTGATTTCGTTAAGTCAATATACAAACTGTACAAGTAAATTACGAATTATACGAGTATATTATATAATATAACTTGGCTCGGACGGAAATTCGAATTTGACTTTTTCAAATCTACACTTAGCGTCTTAGTGACGCGGTCGCTCGTAGAAAGTTTATTTTTTCTTGATATTGTTTTCTGTTGATATCGTTTTCGTGTTTAAAACAATGTATGCCAAGATATTTAGCACACTTTTAGAAAGTCTATAGAATTTCTATTTGAATCGATCGGTAGCGTAGTATTAGCTAGTCGGGCAAATTTTAATTTAAATACCATAATCGTTTTAAATATTTCACTGCGTTTAATTTTTATCCAACGACCAGCTGATGAACTGGACGTTTTTCAGTTAAAATTCGTCGTCGACGCCCGAATATAATACGAACGCGATACAATATATTATTGTATATTATTGACGTCGAGCGCGCTTAAGATAAATCGTACGTTTTATTACATCGTTTATGTCGTATATAATATTATATATATATATATATCGTGAGCTTACACACATAAATACACACGTGACTTTTGTTGGATTAAATCGCGGTGTGACCCGTCGATAAAAATATATATCGCGTTATAATAAGACTGCGTCGTGGTCGCGGCCAAACCATATTTCACCGATATTAACTTTTGGTGTAAGTCCAGCTCCGCGTGCACCTATTACGACGAAGCGAAGCGACGACGTATAATAATATTGCCGCGCGCGCGAAAACTGTCGGTTTAACGGGCGCCTCCGTTCCATATCGCGCGACGACGTCGCGCTGTGACTTTCGTAAAAATTCAACGGCGGTCGAAGACTCGATGTTATCGGCATAATATATATAAATTATTTCAATACAGACTATTAATTAATATATTTAAACAGTGATAAAATAAAAATCAAGTACTTGCCTCGAGTGTTATAATAATTAAGTGTGCGAAAAAGTCACGACCGGTTTCGATTAAAAAAACCATCGTCGTCGGGTGTATATAAAGAGCGCACGTCACTTTGTTTATTTATTTTATATTTTTTAGATAAAAATGAATTATCCTCGTCGGCATAATATACGTATATATAAATTATTATTTATTTTATCCGTCGTCGTGAAGAATTCGAATAATTTACCGTACCGTCCGCGCGAATTTCAATCATATTGTACGTCATAATCTCGTCGATTTAAAACTACTAAGCGACGGCGTTTTATCTTAATTTTCGCAATGAATTATTGATAAGCTGTAAATGCGAGTATTTTTCTCACACAAGACGGTAGATTTTTAATATTTTTTCCTTTTTTATTCGTTTATGGAGCGATAAACAATAATTTTCGGGAAATAATCGCCCCGAAATAGATTCTAATCCCACTGTTGTTTTGATAATTAAAAAAAAAAAACAGAGAGCGGACTTGGAACTAAATTCTCGTACGATGGAGGTACTCCTGCACTTATTAATTTCCCCAATTATTCACTTCTATTTTTAATACCGATAACAACACAATAAAAACACAAAAAAAATTAATTTATATACAAAAGCCGCGGTCGTATTGTCTCGCGGACGCGTGGGACGTGCCGCGGAAAAAACGTTATTGTTACGTATTATCGTTCACGCCCATTACGTCATCTTCTTGCGTTCGAGCGCGGACCCGGGTGCCACGCCGCTCAGTCGTCGCGCACGACCGCGGCGAGCACGATCGACGGGGACGAGCGCGGACCAGGCGAATTCCACTGGGAATCCTCGGGAGTCCTTGGGAATCCTGTGCGCCGTTTGGTCAGGAAAGAGAACGGCTGCGTAGAGCCCTACTCGAAAGAACGAAGGAAAAAAAAAACAAAAAACCGAAACGACAAAAACACAATCGCTCTATTAACGAATATTAAACGTAATATCGACTTGCTTCCTTCCCACCAGAGTGAAAAAAAGAACGCAAACCTACCGATTTATACTTATTGTTAAACTATTACGTAAGTACAGATTGTATTACACTTTATTTACTTTTGGAAAGAAGAAAAAAAAAAAAACGCACGTGTTCGCGCCGCGGGCGCCCGCGTCGTCGACCTAACTTTTTCCAAGTCCGTGCGGCGGCGTTCGATAAGTTTATATTTAACTCTTGTACTACGTGCCGTCGTGTATATTATACCTATTCCAAGGGGCTTTTTTTTTTGATAAATACTGCGTTATCTACGATCGACATTTGATTGGCGATTTGTATTTGTGTATTTTTTTTTGAAATTTCACGTTTTCGCGGGGCCTAAGGATCTAAGGACTGTTGCGCCCGGCATCGCGCGCGTTCGGTAATATCGAAAACACGTCGTGCCCGGCCCACACGAATAAAAAACAACACTCCATTTTGCGCCGTATTGTTTTGTCGTCGTATTTATTGTTCGTTGTCGCGAAACACTTTTTTTTCTCGCGCGCACTGCGAAATCCGACGGTGTATCGGCCGTGTATTAATACCGTCGATAATCAATACGCGTCGTTTTTTCCCCTTTGTTTTTCCCAAAGTACAATAATAATTCACGTGCATTCATCGTTTACGAACTAACGCCGTCCGTCGTTACGTATGTGATTTAGTTTTTAAGCTCGTTTTCGCGTGCGCCGTTTGGGGTTTCGCTCTCGATCTTTATCGTCGCGAACGCGATCGTAGGCCGATTATTATAGTGGAAAAATTAATCGCCGAACGAATCGCGTTCGACGCGCAGTAGATTTGGTTTTTAAAAATTTTTGAAATTCCGATCCGCGGTAACGCGCGTTCGAAACGATTTTTAATTCTTATATTTGATTCTTTTGAGTGATTTTAATTCGAGCCTGGGAGTGGCTGATTTTTTACACGCGTGACGAAATAAAACAATTTTAGTTTTCGTAATGGTAAATATTGTGCGGGCACGAAACGGCCTCTCCTCTCGTATACTGGCGTGTTGCGCGAGAACAAAAACGTCGGCACTATATTATGTATTATCATTATATTATAATATAGCTTACGTATTTTTCCGGTTAATTAAATCTCCGATATCGCGCGCGCGCGCGTGATTAATGACGTTTAAATTAGATTCTATGGTATTATAATATTATATAGAATAATTCGAACGTATATTGAATTTGCTCGCGTTTCAATAATACCGATAGTTTTCCAATAGATATCATATAAATATTATTGTCTATTATAATATCTTTACTCGATCGAGCGACGACGTGTCAACGGTTTCGATTCAGATTGAAAAAATTAAAAAAAAAACTATTTTTCGTTCCGGACGGCTCATTATTAATTTATTACTGTGTGCCGAAATTTCAGCACTAAAAGGACCGGCGCCGCCGTATATATAATCAATAATCGATGTCATTTCGGCGATTACATTCGCATCACACCCGAAGCTCCGCGAAATATATTCTCTGCGTCATTTTAAAACGAAAACGGATTGACAAGAAGGAAAGAAATATTCGTCTGTTCGTCGCTGATACTATGGATACTGTGTTGCGACTGTCATGACGTTGATAACGCATGCGTAATACGATAAATATTTTATTTAACCCTCGCGTAATTCATCGCGAATTAAACTCGAAACGCATATTGTTTTTTTCTTTTCCGTCGTCGTCTACAACGAATTTCAATTTCCAACCGAAATCGATAAAGTGTTATAATTTCAAAAACGGTAACGCCGTCGCCGACTCGGTGAAAAACGTCGAATCGAACAGTCATAATATTATATAATATTATTGTCTGTCGGAAACCACGCGGTGGTGCTGTGCGCGCACAGTGGGTGTTCGAACCGTGATTTTCACGTGCAAAACACATTTGAAACTGGTACGTTTCAATGTCGCGCCTTCGTTTTTACCATATTATCGGAATATCCGACAACAAACAACGATGTCTCGGCGAATTGAAAAATAAACTCTGTGACCGCGTCTTGTTACCGTATTACGTTTATAAAATATTTACAAACCGACTTGGAAATCGATACGAAATCGAACAATCGACTACGAATGCCGTATCTCACCTAAAACCGGAGCCTGTCACTGGCGAATAGTGTGCTTTTTTATACGTCGTCGTGTCAAATTTCTAAACTCGTTTCGCGCGAAACGAAAAAAAAATAAAATCGACATACAATAAGCCCGTAGATCGCCGCGTTCGCGATGTGGTGACGCCTTCTCATTCTTCTCGTCGCCGTTTTTATAAGTGCGTCGTAAAACGTCATTCGACTTGGCCAAAGTAATAAAACGAAAGTTCGTTCACACTCGGTTTTATTATTATTATTATTATTATTAACACACCCTTACGGATTATGTGTTGGGGTAACTTCTTTTGAGTAATGTTTGCAATGTTGGAAAAAAATAAAAAAAAAAACGGGACGCACACATAATAATGTACACACATGTATACGTATATATTATAATATCGCAACCCTGAGCGAGTCGAGTGGTTGCGCCGCGCTGGAAAATGAATGCACGCGCGACCATTGTTCGTCTTTTTTATTTAAATATTACAATATGCGCGCACGTATATGATGTATATTTATATATTACGAGATCTCGCGCGTATAGAGTGTGAAAGGCCGTTAAAAGATGAAGGGAAAAAAAGAAAGAAATCCTCGAAAAAATATTCGCCGCGACGACGACGACGGCCGCGCGATAGCTGTTATTTTTTTTATTTTATCGAAATACGACGAGAAAAAAAATTATATTCCGCGTGCGAACGCTATATATACGCGGACGCTCTCGCCGCGCGCGTAACCGACGGATATGACATAAATTCACGAGACGTCGCGCGTCGTCGTCGTCGTAAAGTACGTGTACGCCGGAAAGTTTAAAACTCTGCGCCGGCGACGCGATAGGAATAAAAAAAAATAAAAAAATAACACTTAATTACTACGGGGTTAAACTTTCGTCGGGGATTACGAATAATAATGAAAATAAAAAAACCCCCGACGCGTCCAGGGACGTTTTTCGAATACCGCGATCGCCGGTAAAACAACGCGCGCGCGCGACATATTTTTTAACTATAACGCGACTGATATGATAATATAATAATCGTATATTTTCGACGAATATTCAATAACGTCCGAGTGTATTCTTTTTGGATTTTGATTTTATTATTATAATTAATTTTTTTCGAAATCCATTTATCACGCGCAACGAGTTCAACAATCGAGTAATTTATCGTTCATGGAAAACGAAACCAGCTCGGTGAGTTTTATATTTTCATTACAAGTACTCCGAAACACTGTAAAACAATAGTATACGCGCGATTTATAATTACTGTAGGGCTCGAATTTTCTAGGAAATTTATTCTTTTCAGGCGACTCTGATAGAAAGATAATAATAATATTATATTCTTATAAATACGTTTTGAATCGTTCCGATTTCAATGGAGTAAACTTTTTTTTTTTTGCTTTTTTTTAGCTTACTTTAAAAAATCAATAGTATTCGTATAATGGCACTGCACTAACACACATAAAACGTATGATTTAAATGATTTAGTTCTTATGAAATACGCACCGATTGATGTGGAAAGGTCTTTTTCTACGTATAAAAATATATTTGCACCCGATAGAATAAACGAGTTTTAATGAAAGTAACTCGACCAATTCTTTGTTTTTTTTTTTAATATTTTATTTCATGTGTGATTGAAATTTGTTTTTTAGAATGCTTTTTTTTTTTTTGCCAGAAAATCCGAGCTCTAATAAAAAAGGCGCACTTGGATACGATACCACGACGTGCACCGCTACTACTTTCGACAGTTCGATAACCGACGCACACTCCAACGAATGTCGCGAACACCGTTATAATTTATGAACGACGCGTATACGCGCAAGCGAGCGTTGTGAAATATAATTTTCTAATTATCGTACGCGCGATTTTTTCACTCTCCTCCGTTCGATTGATATTCGACTGACGGGGTATTGTCGAAAAAAGGTTTTTTTTGTTCGACACTCTGCGCGCGCTGCACCAGGTGCATTACACGTAACGACGGCCGGACGGGGACGCGCGCGCAAATATACGATAATTCGCACGCGCGTCTATATAGAATTAAATAATAATATAGTTTATTAATCCGTTTAACGCGAACGACCGTAAACCGTTTATGTCCGGCGGCGCGTCTGTTATTTTGTCCGCACGTACGCGGAGAGTGATGTTTGCTATGTACGCGCGGCGCGGTTGACGATTCGGAATGTCAATAATCGTCAATAATACATGTTGTTAAATCGAGATTGTTCTCCGCGTTGCTATTTTATCGCATCGCCGCCGCCGCCGCATTACGATGCTCTGGATTTTTAATTTCAACGAGTTTCGACCGATTTTCGGGGGCAGCGTCGCCGGTCGACGTCGTCGTTCCGTGGCGAACCAGTAGGCGCTTAAAACAAACTTCGGTGCCGCGACCGACGAATTACCCCCACCTCCACCACAACGTGCCCAAAGTCCCGACAACGGTTGGCCCCTTCCCCCGTGCCATCTGTCTCGTAAAATATAAAAAAAAAAAATGTCATCGCGTGTGCCTATTGTAAATACTAATTAACAGATCTACGTACGCGACTAAAATAAAAACCGAAAAAAATTAGGATATTAATTCAATCGAAACGGAATTACATTTTTATTTTCGTACGCATTTCGAGTTGAACATTCGACTCAAACGACTTTATCGAGTAAAATAACAGTATTTTATAACGCTAAAAGTAAAATTTTTACGAGGTATTTAGTTTTTAAACATTGTAATTTTCCGAGTGAAATCGTTGGCGTAGGACTATAATATACACGTATGTAAAATTGTAAATAGCGTTACACGACGACGCGTATATTTTAAAATAATAAATACTCGGAATCGTTTTTTATATAATAATTATTACTGTTATCGTTGGTTTGCTCGCGATAATAATTTTCGACTTGTTCGACGCCCTCTCGACGGCGGCGTCGCGCTGGAAAAAAAATAAAAAAATAATAATAACTGTAAGTATAGGTACGGTCGCGGCGGGGCGGGGACGACAGGCCGACGCGGGGCGCGAATCGATTCATTAAACTCGGCAATAAATTAGCGACTCGAAATGTAAATATTTACGATATTAAAAACTTTCGGTTTAATCATTCAAATTAAATTAAATTTATGGAAAAAAATAAAACTTTTCCACCCGGTAAAAAGCCGCGCGTCGGTCGCGTATTGCGCGCGCAACACACACGCACACGCGTGCGTGCCTTGTCGTTTTTCCGCGCTAGTTGAAGATCGTCTCCTCGTCCTGCGACAATTAATAACGATATTTTCATATGCCGATGAATATTCATAACAATATACGCACGGCACATTATGTGTTATTATATATCGTCGCCGCCGCCGCGCCGTCCCGGACACAAAAAGGTTCGCCGCCGGCGGCGTGACTATATACGGTATATTGATAATAATCTAACCGTGGAACGGCGGTCTCCGCGCGACCTTTCGGGCACACTCGGAGGACATCTCGCAGGGCCTCACGTTTTCAACCCCCGACCGCGCGAACCCCCTTTCGTCGCGAACCGACGCGAAAACCATACGACGACGACGTAAGAGAATAATCGTATTTTAGAGACGAAACCATCTCGGAAAATATATAATTTGGATAAACAATATTAGGTTTGTTCCAAAACGCAAACTCAAACTATCGGACGCGCGGTTGTTCCGACGTGCGTAATACTAGTTTTAGGATTGGTTGTTGATAGTCAAAACGGGCCGCTGATTCCGACGGGGAATAATATAGCCAGAGGAACTGCAGTTATCATATTATATTTTACGTTATCGATATATTTTCCAAAAATATGTTTCATCATCATCATATTGTGGTACAGTTTCTTCTAAACAAAAAGAAAGAAATACAAATAAAAAAGATGGTCAGCAAGCCGGAATTCACTCGCCTAAGAAATGTTCTAAATTTAAACTCTAATTCGTCGTCGGACGAAGAACTAGTCATAAAATAGTCATGTGAATGATTCAATATCGCTCTCATTTTGTGATTTTATTAATTTACAAATTACAAAAAACACAACAAACATCTGTTATCTATATTTTACAATCACTGACGATTATCCGAAAAGCGTTCCAACAGAGCTTATTGGCGCAACTCAAAGATCTCCAGCCGGACTACCGCCGAGTCTCCCGTCGTCGTTTATGTGCGCTCGAAAGTAAAACTCGCGTGGTAGCTCTGTGGTGACGAGACGGGCCGATTCCAATCCCGCAGCGGTCTCCGGCGGAGACGGACTACGCGGGAGTCATTTGTTTTGGCCTCTGGCTCTTAGACTCGCGGGACACGCGCGTTTTCGCGTACGTCAATACTCGAGGTATTTCGGCTTTTGCGTTTCGGTGTTATGTGTACTGCCGGGGATTACGTCATCATCAAACGACGTCGCCGCCGGAGGGCATTCGTCAGATTTTGAGTGCGCGCGCGAGTTTCGAGTAAACACAACAACAACGGGGCCGACTGCACGATATTATAACACAATAATGTGGCGTCGCGGAAAAAGGGTACGTTCGAGCGATTCAGAAAAAAAAAGAAGAAAAAAAAGTAACGAGACAGTCTGCTGCGTCGATGACTTTCAGACATTATTATATACGTATTACTCGTACGTCCGCGTCGGGTACTCGCAACACTGTTTTTAAAAACAGTAATGTCTATTTCAACGGGTCTTATATTTTTAATGTTATTTATACGGCGTGCACGATAATAATAATATTCAGTAGATAAATACGAGCGTATTATTATTAAATATTGTGCTCTTATCGCGACGCAATAATAGCGAGTACCTAATGTGATTGTAAAATCGACGGAGCCGTTAGTAAAGATTTTCACGCGTTCGCCGTATTTTCATTAAAACCGTCATTATTATAATGTTCGGTCGACGGTTAGTTCTCTCTCTCTCGTTATTTTGCATACTTTACGAACGTATTATATCAATCGGATAAAAGTCCCGTTTATCGGAGATAATTTTTTTTCTCCGTTTAATGCGATCGAGTCGGTTTCGCATTTGTATATATTATACGATTCGATATGACACGTCTTGACGGGATTGCTATGCGTTCGCGCGGCAGTCAGATTAATCGATTACTTTTGACAATATAAAAATAATCGATATTTATCCGATCGTTAATATTCCGATCTGACCGATTTGCGCTAGGTTTTCCGAGCGCCACGATAAACTCACAGACACACATAATATTCAAACCGGCGCGCGCTCCCTATTTCCCATCCAGTCGACTCGAGAAGAGTTTCGATTTATTAATTTTATTATTATTATTATTATTATTCGACTTTCTACCTCCTCGTTAAACGTTTTAATCAGGTATTTTACTAATTAAGAGGTTCAGTTGTGAATTATCGTTTTCGTCAGTGTAACGCATAAATAATAATTGATTACGCGTTTGCATAATATTATAACGTTACCAGAGCAGATTTGCCGTACTGACAAAAACGATACACTCGTGACTAATAATAATTTGATAAATTCGCTTTGGAAAATCAATCCGAAGCTGTGTTTATTTATTAGAATTACGCGTTGGGTCGGATATTATTTACGAGGTTTTTTTTTATTTTTGTCGATTACAAAAACACGCGACTCGATAGTGTCGTTTATTAATTTATATCGAGAAAATGAAATCGAGAGGAGTGAAAAAAGGGTACTTTTCTTCGACCTCGTCTCGAGGCTGTTTTTTTTTCGACTATTACTGACTAGTCACTTTCAATATTCGATCTCCGAGTGCACGTGTTATTATGACGACGCGATACGTAATTATTAAATTTCATTTATTCTATCGTACGCCGCCAACCGTACGCTCTCGCAACGACCGACGACGACCGAAACACGCGCACGCCTCGGGTGTAAATATGACTCGTAAAATATTATATCTTCGCGTTCGAACCACTGAGTTTTCATAACCTAACCGTCGTCGTCGCCGCCGGAAGACTTGTTTGAAAAGAAAGAAAAAAGCAAAATAAATTAAACTCTGTCATAATGACGCATTGCATCGAGTAGGTATACGTACCCTGCCACCTACCCGTAATATATAAATGTGTTTTTTTTTTTATATATTTTCATTAATGCGCTTATGAGCCATTATAAATCTGTTTCAATTAAAAAGTTATTAGCCGTTCGCGTTGCTGTTATAGGTATTGATTTCGAGAAATTAAGTCGTATCCTTTTCGGGCGCGTCTCATTAAAATAATCCTTTAATTATCTTACCTGCCGGGCCGGGGAGCTCGTCTCTCATAATGATCCGCGTCGTCGTCCCGAAACTATACACGTACACATAATATAGTTTTTAAGATTACGTTTTAATAGTTTTAACTTTGAGAATTTAAATTCAAAACACCGTGCGGAAAACGTATTAAAAAAAACAAACTTAATAAACCTCGCGTATATGTATACTATTGGAAAGCGCGCAGTACGAGAAAAACACAAATAAAAAAAAAAGTAATAACGATCTGCACATCGACTCGGTGTAAAACTTTATAAACCGTTCGTGACGCAGTGCGCCGCCGCCGCCGTGCGTCTAATATTTTATTTATTATTATTTATACGGGCGTATTTAAAAGTATCTGTTTTATTCCGCGGGTGATAAACTTATCAACGCAGAGACGATGTTTCCGAGGTGTTTTTCGAATAAAACGAACGGCCTACTCGAATATACATACGTATAATAATATGTACGCGCGTGTATATTATAACTAATTTGATTACATAACGATGTACGAGGAACAAAAATATTGCGGGGTTACGCGCGCATTAAAATTTCAACTGGTAATTTGGTTCGGAACCGACTGAAATATTTAAGGAAATCTAATATTCTCGAAAACGCATACGTAAAACCGACGACGGGGAATATCCTAATTTACAAACATGTACGACGCGCCTTTTAATGTATACGACCGACACGAGCCGGGGTGCGCCGCGCCGTGTAACGCTTTGAACGACGGATTCGCCGCAAAACCTATACGCGCGCGTCCGTGTACACACGTACGAACGTACGTATAAACTTGTAATTATCATAATTTTCCTGGATCGCATAAATTAGCATTCGGGGGGGGGGGGGGGGTGTTTAATTTTTCATTTAACGCGCGCTGTAGACACATAACAACACGGCGCGCGAATACGACGCGTTTCACGTTATTTATAGTGTGGGCTCCCCGCATAGGCTTTCGTAAAACATACGAGCCGGTAAGAACGTCGTCGTCGTTATTATTTTGTCCGGACGCTAGACCGGAGACGCCCACCGGCGCGTCGATAACACGTGTAAATCAAAGGCGTTTCGGGGGGAAAGGGTTATTCGAATAAAAACGTCGCCCTCATCCCCCCCACCCCCGTACGAATCTATTTCGCGAATAGACCGGATGCCGGGGTAGAGAGGAGTGGTGGTGGTGGTGGTGGTCGGCCACGATAAAAAGCAATAAATGTATTCAAAGTCGGCGTTTTTTCCCCCCCCCCCTCTCATTCGCCCGCCTATTCTTTTGTCGAAATATTTATGTATGTGAGCGCGTCGATTTTTCACTCTCTTCTCTCTCGCGCGCGCGAGTTGTGCCGGCAAAAACTTTCGTACAACATTAATTCCGGGGTCGACGGAAACGCGATTATTTTGCGTCGTCGTCGTCGTCGCAGTCATTTGTAGACCTATCTTCTCTCCTCCGCCCCCGAGCAAGCCAACGCGCGCACTTAATATAGTACACTGTTCGCGTTGTACTGACATCGCGCGGGCACACAATAATATATACTCCGGTCGGAACGGATATACTGCGATTTACCCATCGACGACGGCGCGCGCACAAATCTCTCTCTCTCTCTTTCTATATTTATACATATATATATATATTTACATAATACGATCGTATATATTGTGTGTACCGCGTTCACTGCGAGAATCGGATCGTTTTCGAAATCATAGCCGTTTACACGGATATACGTACGTATATATTGAATAAACATTTTATGTTTTTTTTTCTTTTTTTCGTTCTCGCGATAGCTATGCGTTTTACGCAAAACTCGCATGTAATAATGTGCGTGACAGCAGCAGCAGCAGCAGCAGCAGCTTTATAGTGGTAGTCGAACAACGACGAAACAAATCGTTGATTTATTAATCGTATAACTATTTATTTCGATCGGTACGTCATTACGAAATGAAATTATAATTATATTATTATTTATTTTATATATGTAAAAACGTGTTTCATATATTTCTGGTGAATTTTCTAGTTTAAAAAATAACTATAACTTATTGTAAGTATATGAAACGCGTATATATTTTTTAATTGATTCGCAAAAAAATTGATAAACAATGGTCACTATGGTTACAGTACAGAGGTATACACGTACGTATAAAACGTTAAATTTTTAAAATATTCGCGGCGGGCCACCCTTAACACCTAGTCATCTCTGCCGGGCCGATTTGTGAATCCAAACCATCCAGGGCGTCGTCGCCCAAACGCATACAAAAAAAAATTCATTCAAAAGCCGTTTCGGAGGAATTCGATAACAAACACTGTGACAGGGGAACAGCCGACAACGCTCTTAAAAAGTTTCTCGGACCTGTTCAGGCGATTTTTTAAATTTTTCTCTCCGTAAAAACCATCCTCGTACTTCGAGGAATATTATAAAAAAAGAATTAGCGAAATCGGTTCAGATGCTCTCGAGATTTGCGCTTAGCAACGCATTCAGCGATTCATTTTTATATTATAGAAATACACATTTTATGATTTTATATTTTTTCTTTCGTTCTCGCGATAGCTATGCGTTTTACGTTCACGCGAAATTCGCATGTAATATGTACAGCAGCAGCTCTATAATCGAACAACAAAACAAATCGTTGATTTATTAATCGTAAATATATTTTCGTCCCGTCTAATAACACTGCTGTTTTCGCGCGGACAACTTATAACAATACGTTGTGTTTTACACCGATTGCGTTTTGTTTTGCCGTCGTTCTGACGCGACGCGTTTGGTTGTTTTTCGACGGATTTTATTATGATCAGAGAACAGTCGTCGCGGTGAACTCGTCGTGACGACGACGACGCCGGGCTACCGAGTCGTACACGAATTAAAAAGAAAAAAAATACGGCTCTCGTACAGACCGTCGATGAAAAGACGACCAGGAGAGACAAACAGAAAAGGAAACGGGAAGGGGAGGGGACGTTTGCGAGCAGCGATATCAGCAGCGGCGCGCGCCCGCGCGAACGGCAATACGACGACGACGACGGGCGTGTTTATTAAAAACGAATTAATTTCGTTTTGTCGTGAGAAAGAAAAAAACCAATTAGGTTTTATCTCGGATCCGTCGCGCGTATCTCCCGTACCTCTCGCCCCTGCTCGCGCTGTTTGCAGCTGACCTGAGGATTTCGTCTGTGAAATAAAAATGAAAATGAAAAAAAAAAAAAAAAACGAAGGAGAAGAAGAAGCCTGCAGTGACGGGATTCCCGCGGCTGCAGCGTCGTGTACTTCAAAGAAGACCCTTAAAATACCCCATTAAATTGCGTGTTCGCCCAAAAGCGCTGGCTAATGCGAACCGAAAATCTTACGAGACGTCTTCGGTCGCGCGCGCCCGCGCGTACTCGCGGAATGCGAAACGCAAAAACCGGGTCAAATAATTCGAAAGAAAAGAAAGAAAAAGAACGGGTCTAAAACATTTCCTCGTTTCTATAAATTTATACGAATAATACAACGCGCGCAGTAGTAGTAGTAGTAGTAGTAGTAGTAGTGTGCGTACATTATTTTATTTGAGTTTGCTTTTTTAATATGTTCGCATAAGAGACGTCGTTGCAAACCTAGGTTTCGCGTCGTTCCGTGTGTTTACATACCGGTCTACCAACGGTTTTTATTTCGTATCAGCGTTCCCCCGCATGTACAAAAGCGGTCGCTTTTTTATTTTCTTCTTTTATTATAATTCGTATACCGAGAGAAATCATACCGTTTGTTACAATTGTCGACGGTATGTACGTACGTAGTCGTTTTTCACGCGTTCTATGATTTCAAGACTTTTCGAATCGAAAAATACAACTTATACTTCGAGGAAAAATAGAAGGCAAGAGAAGTCCCGGTAGACGAAGCACGATATCGCGATCGTGGCTAAAAAATCTCCGGGACTGGTTTAGTACAACATCAATTGAACTATTTCGTTCATCGATAGAAACAGAAGCAATATTCGATATGATTTCCAACATCCGAAACGGATAGGAACTTCAAGAAGAAGAAGAAGAAATCGAATAATCGATTAATAATTTTCGTCGACAACGATAAAAATACTCCGTCACGGCCAATGCCCTCGTCTAGCTTTAAAACGATCCCGTTCGCACGAAAACCTAGTTTATTTATATTTTATTCTCGCGAGAATAACGTTCGGAATACCTAATAATATCATCCGGTACAGCCGGAGACGTCGTAATCGTTACAAGTGGGCCGAAAATGTTTCGTCCTAGTGTCGGCTGTACTCGTTATAGCTCTGTTACAGTCGTTTACGGAACCGTTCGTGATTCTTACAACTCGTGATATTACGAACCTCGGATCCTCGTATCCTTGTGAGACGTCCTCCGCGTGTCGAACGACGAAAATTCGTCGGTGCGAACGGCTGCTCTACGTACGTACGACGGTTGCCGCTGCTGCAGAGTCGTACGAAAAGTTTTCCCCTCCGGATATAATATTATCTCGTACGTCGTATAATATACGCACCGTGACGTATTACGCTTTAACGATTATTTATTTACACAGTATTATACGAGAGAAAAATAGGAAAACACATAAATATTCGTGTTCGCGTCGTCGTGTCTCTATTGTAGTCGTTTACACCGCTGCGGCAGCACCGCGCGGCCCCTCCGGCCCGCGGTCCGGAATCCGCGAGATTTAAAATATACGCGTAGTATGAAAAATGCGAAACGTCTGCGCGCGATTCGAATCGCAAACCGGGCCAAGTCGGCGGATCGATCGGCCGGCGGCGTTTTAGCGTGTGTCGCCGTCGCGCGCGTGATACTATAGTGATAATAATAATAATAATGGTTCTCCGATTGTTGTGCGCGTCGTCTGTAAACGCCGCCGCCGCCGCCGCCGCCGCTGGTAATTGATATTCAAAGTGATTTTAAAGTTCTGTTTTACACGACCGGTTCGTCGCGAGAGTCGTCGTTTCGTTGACGAACAGAAAAATCAAAAAAACAACGGTCGATTTTTATGTTTACGCCGCCGCCGCACTCGAGTGGCGCGGGACGATTTATCACGTGTAAAATGGTAAAATGTTATTCCACCGCGTATTATATGTATCTGTTTATTATGACGATATCGCGTAAAATAGGGTGACCATTTCTAAAAAAATAAAATACAGGACAAAAATAATATCCATAATATTTTTAAATTTATAAGTATTTATTACTCGTACATTTTTTTTTTTGATTTTTAATCGTAAAAAATACAATATTTAACTAATTAATAGATTAAAATTAAAATACATAAAACTTTATTTTGAAACGTCACGGCGGCGGCGCTGCGTCGAACTATCTGGCCGCCCGGATTTCCCCGAAAAACTCCGTTTTTACACGGAGTGTTTTTGATGAGATATAACTATACAATTATAAATATACTATTAATACGAGTATATACGCCACCAACAACAATGTGATGTAACAATAATTATGGTAAAAGCAAAAATACAACTGATAAGTATAGATTATTATATTATTCTGTTCAATAATGGCATACAAAAATATTCACAATGAAATCAATTTCAAAATTTTATGAATTAACAGTAAGTAGGACAAAAAAAGGATTAATAAGGGACCAGACTTGAAATTACGGGATAAAAAGCGTCCCGAGTGACGTTTGTCTGGACAACAGGACACGAAGCCGAAATAAAGGACAATCCTGTATAAAACAGGACGTATGGTCACCCTAGTGTAAAATATAATATAACCGATCGTCGTCGCGACATGCGCATCGCGGA
The DNA here is from genome assembly GCA_948098885.1 of Drepanosiphum platanoidis. Lineage (NCBI taxonomy): Eukaryota > Metazoa > Arthropoda > Insecta > Hemiptera > Aphididae > Drepanosiphum > Drepanosiphum platanoidis. The sequence continues at coordinate 5,936,724 of OX402530.1, read as the reverse complement.
CAGGTGGAGGGAATCGCGAGTTTACGAAATTAATTGAAATGACTTGGCGCGCGACGCTTTATTCAATCCGCCGCCGCCGCCGCCGTGTCCCATTGTGTTCTTTGTTTTGGCTCGCGGCGACGACGACGACGGTCCCGCGCCTTTCGATTAGTCTATTAAAAGGGTTAATTGCGGATAAACCAGTTGACCGACCGCGTTATTAATTCTTTTAAGTTTTTGGTCGTTTTTAAAGCATATTATTATAAATACGCGTATGATAATCGCGGGTCCTCTGATCCGAAGTGGTAGGAGCGAAAACAACAACGAAAAAAAAAAAAAGGAAGAAGGCCGCCCCGATTCATTCCGGCGGTTTTCAAACAATAGCGGTTCGTTTTATATAATTATACTAGCTGAATAACCCGGCTTCGCCCGTGTGTGCAGTATAACTTTTCATTTCATAAGTTTTTTACCCCTTTTAACCCCCTTAGGGGTCGAATTTTGAAAATCGGGTGACGCCGCGACACTCGGGAAGGTATTCGGAATAACTGTGTGCAAAAAAAAACTGGAAAGAAGTTATAATATGGCGTCGTCACAAAACGGGAACATAAAAAAGTATACTGTTCTTTTATATTTATATAAATAGATAAATAGATTATGCCGCCTATACCGATAGCGCGCATTACCACGTCTGTCTCGCGACGGTATTCCTTTTCCATTTACTCTTTGTCGTCGAGAGTTATACGTCTCGTCGACGACGCGCGCGTGTTATTTAAGCATTTATTAGTTTTGAAATAATGCAGTATAATAATAATCCGACGTATGCGATATCGCGGTGTATTAACGATTTTTTTTTTATTATTCTGTTACAGGTAAGCCACACACGCGTGCATTACTTCCGGAGTTACCGATGAAACGAAAAGTTATTACTAAAAGCCGTGTTCCCACGTATTTTACCCCGTAGTCGACACAACTTTCATATTAAATCATTGAAAATAACGTATTTATACAACAGTATTATGACGAAAACGAATCGCAGCCGAACGGTGAGTTATACAATATAATATTATGTTTTAGTATTAAAACTGTAAATAACGTCAATAATATAGGAGTAGCTGTAGGTAGGTAGTCACACTGACGCGTCGGCAACGCTTTTAAGACGACACTTTGACGCACTGTTTTTATCACTTTTTCCCCTCCGTGCCGTACTTTTCGATATTGTTATTTATAAAGGCGCGCGCGCGGACGTGATAGAAGTGCGTACGATCGCGCGCGGCGTCAGTCGCGCACCGCGGTCGTCACACGCTACGCCCTATCTCGCACAGACAGCCGACAAAACGTCAGTGTCACTCGACATAACTGTTTCCGGATCGGAAAAAACAGCAGCCCGCCGCGCCGCGTTGTGCGTATCACGGCAGTGGTGATCGAAAAAAAAAAAAAGAAAAGTTTTTCCGACCTCTAGTCGAAAAAATAAAACGGTAGAATATTTTTGCGTTTTGAAGAGAGCGAGAGCGATAGAGAGAGAGAGACCGAGAGACACGGTATGTCGGACAAGTAAAAGGGTAGATTTCCACTTGCGTCATATAAAAAATAAATAAATAAATGTTAAAAATAAAAAATCTCGACGCGCCCGTCCGGCTGTCAAGTGAAAATGCACTTTTCGGGACCTCTGTTGGGAAGTCGACGTCACAATTCCCGGGCAGGACGGGAACAAGGACGCGCGCAGGACGTAATGTTTGCTTTGGCGTGCTGCTATGGTATATAGACGTGCGGGTTCCGGCAAATGTGTGTAAAATTGCGTGTTTGTTGTGATATTGTCGTGCCGACTTCCGGGGTCGCACGCCCGTGTACAAAAACGGTCGTCTATTACCGTTAAATACCACGGCAGATGTTCACGCGCCCGCCGACATAGTGTTGCATTTGACCTAGTCCCGACAACGCTCGAATACTAATCGGAGCGAAATCGAGCTGTCGACGAGGTTCCTTTTTCTTGTTATTCTACATCGAAACAGGTACGCACGCGTCAATATTTAATAGAATTCTCGTCAACGGGTTTTCGACAACGGATCGGACGCGATAACCGTTACTCTCGACAACTGTGTTCCCGAAAGAAAATCTTTGCGATATCTGAAGTTTTAACAAAACGTCGTACACGAAACCGTCTGTTCGGACAAAGTGCGACTTTGGGTGTACGATTTGATTTTCACTTTCGATTTGATCAGTTCGAATAACTTGAAACGATGATATGCTATTTTAACGCCGGATAATTTCAACGTCGCGAGTTCGCGCGGACGAGTAATTTTTTATCGCAAAAAAAAAAAACCGACAACGAAGATTCGCCTCACTGCATTATTGTAGCGTAAGCCGCGTCATACGAACAACGCAAAATATTATCGCGAAAAAATAAAACAAAAACCGAGAGAGAGACGCGTTTTTCCCGCCGTTGCCGTTGCGGAGGACGCGACCGGGGGGAATCGGCGAGCCGGGTAGGTCGTGGTATAATCGTACGCGCGCGCGAAAACCCATTGATACCGAGAAACCGAACGCGATTTAACCGCGACGGCGGCGGCGACGACCGGGCCGGATGTTTTATTCGAACGGCGGCGTTTAATTGAAATCTGCCGATCGGATTCGGCGACGGCCGCCGCAGGATCGCCGGCTACCGGCAGGACGCGTAGGATCGTCGCGGCAAGGACCACCGCAATCCGTACGATTAACCTAGACACCCCGCGCGTGCATACCGAACGAAATTAAACATTCCGTCGTCGTCGCCGCCACCGCCGCCGCCGCCGCCACGGCCGATTAACGGCTATTCGTTACTGTCTCACACTTTATACCTCTTGTCTCCTCCCCACGCGTACGATTGTCGAATGCGATCCTCTTTCTTTACGACACAGTTATTGTTATATTAAGTCGAGTGTGAGGAAATCGGTATGAAACGGTAAAATTGAAATTCGATCGACCGACCGAAAATCGAAATTATTTATATCGAATTATTCAATCGCGTTCTGCGCGTAATGCGGACGGAAGGAAACGAAAAAAACAAAGAGACGACGCACGCGGAGTGAACGAGTGAGAGGAGTTTGAATGTTCGGTGAAAAAAGTTAAGAAACCCATCGGCGTTAAACATAAACTCAGAACTCGACTAGTCGCACTGTTAAAATAATCGATATTTTTTTTGTTGAAAAGACCGCCACCTAATTAATTAACAACACACTCGTATGTTTTTGCATTTGACTCTTTGTGCCGCCAAATCGAACGTTTCGAGATTTCATCGCAACGTCGCGCGAGAATCGCGAGCGTTTTTTTTTTTATCCGCCACGCCTAAACCGTCTCGCGCGCGGGAACTCGCCGTCGTCGGCCTATTTTAAATTCATCTATGCGCGGCCGCGTCGTCCGAGTAGACGACGACGTTATGGTAATCCCACGGTTTGCTCTCGAACACGGCCCGCAGTAGGGCCCCGCTCGGCAGCCGCGGTGTTTTATAACTTGTTATTTCTCGCCGTCCGCGTGTCCGCCGGGGTCCTCGTCCGGAGGCGCGCAAACGCTCGTCGTCGTCGGGGAGGCGGACGTGACCGTACACGTGAACGCGGATGCCGATCCTTAAATATATTCAAACGCGAAACCGGAGCTCGATTCGAACAACCAATATTGATCAGCGCGTTTTCTAAGGGGGTGAAAATCGAAAGAAATCAGAAGAAATCGCCTAGCCGGAACAGCTGCAGGAGCTTTGGGTATGAAATAGTTTCGTTTTTAAATAGTAGAGACCCCTCGAGAGAGAGAGAGAGAGAGAGAGAGAGAGAGAGAGAGAGAGAGAGAGAGAGAGAGAGAGAGAATTTTCCAAAATTCAATTCCCGAGTGGGTTAAAAGCGATGAAAGGTGTTGAAAATGTAAAAACGTTAGTTTTCGAAACCGTTCAATACCGTGTGCACGGGCAAAGTCGTACTGCTATTATTGAAATAAATCACGTTATATCGATCAAGCCGCACAAATAATACCGCGGCACGTCCGTCGAGACTGTTTTCAACTGTATATTATATAGTTATTCGGATCACACTTTTCCTTATCCGTTTGATTTTATATCGTTAAAACACACGTCGATCGAGTCGAGAAAATTAAGCATTATTGTTTATTTTCGTTTTTAAAATTATGTCATTTCCGTCGGAGCAAAAGTCTGCTCTTCAGACGATCGTCTGGGAAACAATAATAATATTTTCTACGTAAATAAAAAAAAATATTAATAAATTAAATTATTATATCATCCGTTCGATACGTTTGAATTACTCCCCGCTCTGTTTTCACTCGTTTATTGGTTTATTTATTTCTACTCGAGGAGCTCTCTCCTTATGAGTAATTTACGAGTAGTATATACGTGTAGGTATATGGTCCAAAAATCGTAAATCGGGAGCGTCCGAACGAAAGCGAAGCGGTAATTGATATCATATATATTAATTTTATGACGTAGAAAATGATACTTTGGCTGGTTTTCCATCGAAATAGCTATTTCACATCTAGATGTGTGATCGTTATTTATTATTTTACCATATACACGCTATAAATGAAATGCCGTTAGATTCGTTAAACGTCTGCCGCGAAAAAAAACCATGAAAATTAAATCCCGACGTGACGGGAAAAACGTTGCGAATATCTGACGAAATCAAACGAATACACGAGTTTGACACGAGAAAAATTAAAAAATAAAAGGCCAACGATTCGAAACGTGTCAAACTTTACAGCGTTTTAATGTTCGGCCGGCGAAGTTTTATATTTCTCTACGACTTTCCTTCTTGCACCGGACACACGTGGTCCATATTATCATATCGCGTGGTAATTATTTTTTTTGCAATTTTCATAAAACATGTTTTATCACTACGTCGTCGTTTTGTCGTGTTAGGGTAGGTGTCTTTGTAGGTTTAAGGTAATAATCTAATTTTTGTCCTCGTTTCGCGTCAACTCTGTTTTGTAGAAAAACCGCGTGTTCGCCGCGAGCTGTTTTTCAAGTCGTTTCAATTCGACTTTTGCTGCATCGTGATGTTTTCGTCAGATTCGACCAGCTCTGATCGTTTCGATCGAAACTAATCAAGTGTATTGGCCACGCAAATATTTTGTGTACCGTTATCGTTACTATAACTCCGCCGACAGTTACACGTGATGTTTTTTTTTTTTTTTTTAATATGTTTGATCCGAGTTCTTTTTTCTATTCCATATGAGCTGTTGCGACTTCAACTCGTTTGTCTGTGAACTTTATAAGGCCGAAATCTGTTTTGTACACATTTTCTTGTTGCAAAAACTGTTTGAAAAAACGTTTCAGATTATTTAATGGTTTTATTTTTAAAGACTGTAAAATAATCGAAAGGGGAATACTTTGTTTCTGAATGGCATGCGGTTGTCAGGTAAAAAAAAAAAAAAAACAAACTACTATACAGTCAGATGGGGTGGTCTGTGGCACAATCTATTGTTTTTTATTTTTTAAACGTTTTAAAATTTTCGGATTTCGATCAAATTCGTTAAAAACACGAGCAATAATTACTATAAATTATTACACGTTGCGCCTAAGAACAATATATTTTCATTCTCGAGATTGTTATTTGTGTTCGTACCGTTTGATTTGATAGTAAAATATTACATTAGGAGAGAAAATTTAAAATAAAGAAAAAACGCGATACTAATAAATTAGCGCATTTACTGCAATATAATTTTTTTTTGTTTAAATTAAGAGTTTAACGAAACATATTTTAAGCTCACTCAGCAATAAATATAACCATTTAAAAATAACATGCAACTTCACTGCCCTAGTAATGATAATAACGACAATAACTCGGGACGTGCACGTCGCGTGTCATAATCGCGACGACGCGCGACGGAAAGAAACGAGCGTGCGGCTAATCGAATGAAAATATACGTATATCGTTTGCCGAAGCGACCGGAGATCGGAACCGCCGACGGATTTTTCTCGTCCTGCCTACGCGCTTTCGTCCTTCGCCATTTCCCCGAAATCCCACTAGAGGGCTTAAAAAAACATCGGACTACGGTCGCCTCGATACCAACGGTTTAAGCCGCGCCGCTCGCGGGGGCGCGGTAAAAACTCGCGTTCCCCTCCCGGTTCGACGAAAAAGGAAAAAACGAATTCCGCGCGCCCGCCGCCGTATTTATGCAATTACATCCGCAACGGTATGCACGTATATTATTATTACGCGTTTAGAATTTCGAATTTCGCACGCGCGCGTATATTATTATATTTATAAAGTCGCGGTTCCTTGGTATTGTGCCGAAATGACCCTAACTCGACGGTTCGCCGCGGCGGTATGGTATTATAAGAGAAACGGGCGTGTAAAACCGGCGCGCGCGAACAATGCGCGCACACAAACACACGGCGCGGCAACGACGACGACGACGCCGACGGCAAAGGCGGGCAGAGGTTTGCTCTCTCCGATTCCGGTGCGCGCGGAGGAGACAAAAGAGACCGACTAGAACCTGCTGCGCGGAACACGCTAATTAAGGGTCCGTGTGTGTATATATACACGCACTCCCCCCTTCATCCTCCAACCCCTCAAGGTTTTGACAAAGACGGAGAGGACAGAGAGCTAGACGTGTACCGTTTTTATTTTCGTCCGGCGAATTTGAACGCGGGCCGAGAGAGGACTTGAAAATTTGATAACGACCGTCCCGCGCACATCCGCCCCGGCGGTGGATGTATATACTATTATTTTGATATAATACGTTTTACCTATGCATATCGTAATAGTATAAGCATAATATTGTTGTTGTTGTTATTGTTATTCGTGCGCTCGGACCGTATCGGAAATGTGCGCCTTAATTATTTACGACCTCTTCGCCGCGGCACGCGCGCATGCATACATGCATGCGCGCTTGCGCCGCGCGCGCGTACATCGCGGCACACGTTTACGTCGCGTAATAAAAATTGCATCGGATATTGTTGTAATCGTCGCGAGTAGGAAATCGTAAAAATACGCGACGTCACACGCGCGAGTTCCGCGGCAATTGGAAATCTATCGCCGAGCGATTAGTTCGTGAGAATATACGCGCCGTTCGTCGACGGCGATTTCGAAAACGGATCCGCGCTCTCCCTCCGTTCAGCCGGAAATCGATTAAAACCTCGGAAACGACGCGTAAAATTCGGTATACCGTACCTACTTCGGGAGTAGACGAAAAAAAGAAAAGATGTGGAAAAAAAACGACACTGTCGCGTAATTATTATCACGTGTTTCCGACCGGCCGGACGTCGTCGCCGCCGAATTTCCACGGGGAAAACGTATATTTACGATAACGCGTTATCTCGTCGATTACGGCGATCACGTCGAAGGGTAAAAATAAAATAGTTTTTCGTCCGTCGCGAATGCGTCGCGATCGTAAATCGCAAACGTTCTCCGGATTCGATCGTCGTCGGGCCACTCCCGAACGATTTTCGTTCGCTCTCGCCCGGCGAGGCCATCACGGTTTTAGTGCACATCTGTACGTACGCCGGCGGCGGCTTCGGCGTATTTTCTTTCCTTTCGGTCGTTATTTCCACTAGAAAACGTACCCGACGAATACGATGCAGCGTACGCACAGTTCGGAAATAATATAAAATATACATTATCGTTTTCGTCTGACAAAGTCATCATCCGCCGACTTTTCTGCGATTCAGATCGGACACTGTTTTGTACGACGCGCGACGGCTATAAATTATTATTCAATTACAATTGACGAACAGCGGCGTTCGCTGTGGTCATTGGAATCCAGTCGAATACATTCGTTTTCAATTACCAAAGTTTCCATTCGTTCGAGAAACGCGCGTGATACCTGGTGCGACGCGGACGTTTGTTTTCCATACCGGAGGGCACGAGTATTCCAAGTAGGCAGCACTCGCGAGTAGGCGTCTTTGATGATATTTTAATACATCCTCGAACTCTACCGTCCACGCGAATCTTTCCCACCGCGGTGTTGTGATATTATCATGTACTCCGATGCGTCGTGCCCGCGTTACGATAGGTTTCTTTTCCCCGTGTTGTCGTACGCGTATAGGTACACGGCAAACGGAAAGCGTAAAAGCAAAAAAAAAAAGAACTAGAAAAAAAGGAGAAAAATTTTTACTGTAATAGGTAAAAAAAGTAAATAATTTAAATTTTTGAACTTTATTTAGTTTCAATTGGTTCACTAACGAAAAACTCATAGGGGTGGCGAAGGGGGTAGCGACTGGTACCCCACCTTTTTTCTAGAGGTAGCTGTTATCGTTATCCCAATGAAAAAATCGTGTTTTTCGCATCAGAAACGTTTAATAAACATATATCAGTCGTTAGAAGGTACCTAATACGTATTATATTGACATGAGATTACATAATTATGTAATAATATTCATAGATTTAGTAGCTAAATCATATTATCGTTATCCCAATGAAAAAATCGTGTTTTTCGCATCAGAAAGTTTAATAAACATATATCAGTCGTTAGAAGGTACCTAATACGTATTATATTGATATGAGATTACATAATTATGTAATAATATTAATAGTAATAACAGTAATAACTACGAGTGTGTTTGCGTGGTTTAATAATTAAATAAACATAATTAAAAATTCACGTCGGTCCAATACTGCGCGGCCAATGACGGCCCGGCTCGCGGCTGCGCGCGCAACCCGACCGATCGAGTGTGGTAGCGACGACGACACGCAGAGCGGGCAGACGATCAGTGTAGTGTCGACAGTGGTTTAGATGGTTCCTCTCGGTTTTCACATAGTGGTTTTTATTTTTCTCCGCAATAGTCAATATAACGTCGTCGATATCGTTTATTATTTATCTCGTCGACGACTAATCAAACTTTCAATCGTGACTTTTGATTTTTTTTTTTCCTTCTTTTGATTTTAACCGTTTTTATCGAGTGACTTTTCTTTCCGTTATTACTACTCGTAAATTTTTTTTCACAAGCCAATACGAACACCGAACCTCGACAGAGACCCACCGACAAACCGTAAGTAGTACCGATTATATATTTTATTAACAGTCCATAGATAGAGGTAGTGTGTCACGGGCGCTGACGTAACGACCGCTACCTGGCATTTTTTGTTTTTCGTATTAAAAATACATAAAAAAAAACGTGATTTTTGCACCAGAAACCGAACAGCTCGGTGTAATTATTAGGTACCGAATTATGATGATTTAATGTCTGTTTTTTTTTTTTTTTTATTGCCGTCGTAATAATTCGTAAATGTCTCTTCCAGACTAATTTTTATTTACAAAAATATCGTTTAAATTAAATCGAAAATACCATTTAAATTTTCAATATTTCATTAATTTCTTTTGATTTCGTTTCATTGTTATTTAATATTATTTATCAATAACTATACGTATAATATAGTACCTGATTACCAGTAAAAACAAGTGACGCGAGTTATTTTACAGTTTTTAAATATCTTTTATTCGATTAAAAATGTGATCCCTTTGTTTCCGAAGGTTTTTTTTCATTTCTCTAACGATCTGCTACCCCGGCAGTTTTCTCCGGTTATTTATCACTGAAACGAATTCTATGAAATACGGTTTAGAATTCTTTAATTATTTTAATTTCATAGACACTCGATATAATATTATAATATATCGTATTGTGACTTGTAAGAGCACACGACCATTATTGTGGCTACAGCCAAAAACAATAATATAACTTACCGAGTAATGTCATAATATTATTATCTATTAATCGTCTATCACGGTCGTTCTCGATATCGCACGGTCGTTGTCAGTTTGGGTTTGCATGGGTACGTTTACACGGACGTCCTTTGTACAACCAACGTGTTATCTGCTGCGCGAACTGCCCGGAATCTGTCTATAATAATTAGATACAGCGTCGATTAAATAACCCCCCGATGTACATTTATCATACGTCCCTTAGAATATATTATTACGGTTTATTATATATTAGGTATACTCAAGGGCGGATTCAGGGTAGGGGCGCAGGGGCACGTGCCCAACCCCCCCCGTCAATTTTCTATCGACAATTTTTTTTTTATGTAACTACCAGTATCGTATAAATGAAAAATGCAGTAAATAAGGATAATACTACCTACTATTACATAGGTTCTTAACCTGGGGTCCACGGGGGGGGGGCGTAGACGGTTACTCGGGGGTCCACAGGGTGGCTGCGAGTTTTTGTTTGAAAATAATCCGAAAATAAATTTGTTTGAAATCAATTCGTAATTATAGTAGTATAATCGTTAAAAAACAATAAAAACGATGTACATTTTTTTTTTTTACGAGGGGGGTCCGTGATTATGTTTTATACTTTAAAGCAGAAGCAATTTTTCATGGCCCGCATAAATGTGGTTAATTTTCGTGTTTTATTTTTGTTCAGTAATATTTTTCGTATAATTTTCAATATTATTCAATTGTTTTTTCTTCATAAATAAAATATAATCTGATCGTTAAAATAGTCAATGCGCCTTATACTATATAGTTAAATATAGACGGTTTAATCTATAAAATTATTACTATTATCTAGTCCGAGTCGAAAAATTAACTAATAAACTGCAGGCCCAGAAATCGCATTAATTTACAAATAATTTACAATTTTTCTATTCAATTAAATTTTTTCCAGTAAAATTTTTATTTTTCATACTCGCATTTCCATGTAAAATAATCAAATATAAATAAGCAATACGATATAATTATTATAGTATTTTATCGTTCGTAAAATTTTCTTTTAATAATGTGGCCTTTGATGAACAATTGAACAAAAATATGACCCGCGTGGTTGACAAGGTTAGGTGCATTAAATCATAGGTTCTTAACCGGGGGTCCTCGGGGGGGGGGGGTCCGTAGATGGTTACCTGGGAGTCCACAGGGTGAAAATAATTCAAAAATAAATTTGTTTGAAATCAATTCGTAATTATAGTATAATCGTTAAAAAATAATAAAAACGACAAACATTTTTTTTTTCTACGAGGGGGGTCCTTGATTATATTTTATACTTTAAAGGGGTCCACGGCCCAGAAAAGGTTAAGAACCTATGTACTATTATAATCATTGTCTGCATTCGAACTGATAAAACCGGGGTTACAGGGGTTTCTGACTGGAAATTTTTGCTAAAAAACATAAACGAAAACTTCAATTCGATCTGTAAAACTGTATTAGAATCTATAAACATTTTTTTTTTCTTTTAAACGAACTATCTGCTATGCAAATAAGCTATCAATATCGTTAAAAATATCCAAGACCCGCCCCTGGTCATACTTGTGTATAATAGTTTGACTTTATTTTCTTCAAAGTTTTATTTGTTTTTCTGTTCGAATTAATCGATAATAAATTTCATATAATAAACGTATATTGTACACTATAGTGACTAACACTATAACGTCTTTAGCGTTCTCCCCTCGGACTTAAATTAAAGAGGACGCATAATCTTACATTAAATATAAGAAGGGGAACTCCGTCCTCCCCCGTTTTAACCACTGAAAGTATTATATAATCCATGTAGCGCATAATAATATACTCTCGCGTCCATGTAAATTGTGGAATTCGTGGTCGGGTTGACGTTTTTTTTTTTTCTGAAACTATGACTCTTATACGTGACGATTCCGCCAGTAAATAAGGGCCGTATCGCGCGCACTCGTTTACCCTTACGGTTTTTCGGTAAATACATTACGGCAGCCGCCGTTAATCTGCCTGCCGCTTACTCTCGGCCGAGTAACACAATAATTATTATGAACGCGAATCGTTCGGCGAGGATATTTTTAGGGGAAAAAACTCCGCGACGGCGGCGTCCAATAATATTAATTTTCAATAATACATTTATATATAAGTCGGTATTATACGATTAGGTTAATTCTCGGGGGAAAAAAATCTAATAAATCTAGTATTGACGAAAAAAATATTATATTTTGCACGAACATCGCCCACGTGTAACTGACGATGTTTACCCGACGATATGCAATTCCGCTGGTTTATCAATATCGTCGTAGTGTATCTAAAAAACTGACTGAATCGAATTTTTACCTAACCTAATAGGTTGGACTATTGTTATTTATCACGCGGTAAACTCGGGAAATACAAAAAAAAAAAAAAAATTCACGCCTCTCATTCGTAACGAGAACGTCTTTTCGAGTAAAAACATACACTCCTTTCGAGTCCTAATTAATATCGGTCCTTTTTTTCTCTCGGTTTTTCACAGTAGATCGATAGCTTTTTTTATATAATATAATATACTCGTATATTTACAGTATTTGATTGTTTTAAATCGACGCGAGATCAATATTATTTATCGGTATTTAATACGTCCGAAACAAGTCTGATCGAACGTGTACTACTATCCGACGACGACGTTATTATTACTCGTATTATCGTACAACATTATTGACGTTTAAAATATTATTATTATTACGATGCGACGCGTTGGGATTTATACGCAGTTCGTATTAATTTGAAACGCGCACACACACTCAAGGTCCAGGTCCCCGATGTAATTGCCGCGCGAAATGTAATATTTATGGAGTATAATACTCGTATAAATTTTCCGTTTTGGAAATTGGCTGCTGTAGCGGAACGTTTTAAGAGCTAATAATTCGCCCGTTTAAAAATACCTACCGCGCGATTTATCATACGTTCGGATAAAATGCGGCGGACCGGCACAATATTATTCACTCCGCCGCCGCCGTCGTCGTACATTTACTTTCCGTCGTAGTTTTTACGAAATAAAACGCGTTGGATCGAACGAAAAAACAAATAAAATATCAACACGATTAACGCGTGTATTGGGTAATACCTACTGATTATTTTAAAGTAATTTTTTTTGTTGCATTTTCATGCATATTTCTCGACAAAATTAACCTTAAATGTATTTTTTGACGATTTCAGTGCATTTTCTTATTATTTAGTGCATTTTTCACGATTTGTTCGTAAAATAAACGAAAATTGTTGCGTTTTCAACTAGAGGCCGACGACGGTACGAATAATAAATTATATAGCACAACAATAATTTATCGTCGATAACAATTATTTTATCATAGGCCTTTCCGCGCTCAAATTATCGTCGTTTTATACGAAATATAAAAAACAAAAAAATAAATACATTACTGCAGTATCATTTAGACATTTTTTTCCAATTTTTATGAATATAATTTAAATGCATTTTTCTATTAATCACAATATATAATACTCGAGTATAATAACGTCGTACCAGAGCGGCGGCGGTCTTCTCTTCTCCGCGCGATCGCGGTTTATTTATTTTATTATTATCGAGTGTTTTGTTGTTTTTTTTCTCCCGTCGTCGTTTTTTCCCACCGGCCGCGCGGACCGCAACGTAAATTATCCCCCCGTGAGTTATGACGGTCGACCGAGAGACCGATACAATGTTCTATTATTATAATGTTTATAATATCGCGCGCGCGGCGGCAAAAAGTAAATGATGTTTCTCTCTATCAGACTTCGGTTTCGGGTCAATGGGTTATAATAATTTAAAATACTCTACTTAATTGTTCGGATCCTCCGTATTCCGTGGTGCGCAATATTGTCGCTCCGATGCAAAGTCCGATACGAAAATTATTGTAATACGTTCTCTCCATTGTGTACGATGGGTTTCCATTGTTCCCGCGGCGGCGGCGGCGGAAGGTATACCGCAAAACGTATATTATAATAACGCACGCGATATTATTCATTTCTATCGGCCCAAGACGATTCTCTACGAGACGTGAGCCAATTAGACCCGGAGGCGCGTCTCCCCCGAGATATCCTATACGACGCGCGCACGATAATTTCCTCGAAACCTATTTCGAAATCGTTAATTTTTTTTTCGCAATCGGAATTGATATAATACCAAGACGATAATATACCGTGTAGAATGGTTTTTTTTTTTTATTTCCCCCCGAATTATACAGTTCGCGGGTCTCGTCGCGAATATTATTCTCGACTCGCTGCCCGCACAAAACAACCGTCGCAAAAATTAATAACTAGGTCGAAGCGAGCTCTTTTGATTAAAACCGATAATTACTCGCATGTGTTCGTATACGTTGCACGTACGCTTAATGCGACGTAGTTCTATACGCAGTGGCGTGGTGTAATCGCGAAATCCGTGATATCTGTTCGTACATTGCTCCAGACGACGGCGGCGCTTCTCCCACGCCGGATAGTGTGCGCACGGTCGTTTTCCTCAGCCGCGAACGAAACGCGTCTTTCTTTTCCATTTTCTCATTGGTATTTTGCTCTCCGGTAAACGCGTCGACATAATATATTATATATTATGTTTTTTACGGCTTTTATTTTTTATCTGTTGTCCGCGCGTCGATAAAATAATACATTGTAAACAATATACGATACGATCATTTCTCGTACTCTACACCTTTTTGCGTAAACGATTTTGCTCCGGTGGCGGCTCGTGGCCTGGACGACGACGCCCAGTGGGATATTTTCATAAAAACCTGGCCGAAATATAAATATTAACGAAAAAAATTGATTTTCATTTTTTATATTATTTTATTAAAGTAGAATATAATACATGTATAATATAATATAATACAATATATTATACTCGTATATATACATAATATAATACAATATATTATGATAAATAAATCATAGAAATCAAGTTGTCAGTTACGATTCTGACGAATTTATTGACATACTAGTCTTCGTATTCACTACTATTATCTGATTCCATTTCTATTGTTTCTATATGGTTATCCACGGGATATTGTCAGTAAAACTATTTTAAAACGATTAACAATAATTTCAATATCTAGTCCAGTGATAAATTATGACGTTTCTGTATTTTCATAAAAATCGTCTAGCCGTGTTTCCGCTTTTCGAACTTCCGATATATTATAATACTTACTTAAAATATACTCGAATTAATGCGTTTTATCACATTTACGCGGTTAAAAAGTAATTTACACGAAAAGGCGCAAGTATTTTACGAGCTCTATTAGAACTAAACTATCAACGACAATTATCATTCTAAATGCATTTTGAAATTTCTAATTTTGGCCAGGTTTTTATGAAAATATCCCACCGTGCGATCGCGCACCCATTTCGTAAAATTGAATGAAAGGACGAATTTGTATTTGTCAGTCGAGTTGATTGTCGTACAATTTCACTTTTGATTTTGACGTCTCGTCGCGGCGCGTATAGTTTTATGGGAGAGATATAATAATTGTCGATAACCTAAACTGATTGTTATTCGCAAAGTTTATACTTGTTTAAAATCGGGGGAATCCAATACGTTGTCGTAGAAATATAAACTTTGCGACGACGACGGTAGCACGTTTGACGATCACTACGTATGCAACGCGCGCGCTCGGTCTGAGTCAACAGGAAACGGTGTAGGATTCGTACAAATGGCACCTTATTGTGCGCGGCGTATTATAATAATACAGTCGATGATAATAAACGTACAAAAGGCACGAAAACACGGCGCGAATCGACACCGACCGACCGACCGTTCTATATAATATTTATTGTTGATTTGACCGGTGACTTTTGACACGGTTTGGCGATAAAGCGGTTCGTCGTCATCCTTGCGTATAGTTACTAGTTTTTTTTATTGGGTGTTGTTTTTTTTTTTTTCCTACAACCGTACAGTAATAGGTATGTTGTACGTTCGCGTATTGTGTTCACCTTATTATTATTACGATCGGACGTGTGTCTGAACGACCTCGAATACGACGCGTGAAAACAAATTCCCCCGTCGTCGTCGGACGACCGCGCGCGCGCGCGCGCGCTTGATATAATTTATCATATTATAATATCGTTGCTGTACGGGCACGTATTAAATATTAAAAAAAAAACGTGCTTTTACTGCGTTCGGTAATTAAATACACTCGTCCCGGTCGATACACCGGGCGCCCCCCTGACGAGTGGCGGCGCGGCGTCACGAATGTAAAAACTCATTATTTACACGACACGTTTTTTTTTTTTTTAGAGTCGTCTCGTTTTCAAATAACTTTTGTCTGTCCCACGACAAACTATTTATTGGCATTTAACGGATTTTTATTGTCGATAATTAGTGGATTAGAAAATCTAAAAATTTGTTTTCTGAAATTTCTTCAAGGAAACAAACAACACCATAGGTAGGTCCCACGTCCACGGGATCGGTTAAAAATATCCATGTCGAAAACTTTTAATTATATTCGTTAAATCGATGGTTGTTTTTTTGTCCCAACGGTTTATAAAGTTTTTAAAAACGCGAACGTTTATTATCTCGGCCGCGACGCTGTTATTAAAATAAAATTACGTGTTACTGCACGCGTTTGGTGGCAATAATTTTGAAATATTGAAACAATTATTGAAATCGCGATCAAAACTATTCGACGACTTTATTCGCGTAGGAGACACTTTCGGGGCAGACGACTGTTTTCACGTCGCGCCGCCGCCGCCGTTATCATGTCATCGATGCAATGTTATTACATAATCAAAAACGGCCGACTACCGATAGGCAATAAAAACGAATCGCATAATAAAAACGTCTCGACGACGGTTTTAAACATCGACCTTTTATTTTCTCGAAAAGTAAAATCATAAAGAGGCGCGCTGTACGTGTGTATAACATGGGTTTTAGAGATGAAATTTCGATTTTAAATTATTAATTTGAACGAATAAAAATCCCGCGTAAAACGTTGTAACCGACGCGATCGACAAAACGCGCGCTCGTCGCGGTGGCTTTTTCGTCACGTGCGCCGATGTTACTGATTAAAAAAAAGGGTTTCAATTGGAAAATAATAATTACAATATGACAATATCGGTGTTGTAAATCGACGACGACGACGCCTCGATTCAAAAGTCCAACAACTCAAATGTCCGTTGTTCCGAAACGAGAATCTGAAAACATCCCGTAGTTGTTATCGTCTGTTTATCATTGTTTTCATGGCACGTCGTCGTGTTCTAGAAAGTTTTACGGCTGTTTGAGGGCGGGGGGGGGGGGCGTTCAACGAAATAGTATTTTACGACGAGCTATATAGGCCTTGTCTGATGAGGGTTTTGTGATAGTCGAAACCCTCTCGTTCCCCGAGACTTTATTTATAGACGAATTCTATGTAATAATTGCAATAATATAAATCATAACTCTAAAATAATCGTGAAAAAACGCGATTCGTTTGTCATACGTTCGAGACTTTTTCAAACTCACTCACACGAAGTAATTACGAATCGAGTGTCAAACCCCGTACTGCGTATTTATGGCGTTTGAGTTTTTTTGAACAGGTTCTAGTGTAGTATAGGTATTTTCGTCCATTAAGAATATCGCGGAGTATCAAATATCTATACAGTTTTTTAATCGTCATCATCATATTATGAATAACGTTGGCCGGTTTTCGAAAACGGCTGTAAATCTGTTGTTTCGATATCGTTCTACGGTCGTCGCACTACCGCCCAACATATTTAAAAACGCACTGTCGTTTTTTAGTAATATGTCAGAAATAAAAACGCGTCGTTTCCTTTAGACCAGGGGTCTCCGACCTACGGCCCGCCGAGCTGTAGTGGAAATATATTTTAGTTTTCGGTTTGAGAAGTTTCCGCATATAATAAATGTAATTAAGTAATAACTAAAAAATATATATAAACAACTTTATTAATATAAATACATAAATATAAATATAAAGCGGACTGCTCACCCTGTGAGTTGCCTTATGACACAGTTTACTGTTCAATACAATTGTACATAGCTTATACGGTTTAGTATGTATATGGATATAAATAAAATAAAATAAATATAATAATCAAATTAGTAGTAGAAAAGAAATAACAAAGATTTCAATATTAATATTAATAATTTGTTTTTTATGAATATAAATGATAGTTTATTATGTGCAGAGTGTCCTGCAATACGGACAGACATATTTTTAGCTCTTTCTGTGGTGTTGTTCTCGACGACTAAAAACAGCAAAATATTAACGTTCGATAAACAACGTTTCGTTGTTGCCGCGGCATTATTTGCCATGGTAAATTTTTGGTCGAATATTTTTTTTAAATTATAGTAATAAAATATAATATCTTACGTCTTCGATTGCTCTATTTTTCTCTAAACAATTTTGGCCCGCAGTAAATAAATGGGTTGGGGAGACCCCTGCTGTAGACCGTTCTTGCTCGCAGAGTCCCGTCGACATTTTTTAAAGACACGACGATCCGAAAACGAACACTGTGTCCTGTCTCGCGAGCCCCCCTCCCCCCGGACTATTGATTTTGCGAGCGGAGACGCGCAGTCGAAAACTCGAGAAGATCGAGCTGAGATTTATTTACTTTTCTACGCCGCGGCGGCGGCGGCGAAAATGCAATAGGTATAATACATAATATCAAACATATATGGCACGCGCAGTGTTAAAGTTGATATACGGGCGCGCGGCGGCGTATACTTTTCGCGCACATGCCCTCGACGATTTATCATTGTATACGCGATGTTATGACTCTGCGGAGTTTCGGACGGTAAACACGTCGCGCGGCCGAATAGTTTCGACAAGCATTATGAATTAGTGTGCGGGTCGTCTCGCGCGTGTGGTAACAAAATTAAAAATTAGACCGCGATCGTCTGGCGTGTGTGTGAAACACGACGGACGATCGCGCGGACGGGAAAATATCAAAAACGGAGAAAAAATAAATAATCACGAGTCTTTCGCTCTAATTAACGATGGTGGGTATCGTTTCCACCCTCTGTCTCGCTTATCCTCTATAGATTTTGCCGCGTTACGGGCCGCCGCCCGCGCTGCTCGTTCGAGAGTCGACCGTCTTCCCCCCCCCCCACACCCCCCGTGCCCCCCGTGCAGGAGTTGCGCACGAAAATTCCTTTGAAACCGTCGCGCGTCGTCGTGTCGAGTGTACTCGGCGAAACATTTTTACCATAATCATAACTATTTATTATAAATTATAATGATATAATCGTAATCAGTTTTCACTCGTGACTAGTTTTTTTTTTTAAATTTAAATCGGTTTTTCATATCCACGCGGTCGACGTTGTTAAAACGTAGAACGGAAAAAACAAATGACGAGATACGGTTTTTAATAAAATTGCTATGAAACAAATCATTTGGTGAGTAATGTTTTCGAATTCCACCGATTAATATTTTCTTGATTATTGACGTCCTGTTTTTCTATAAAAAAAAACAAACAAAACTATATCGCGTTATTATTATTTTCCGTCATTTTCCATATAAAATGATAAAAACCGCAAACAACAAATAATAATAAACAGCATTTTATCCAGGAAAAGTGAAAAAAAATACTAGGAAATAAATATTGTTGCCCGCGTAACACCGACGATTATTATTAGATAATGTGAATTACGATTAATTTTTTACAATAATAAACAACAAAAGAGAAAATAATAATTAACTATCGTAAAAACAGTAGTGATCGAATGTTTAAAGCTGATTTTGTATCCGACGATTATTAAGAATTTTAATCAAAAACGTATAGACAAACACGAATTGTTTACTCGCGTTTCGATTCGCACAATAGTAATATTTTGAAAAATAGGCCTTCGTCGAATCGAGTTTGTGTTTTTACACAAAAGTTAATTTGCATTTTACGCGTTCCCTTTTTTTTCTTCTTTTTTTTTCGTGGCCCGCGATCGATATGAAATTCTCGTACTGTAATGTGTACGTACACGGGAAGTACGATTTTAGATATGATTTCCGGGGCGACTTATCTGAAACGTTTTGTTTTATGTTTTTATTATTCTCGCCGTTAATTAACGATAAAAAAAAAAAAAAAGGTCGACATTCGGTACGGATCGGTAAATACGAGTGTTATTATCACTCGTCGTTGTTTGTATAATTATCACACAATTTGTGTACGTTTTTTCGTCTGTAGGATCTCGGCTCTACGGAAAAACACGATCGTTTATGATATTTCGCAAACTATACAATATATCAATCGCGCATTACTCGTCTCGCGTTTTTATAGGCGCCCATATCATAAATTCGTTAATAAATCAATGGATTTATTTTTCGTGCAAAAAAAAAAAATCGAAAATAATACGTATAATATGTACGTATTCGTTTACACTGAATTATCGCGTTTTAAAAGAGTTTAATTAAAAATAACGTACAAAGTGTTCGAATGATATTTCATATAATAATAATAACCGATGCAATTAAAAGAATAATGAAAAAAAAAAAAAGAAGAAAAACGGACATTTCACGAACGGCGACGAAAATACTGCCCCTCGTCCCCCGCCCGTCCGTTCTACGTTTTCGAATGAAATATCGCGAGCACAACAATGTATCCCCGTGACACAATACAAATAATAAATAATAGTACGAGATTACGGCAACGTAATAAAAAAAAAATAAATAAAATAAAAATAATAATAATAATAGCCAAAGCCGATTGTGGTGTGTATAATATTCATTATAATACGGCGAATTCGCATTTTTTCGATTGATATTTTTATTTTTTTTTTTCGTCTCCGCGTCGTATTACCCCGACTGAGCGTCGAGCTCGCTCTTTCGTACGAAAAATTCGCTAGATCGGTTACGAATTTATATACGTATTTATGTACTCACACAAATCCAAATACGACATTTTATTTTCCATTTATCTGCATATTTGAGTCAAATATTATGACGTAATCGACAAAATAAATTACTTCTAAACGACCTAAAAGAACGCGGGCTATATAAAATACTATCCGAAATTTCAAAAACTATGCCTGGAGAAGAAATGACAACGGATCATGGGCGTCCCCAGACATTTTTCTAGGGGGGGGGGGGCAAAATTAATTTTAAAAATAAATGAAGATTTTTTTTAGACATTTTATACTTTCATTTTATTTATAATACCTACATCATTATTATTTATTACACTTGGGTATTATATTATACATTTTATAGAAAGAACATAATATTATGTTTTGTAATTTTTACAATTAGATTAAAATAATCTATATTTATTAAATTAGCGCTTTACAGATAATGTTTTGGAAAACAAATTGAAATTCTAGGGGGGGGGCAAGTGCCCCGTCTTGCCCCCCCCCCCCTGGGGACGCCCATGCAACGGATTATAATAATAATTTACCTGAACACTTTTCTTGTGATGATTTACTATATTATTTTAATAACACGCGCCGCGATTTCTTCGGTCGATTAAATTTGAGAATTTATCAAAATCGTCGATTGTAAATGTTTGAAAATGTACATAAAATTTAATAAAATAATGTTTTTTTTTTAAAACCAGTGGAAGAAATTGAAATACAAATAGCGAGTAACATCATGACTAACAAATAACAATGCTTTTTTATAAGGAAAAAAATTAATATTTAAGCGCATAAGCGAACACACATATTTCGGTAGTTTTTAGTGCACAAACTTCCGGGCACTACTAACAACGTATTATGACGATAAAACGATATTTCTACGTACGCGATAGGCGAAAATCGTTGGCCACCAATGGATTCTATATAATTTTATTACTTTACGCGCGAATATTTTATCGTACGACGTCAACTGCACGCAAAGGGACATCGTCTCGTAGGCGGCGAGGATTTTTTTCCTTCTCTCCCCCCCCCACCCCCGGGTCGCGTATTACGGCAGATCAAAGCGAGCGCGCGAGACAAGTAGTCGTTACCCGTCGCGCGTCGTCTGGCCGGGGCCGTCGAATACAGAAGAAGCGCCTCGGATACGCGCGTCCGCATAAATTATTATACGTACGTATAAAAAAAAAAGAAAAAAGAAAAGCGTTTTGCGTTAAATATTTTTAATTAACCGTTTACGATATCATAAAGACGGAGTGGTAGACGTGACGTTTTTTTTTTTTTTTTAATATTCGATCGGAGCACGTCGGAGAGAGACGGATAATATAGGGGCCCGTCATTTCCACCCCGCCCGTATAAAATAATATGTAATGATTGTGAATAAATATGTAATTCCCGTGGGTTTTTTGTAGTCTGACGGGGTTTTTTTTTTTTCTGAAACGACAAGTGCGTCGAATTTTTTTTTTTTTTTTTTGCTCTCCCGACGACGCGCCGACAACGGACGAGCCATATCGCTGAATTTTCCAACTGTTTGCATATATCGGCCGTCGACTACGTCATCATATATATAGTATATACTCTTGCATGTAAAACTCGACACGCAGACCGATCAAAACCGTCCGTAAATATCGCCGCCGCGCGCCGTGTTGTTCTTACGCACTACGACGACGTAGAGATCGTTCGAAAATCGAAAGTCGGCGACGACGCGAAAACGAATATAATCGTGATTGTATCTATCGCGCAACGGTCAAACGATATAATAAACTGTCGTATGAAAAAGCGTATTTAGGTGGCTTTTTTGGTTGGCACGACATTCGAAAAACCACGACGGTAAAGGACTGATTCGAGAATGTATTTTTATGTTTTACGCGAGATAAAATCGCCGTCGTCGCTTTAAATTACATCCCGGACGTACGTAGTAGTATTGATTGCAATTTTAAACGAAAACTATAATAGGGTCAAATCTCTGTATAATACGTGTTCGGTACGATCGGCTGTTTATTTCGAGTGTATGTGTATTATGTGCGCGGACGAGCGCGCTAACCCCCCCCGGAACTCGATCGTACCTCTTGTTTCAATATTTTAGGTATACCGGAATCTTACGCGAACCCTTATTTAATTAATAATTCGACGCGAAATGCAACCAGCACACATAGTTTTAGAAAAAGAGCGTTTGATTTCGGTAAATAGAAACTAAACGTCGTCGTCGTCGTCGTCGTCGTTGATGGCTGTCTAGAAGTGAGACTTTTAGTGACGGGACTTCGCTTTGGGTGGGCCCTGACCGAAACCGAAATCGAAAAAAGGTTCTTGGCGCGAAACGACCGTTTACAGCCGCGCACGGGACGACGACGTGCCTCGGGGTCAGCTCGATCGTGCGGGGAAACGGGCGAGAACGACCGGAAAAAGGGTTCGCGACTTGACACAAAAGCGGCGACGACGGTCGTCGTGTTCGAGCGCGCGCCCGCGCCAGTGATTTGGCCGCACAATATAGTAGCCGTGTGTACTAGACGGCGATAAACCGATGTCGATCGTGTTTTATACGTCGTCGAGTTGGAAGAGTTTACTAATCGTAGACACCCGTCGTCGTCCGGCTGCGAGAAAGAACAATATATTATACAATTACAATAACCGGGACGAACAACAGGAATAAAAACATTATTTCCCGCGCGGTTTTATACGTTTTGGCGTGTATTATATAGTTTATATCGTCGTCGTGTATAGGTATAATATTATTTAGTCGCCGCGTACGACTTATAAACGATCCGTATAAAGTGTGTGCGCGCGCGCGCGCGCGTACGCTTTTTGAAGAGCGCCCGGGTCAGCGTAATAAAATCGCGCGCGCGCGCGTGTTATAATAATATGATTTCGACCTTTTTATGACCCACGCCCATCGCGTGTACTTCCGACTTTGGCGATTTCAAATCTCATTTTATTAATATCTTTTTTTTTTTTTTTTTTTACGCCCTCCGGGCCCGGATGCGCATATAGTTTTATATCTGATGCGAATTCGATATACGTAGCCAATTTTTCATCATCAATCGGTGGCAGTGTGTGTCGTTATAAATTGCTCCGTTCCCCGCCACACCCCCCTCAGACGATGTTGACGCGCGCACAAAAACAGAGAGAGAGAGAGAGCAATAAATCGGATCGTAAACAAATGAAATAAATAAAAACAAAACAAAACGAAAAAAAAAAAAAAAAAAAAAAACTTTCCATATATACACATATACGTACGTATACGTATATGTATATAAAATGTATAAATAAATTCAATTTGTATTTTGAAACGATCGTTCCGGTGACGCCTTCAGTCAGTGTCAACCGTGGACGAAAAGAATATAAATTTTTCAACCCTATCGTTTACCACTGCAGCCTAGTATAGTAGCGATCGGATTAAAAACGATTATTTTTCATTTCTCGGATATCCGTTTTGAATAATTCACAACGCTCGAACTCTGACGACGCACTCGCACGCGCACGCGCCCGTCGTCGTTCGCACGCGGCGCAAAACGTTGTTAGACATAATTATATATATAATTAATATTACGCGCTAGACGACGAGAGTGCTGGTGCAACGGATATTTACGATCGTCTACAAGTGCAGTTTATTGCTTCGTTGTCGCGAAATCCGACGCGGACGACGAGAGGTAAACGAACGCAGCAAATCGGTGGCGAAAATGTTCACGGCGATTTCGGTCCGAAAGCGAAAGTGACGCTGCCAACTTCTCCAGGGCCGCGGCGAACTCTTTTCCCGATTATTCGTTACTAGCCGAGCAACGGGGCACGTTCGCACATGTTCGTATGGATAATTAATAATTTATTCGTCTCGCGCGCGCGCATACGCGACATCGCTTCATCGCCGCAAAGTTTTCAAATTATAATATATATGTATTGTGTTTTGGTATTTCCGGCCGGCTCGTTGTTAAATGGCGCGATTACGTTTAATCGGTTCTGTGTTCATACGTCCTGCATTTGACTATCCTTTCGATTAAATCCAAACATTCGCCCGCCACCCACGTCACAAAGGCCCGGGCATTATTATACTTTATTAATTGCACGTCAAACCGAACGAACGCGCCGCCGTGCCGCCCTCCCTCTGAAATATTTCGGTTCTACTCGTAAACGACTTTTCGCGTCGATAATATAATTCTTCGTCCTCTTTTCCTTTTTTCTACTTTCTCCTTTGCTCGAAGGTCTCGTTCGGCTTTTACCGTCGAAATACCCTCGTCGTCGTCGTCGTGTCTGGGGTCGATTCGTCGTCGTCGTCGTCTTTCGCGTCACGCAATTATTATTGCGATAGGTATCGTGGTGGAAAAACGACACGAGCGCGCGCGCATCCTATAATCGTATCGTACCCGCTCCTCGCTTGTCACTATGTTATACGACTCGTCGGCGAACGATAATATATATTATCATTGCGAAGACACGATATCGCGGCGTAAAGTATATACATTTGTTACGCGCGCGCGTAACAAATGCAATTCGCGATGGGGCTTTTTTTCTCTCTCTCTCGGAAATCCATTTAGTAGTACACGATGGGGATTTGTGCTCGTCGCGTGCATATCGATTGGTTTCGGAAAAGCGCGAGCGGACGGACGGATTAACGGATGTGTATAAAATATTATATACATTCGCGTGTAGAAAAACGTTCCGATAACGTGCACGTAATATACATTACCGTTGTTACGTACGTATTGTTAATGTGCAGACGGCGGCGAACGCGTCGTAATAATGCGTATTCCGACGGGCGGGCGTCCGTCGCGTGTGCGTTTGTATAATTAAAATGAAAATCGTTTTCCAATGCTTTCGAAGCCGCGCGTTTCTAAACGCGACCGGCTGCTGCTAGCTAAAACACGACCTCCGCCGCCGATATCATCGCGTATTACACTCGTATTCATCGAGTATTATTATCGGCGACAGTAGGTCGCTGTTCAAATCACAAACGAATGAAAACGTTTTCGTCGTCGATGTGTTTTTTTTCCCTCGCGATTTTTTCAAATAGGCTTCGCACAGAGAGACAGAAGACGTCGTAAATATAACTATCGACGCGTTCTTATTATAGCTCATCGATAGACGACGTTTTCAACGGCTCATCGTGTGCAGTGTATCTGGTTTTTTATTCTCTACGTCCGACCGTTATGTAGAGCAGTGGTTCTCGGCCTTTTTCGCATGACCACACCCCAATTTCGGTCCACAAAAATGGCGACACTCTTGGAAAAATTACACCATAGTTTTATATATCGGCGATCGATAAAATTATCTCCGTAATTGCTATTTTCATCGTAATGCCGTAACAATAATACGTAGTGTTTATACAGTGAAAGCTTACGGTTTACGGTTTAAATTAATAATATTTTGTCGACACGCACCACGGTAATACTGAGACACACCACCGGTCGAGCACCACGGATGTAGAGTGTAGCGCTGAGTAAAAGCGATGGGAAATTTAAAAGACAATAATCGCGAAAACTTGGTTCGTTATCTGTGATTATTATGAAATAGACGGCAGCAGTTTTCAAAGTCCGGGGTAATCAAACGGAATTAATCCGGTTGTTGTGTTGCGTCACATCGACTATTATATTATCTGGCGCAAGACAACGCGCGGTAGAACCGTAGTAAATAGGGATAATGAGGTGAAATCAATACGGGCGAAAATAATAATTGTTAGCTTCTCTATTGTTCAATCTATGTGCATCACTCTATCACATCAGTCTCGTTCGGATCGTCGTCGTCCGAAATCGATTTGTCATAATTATAAATTAGTTGCAATTAGTTGCACCGTTGCACGCGCATGCGCCGCGTAAGTTTTTCAAGTTTAACCGACTGATAATAATAATTATTCGGTTATTAATGTTTTAAAAACGTCTAAATTCAATTTTCATTTTGAATCCAATTATTTTTAATTGGGTTTATTTCACCGTTATACCGTGTTTTGTTTTTTTTCCATTTCATTATTTTCACGTGTTATTTTAATATGATACAATATTATGCTATAATAACGATAGTCCGATATGATTAATTTGTCGATAACAACATAATTTATTTTTATTTTTTTTTTTCATCACAAAATAACTATTACAAAACATGCGTGTGGCTATGAAGTTGATTTATTTTGTTTTCCCCATTTTAATGAGGTCTACTGTTTCTAAGCTTTTTTAATTGGACTCGTAATTTCTACATAAAATCTATGATATTATATTCTATTGCGAAACGGGTATTGGTCGGCCGTAGGAAATTTAATACGAGGAGTTAACGTTACGACCGGAATGCACGTAACACAATGTGACACGAATTTCGTAACGCGAATTATTTCGGATGTGCTCAAAAACGTGCTCGCGGGTGGGGCGATTCTCAATCCCTCTGATCGCGTTTTTTACTATATTATCATTTAGTCGAACGTATAAACTAGATGCGAACGTGTGGAAATGGCAAAACGTAATAATTAAACGCCGCCGAGCCGTAACGAACGAAAACAAAAACGAAATAAAAATAAATAAACGAATAGAAATGTACGAAAACGTTACGTGTATATCGTGTCGTCGTCGTTCGTTCGTATTGTATTTAATTTTTTTCTCTATATTCCGTTCGTTTACTTCGAAAATATTATTGTATTGCGATAAAATATTTATACACTTCATACATGGGTGGTCTTGCGGATAGTAAATAATCGTTCAGTTTTAGTTTTTCATTTCGTATTTTGTCGTGCGTTCGGAAGACGACAAAACCTGCACACTTTGGATTTATAAAATAAAACCAAACACGTTTTCCAATCCCGTCCGCGCCCGCCCAATACGCACACACGTGTTAATAAATAATAACATACGCGAGCGGTATATAATATACGCGGCGAAAAAAAGCTCATCGCTTCGCCGAATCGGCTACGGGACGAATTGAAAAATTACACTCTGTCGTGAATATTTTAACACCGTCGTCGTCGACTTTTCTCTGTCTCTTCTCGCTCTCCATCGCGACGAATTCTCAAAACGTGCCTCGCCGTCGTCGTCACTATAATATCTATTATCGAAAAATTATCGAGTAACAGTGACTGGTTATCAGTGCGCGTGCTATTCTTCTACTCGCGACGTTACGCGTCGTTACGTCGGACTACGCGTTTTGTTTGATTTCGAAATTACCAGAAAATATCGCTTGTCACGTTTTCAATTTTCCGTGGTTTTACCGTGTCTTCGGCCGACCTCGCGTCGTCGTCGCGTGCGAATCGTAAAAAAAGGAATTGCATCTCGCACGCGCGCGCTATACGCTCTGTTGTGTTATTTTATAGTTTTTACCGAGATTCGACGACGACGACGTTTTCAATAGCTCCGACGATAATTTTATTATTATTATTTTTACGACTATACTAGTTGGAATTCGGTTATTATCAATATATTATTCTATTAACAGTGCGCGTATAATATATATTTAATATGTATTCTCGTACTAAATATACGTACGCTCTGGGACTATATAATATATATACGTAGGGGGTACGGTCTACGAACGACGAATGTCTCGTTCGCCTTGATACAAATTGCATACGATTTTTCGTCGTTTTTATTTTCTCTATTTCCCTTTCTCTGTCTGTGTGTTTCTCGCTTTACGCATGCTTTACTACGGTAATCACTTGAGTTACGGGGTTAATATCTTATACTATTTCATTTTTAAGCTCGGTAAATACCTGCACGGCATATTTCTTATGTGCACCGTCATCAGTTGTACCATAGTTATAGTATAGTATTAATACGAGTGCGGGAGTGTGTGTGTGTTTATGCATTGAAATTTCTAATGATGAAAAAACGAAATAACAAAACCCCTCGTGCACTCTTCAAGTGTTAAAACGAACAATATATAATGTATTTCACGGCACCTTTCCTATTTTCCGCTAAAGGTTTTCTTTGTTTTTAATGTACACGAATAATACTCGAAATATACGTGAAACGCGTGTATTATAATATGGTCTACTCTACGCGATTAACACGTAAAAAAAAAAAAAAAGTATATAATACGAGTATGTAAATATGAATATATATATACGTATACGAGTATATATATATACTTTTAAAACGTTCTCATTGTTCCGAATATGAAATGAAAAATGTAAAAGTGTGTGCGCGCCGCCGCCGCGCGTTTTTCGATTCGGTTCGCAGTAAAAAAAAAGAAAAGAAAAAAAACACGCTCGGAATCGGTTATTTATTACTCGCGAAAACTTACATAAATCAAATCTTTTGTTTTCGTATAATATACGTGTGTTACGAGACGACGCGCGACGGTCGAATGGGGAATATTTAAAAACTTTTCGCCCCGTATAATACACACACACACACACCTAACCGGCCGGCCGATCGACGGGGGGCGGCGCGCGAGTTCCGATCTCTCTCGCGGCTCGTTCATGTTCGGCCGACCGCGTCGCGTGTAATTATCGCCGAGCCCGTCTTTTGAGGCCACGCGAATTCGCCAACTCAAAGTCAAGCGTATACTTAACTTTTTACTCGTCGTAGTCGTATATTTATAAATCGGTCGGTCGGGGCGACGCGGCCCTTTAATTTCGAAAACGCCGCGTGACGCGCGGGAGTAAATATAATATTATGTTACCCGATCGGTCCCGGGAAAGAGGGTGAAAAAAAACACGACCCCTCTTTCCGAGGTTTCTAATTATTAGCTTTGCGAACGTTCTCGTTTGATTTGCCGAAAAAAGAAAAAGAAATCGACTGCGCGCGCGCGCCTATAAATTTATTACCCACTCGCTACGACGACGACGCGCGACGGCAAAATAGATTATTATCATTATTAGTAGACGTCGAGATGCACTGTCGAGATCGCACAGGTCGCGAGAACGCGGACTTCAAACGAAAATACGGATTTAACGACTCCGAGTTAACGCGCAGTAATTGCGTAATACTAGTGGCGGTAGTACGATGTTTGAATATTGTAGAATTATAGAGATATAATAAACAGAAATGGCCGTTGTAGTAGTAAATAAGAGAGAAGCTGGGCGAGGGATCGTCCGAGCGACGACGGGATTCGATATCATAGGTTTTTATTTTCAAACGCTGTTCACGATTATCCTCACGACGCGACGACGTGTTGTATAATATCCAGTAGACGCGGTTTTGTCGTTTCAAACGAGAAGCATAATATTACAACGCCCGGCGTACGCGCGTAATATACGTGGTATATTATATTATATTATCATCGTGTACCCATACGTCTTATCTATAGTTGCTGCGTCTGTTCTGAAAACTCTCGAATTCGGCATCTCAATTTTTTCGCGCAGCTGCTCTCCGAAACGTTTTCCAATATATTTATTAGAAACTTCTATAATATCATACTCGTAATAAGAGACGTGTGCGTGCGTGTGTGTTGGCGTTTGAAAAATGCAATTTTTTCATCGTTTCCCAGTGGTATCTGGAAAATCCCGTGTCGAATATCCGAAAACCATTGGCGGCGTACACATCATTTAAACGTCGGCGAAACGTGTTTTAGACGATTGTTTTAGGACGTGTTTTAGGACTTTCGAGTCCTAGATACTCGGAGAATACGTGTAAATATTTAAATCTAGACGCCGCCGCCGCGCCGTAGGAAATCACGGTATTGTAGCGTATCGATTCGACACGGTACACAGTCACCTCCTGCGGGCCGTTGTACGTACGTATATCGTGTGATTAATGATAATACTTTGGAAAACGTGACGACGGACATTTACGACGATTTCAGTTTTATGCACAGTCATTGGAAACGACGACGTCGTTGTTGGAAAGACGAACAAGGGGTAGAAAACTAAGTTATTCATACGTGAAAAGAATTTATAGGTAATATCAGCCAAGTGAAATATTATGTGTTAAATTTAAATAGACGGTCGTTTATACACCTTTTCTTTCCTGACAGCGACTCTTTCACCGTTTTGAAATGGTTTCATCTGTGAAAAACACGTCTCGTTGTATGCACGTGTACGATAAATGCGTGTGCGTACATGAAATATCTGCCGGTTTCTAGAATCGAACGAAGAAATAAACATATTATTATTGATTTTACCGAAGACGAAAACTGTCTTCGATCGAGCGAATTTTCGTAAGTAAATAAACAATTATATACATAATATAATAATGATGATATACGCCTTAAACTCCGAGTAATCATCATCGTCTCCCCGGGTCACGTATTCACGATCAGTCGAGTGGTCAGATTTTTCGAAAGGGGGTTAAAAGCTGCCCCTTGCCACTAGTGTTGTGGCAATATTAATCGATAACGTAAGGATTTATGATAGCTTTCAAATTTAAACGATAATAAAATATCGTCGACAACATTTTGGTTTCCATTATGTATTATACGTTTACTATAATACAAGCGCGATCCCCTTACACTTATCTGCGAAATCTATTTAATTTTCATCGATTCAACGCGTTAATCAATATTAGTAATAACTGCAGATTTTAAACTACCGATCCCCGTGCGATTTTTCAACGTAGACGAAAAAAGGTATAGTCCAAAGGCCCACCTCGACCCCCCGTGAGCACGTCACTGTTCGTGATCGACAACACTGTACAATACTATAATATACGTATAGTATCGTGCGCGCACTATTTATATCCGCGTTGTCGCGTCGTCGTACACAATACGCTGCCGCGACCGGCTCGTATCGCGTCTTTTCGCGCAGTCTCTCTCGGTCGGTCGGTGATAAATGCACAGCGGATTGTAAACAGGCACGCCGGTGGTGTACGCAGCCGTCCCGCGGAGACAATGCGCCACTATAATTATTATTATTATCATTGTTGTTGTTGTTGTTATATAATGCGCGCCGTCCGCGCGAGTACAACAGTGTTAATGTAAATCCCGCGAGAAGCCACCAACCCCGCCGAGTCGTCGTCGTCGCGTACGTAATAGTAATAATAATAATAATACTATGAATAGTAATTTATCGGTGTGTAATCGACTCGACGGAAAAGGGAGAAAAACGGACGGAAAAAAACAAACGGAAAAAAAAAAAACACGCGCGAAAACCACCGTAATAATATAAGCTTTAGTTCGTCCGCCCGCCCGCCCGCCGGCGATCGACTCCGACCGTCGTCGTCGCGAATTCGAGCAACTACGAGTATATTATACAATACGCGCGCGCGCGCGCGTATATTATAATACATCGTCTCTCTCCGGACTAAAGTTTCGATAATAGAATATTAAACGCGTATATTTATTATAATATTATAGGCGCGCGCGCCCGAGGCGAAACCGTGTACCGAAATGTACCTCTATAGAGCTACACATCCGGCGTTTCGACGAATTAATTATGATTTGCTTAGCCCGTTACACACACATAGGCTGCTGCGGGTACCGGCCGTATTATTATTATATAATATCTTACTGTTCCGTCGAGCGCGGGGGTCTGTTTTTCATTTATATTATACGTAGGTACCGCCGGGAACGTGCGGATAACAATATCGCGTTTTCGAGCGTTTCGGGGGGGAAAAAAAAATAAAATAAAAGTTCACTCGTTATTACTATTGTCGTACGCTATTTCGGGTTATACCTACGCACGACGCGTCCCTTGTATTACGTCGCTCGCGCGAGAACGCGGCGGCCGCGGTCTGACGACGAGAACCCCAGAGTCGAGACTACGTCTTTTTGCAGACGACAAAACAAAAAATTCGTTACGATCTCGTACTCGTTCGCTGCGAACGCGACGTCGCGGTCGTCGTTATAATAACTCTGGCGATTTATTTCACGTTAAATCGACGGCACGAGCGTGCCCCCTCGAAAAAGAAAAACGAAACATTAATGATAATCAGAGTTCGGATTATATAGCACCGAAAAAACCGTAAAATATGCCCTAAAAACATATAATAGCAACAAAAAATAAATAAATACAAATCAAAATTACAGTCGATGGTATATTATAGAATCATATGGAACAATAACAGACAAGAAGGTATAAACGAATAAATATATTGGCCATCGCCGCCGGGCTTTTTAAAAAGAGATTGTGTTAAATAATATATTATTTATCGATTTTCAATACGAAACGAGAACGTGGGAATTTTTCTTACGGATTCGCGTAAATTAATACTGTTTGTCATTCAAAAAATTTAGAGATTTATGAAAAATACAAAATACAGCGTTGAATTAAGAATACTGGCGGCAAAAAATAGCACCAAAACTACAAAAATAGCACACTAAAAATCTAAAATTCTTCAAATATGCAAAAAAAACGTATAGCCCGCTCTGCTATTTTTATCTCTATCCTATAACAAGTAGCAAATAATGCTACATAAAATCCGAACCCTGACTATATAATAGTAGAACGATAATTCTTCGTTCGCGCGAATATTATAAGCGCAGTGACGATCGCGTAACAATGCGTTTTCGACGAGCACCGAGTCTCCGCGCGTCGCGCCGATCGAAAATAATACATTGGAAAACGTCCGACTCGTTTAACACTATATTATCATGCTGCGGCTGGTAAATACGCCGTGTTAGTAAATAATAACAACGATATTAATGTTTGCGGAATGCGTCGAACGGATACTATACGAGCGCGTATTATTATCGTTTATAACGCTATTATTCGACGCGACCGACGACGATGGTGTGAAACCCATCGCGCAGGGCAAACATTAATTATTCGTGTATTTATTTAAAACGATCGTTTGGTTACAATAATTAGCGGGCGCGTCGGTCGGAGAGCGCGGACGGGGGAGGGAAAAGGGTTTTTGTAACGACACTCGGCGCGTACATTATATAATAATATCATTATTGCGCGCCGTGATGATCGACGGGCCCGGGCGGTCAGGTTAGTTTTAACTAACAAACTACTCTGCGATCCGTAAAACCCAACAGTAATACCGTAGACCGGCGGCGAGCGTTGTCTTACGAGGCCTAAAAGTTTCAGTTTTTCTTCGTCACGCACTCGGACGACGAGCTGGCTCCGTCCTTTCTGAAAAGTGATTATTAGCGACATAGTGTTGCGGAAATGTTTCTGTACGTTCTCTGAAACGCGCGCCGATAAACCGTTTACGAAAAATATACAACATCATACCCGTCGCAAACTCTACGCTAAAAAGTCATAATAATGTAAAGATAAAAACGGAAAATCATTTACAACGCGCTTTCGCACACTTGACTTGTTAAACTACACGAAACCCGTCCGAGTGCACGCGGTTTTAGGCCCCGCGGCGCGCCATTGTCGTGTGTCGTAAAGAAATATGACGATATTTCGTCACTTGCAAAACGTCGTCGCTTGCACGTCGTCGTCGTCGTCGAGTAAAAAATACGTCACGATATGAGTCTAAAACGCGAGAAAATAAAAACCAACACACGACCGGTAGACTATTATTGTTTTCGATTTCCGAGCGATGAAACCGCGCAAGTATACGTTAAAAAAATAGTATTCACGACACGAATACCTTTCGTCAAGTGGACGTTCTTCGGGGGGAAAAAAAACGAAAACGATTTCGCGAACGCGCGCGGGTATAATATTATACGACCAACGATTAGAGCTGGGGAACCGAAAATATACTCGACGATGGCCGATGTCATATTATAATATTCTAGGAAACGTCGGACGAAACCTGACGTTTCAACTCCACTAATAACAGTAGATATTATAATATACGTATGCACACGGACATGCGAAATTTGAACGGTCGACGAACAACGACGAGGTTACCGTTCCCGATACAATGACCACGGTTATATTCTAGACGGCGATTATTGTTATTGTTATTATTACTATATGGCGGTCGCTGTTTACGTTCCAATAATAATGTCATACAGCTGTTGTGCACCGCGGTCGACGGCCAGCCGATGTCGATAACGTTGTACACGGCCGTCGATCGTTTCTAATGTCCGCGAGAGGCCGGCGGCGTAAAATGATATCACGCGCGATGATAATGATATTAATTTATAATATTACGAACATTATTCTCGCCCGCGAATCTCGAAAACACCGTGACGGTCATCGATTATAGTGTTATAGAACGTTATCATAAGAGCAAACAATTATTTGTCTTTGCGGAGTAAGAGAATGGTAAAAGAAACACAATAGTATCGCACTCCTTGAACAAAACTGCCACAACTCAAAATTCATCAATTTTGAGTTATGACTACTGTTGAATAGAGAAAAATAAGCTCTATAAAATTCAATAACGCCACATTCAATATCATTTTTCATTTAGCCACTATAGAGATGGGTCAGTATTGAGAACTATTTAAATGTTAGTTAATTTCCAATGCAAGAGAGCCATATTTACTTTATGGCTGTATACTTATATTAATTTATCCAAATTATCACTGAAGTCAAAATTCAAGACTGCCTTATTTCGACTTGTGGCGTTCTTGCACTGAATAAAAACTAATTATCGTGTGATATGTTGAGTGCAAAATAGCAATATTTAGAGTTGTAGCAGTATTGCGTTTTATAATTTGTGATAATGCAGCCACAACACGAAATATGACTATAAAGTGGCCATCTAAAAATCAATTTCTGTATGCAATACAGTCACATCTCAAAATATGGAAGTCTTGCATTTACTTGAAAAATTGTAAATGGCCACAAGTATTTAAGTGTTAAATTTCAAACGCATAAGTAAAAAACTCATCAAAATATCCTAGGTCCAAACTTCAAATCGATTTTTCTCAAAACTATAAATTTTGAGTTGTGGCAGTCTTGTAATCGCTATAAAATTTGTCTCATAATACCATTGGCATACAGAGAAGAACATCGCTGATTTTTACGTATATTCAGTCCATTGTCGAGACTAACGTCAGCTCAAGGACATGGGAAAAAAATTACTTATTTTTACTTGCATTTGGCCCGCGAGAGACGCCGTAATTTAATATTATCAAATTTAATCGTACAAATATAAATCACTAAATAAAACAGGTACAAACATGTAAAATATATAATAAGTCTCGAGCACAACCCGAAAGTCGACCGCGCCTCGTCGTCGCCGTTATTGTCGTCTATATTTTTAGTCTATAACTAATATTTACATATTATATTATATTATTATTAAGAGCTGGCCGTTTGTTTAGAACGTCACTGAGAACGCGTGTTTATAAAATATTTATACCGCGCCGTGGTAACGGAGTTGATATAATCGACTACTTCGCACACGACGCGTCATTTATAAACTCTGCGAAAAATCCATCGATTTTCTCTCGCTCTCTTTCTCTCGAAATTTACAACGAAAAAAAACCAGCCGACAGAAATCGATATACTACACGCGCGAAGGCCATCACATCGCGATAGACATGGAACACACAAAACGTCAACGATCCAGCGGAGCGTGTTGCCGGGACGAGGGCAAAATGGTCAGGTGCGCGGTGACCGCTCTGGAGCAGATGAAGGACATGTTCGGCGCGGCTTTGGGCTCGAAAGCGGACGACCCGGAGAACTCTACGCGGCAGCAATCCAAACAAGAGTCGTCCTGCCACCGTTGCCAGATGAGCGACAATTGCCGAATCACCGGATGTCCGTTCCGCGTGACCGGACCGCCGCCCGACGTGAGTACGCGCCCCCGTGCGCCCCCACACTACCCCGTCCTTCGATATGAGGGGGTTTTTTTTTCTTTCGTCGGACGTCTTTCCTCTCGGCGGACAGCACACTGGTGCAACGTGTATATCATACGGGAAAAACGCGAGTTCGATTTTAACACATCGTTTTCATTACGGTTTTCATCGGGTAAATTATTTGTTTCGAAATAAACACCGGGCGCTAAAAATATTTTCTGTAGATCACCATCCCGTCCGTGTCCAACCCGTTCGATTTAATATAATCTACAGGTACCCGATGTCGAATCGAACGATACGACACCGCAGTATAGGTAATCGATACGATGATAATATTATGTTTCTCTGGTCGGAGATATTCCCGTTCGTTTCGTTTAAACGCTTTTTAAAATGTCGGTCGTCATAATTCGCACGGTTTAATATCGAGTCGTACGTAACAGTGTGGCGACGTCAACCGTTCGTTTCGATAATAATTTTCAAAAATAATCCACTTTGAATTTCGAACAAAATATCGTTCAAATCCGTAGTTTTTTTTTTTTCAATAATATTGTAAGAGTATTTTATGACATTACTCCTCGGTTTGCACCGTCGTCTAAGGGGGCCGAGTAGTGTGTAATGTCAAAATGCCCATCGCGGTTGATAATATTATTCGGTTTTGCGCGTGTCGCGACAGGCGTTGCGGTTGCTCTACAGAGAAGATAAGAGGCAACAAAGGCTTCGCCTCTTGAAAGACGAGGAAAAGCAAGAGCCTCGACTGTTCGAAGAAGAGGAAAGGCAAAAGCTTCGGAAGAGACCCGTCGTGAAAAACGGCCGCTCGGACCGGACCGCCATGCACCTGTTGCCGGGCGAAGTGGGCCTGCGAGGGGACCGGGCCACGTTCCATTTGGGCAGCAACGGTGGCGAGCAGCAGCAGCCGACGGCCGGGCCGGGCTACAAAAACGGTCTGCCGACGACGGGAGCCGTTTATTTCAACATGCCCGAGAACGATGCCGAGCAGCAGCAGCAGCGGCCGCGGCGCAAGCACGTGATGCAAATACTGCCCGCGACGCCCGCGAGCCTCGGACCCCGCGTCGGGCCCGTCACCGGGTTACCGGTGAGCGACAACGAGCACGTGTTCGTGTTTCGGGTGGCCAAGAAGCACGACGAGCCCGACGAGAAGGCCCGTCTGCAGATCGAAGTGCGCATTCCCAAGGCGGTAAAGCCGGCGGCGGCGGCGGCGTGCCCGGAGGTCGGGACACAGTGCTCGAAGGCGGACGTGGCGCCCAAACCTGCCCCGCCCAAAAAATCGAAAGACAAGAAAAGAGGGCGCTCGGCGAAAGGAAAGAAGAAAGGAAAGCAGGGCAAGAAAGGAAAGAAATGAAAAATGACGGACAAAACCGTTATGGTGTGGTGGCGGTGTTGTTGTTGTGTGACATTGTGCGCCCAGTTAGTTCCACGACACGATGTGTTCTTCCGACGGACGCCTCTGACCGCCGCGGAGGACTCAATCGAAAAATGCCGTTGTAAAAGTTCCGGGACGTTTTTAATAACGTGCCGCCGCCAACAGGGCGCGTCTGAGAAAAATGCGGTTGGTAGCACGGTATAAACGAAGAAGTTCTCCCGAGCAACGTTTTAAAGTGGAATGATGACGGTCGTGTTTTAGTTTAGTAAATCGACTTTCTCGTGTTTGGCGATTTCGTAGTTTTGTTCGTGATGCAAGGGGGACAAGAAGAAGAGCAACGCGGCGTTTGCATCAAATTTTCCGTGAAGTTCGGCCTTCCTTGAACCTTTTTGAATGACCCAAACAATGCATCCTCGAAAGCTTTTTGGAACATTTGAAAATTTTCAGTTTTCCCCAACTTTACGCGAAATTTTATTCAAACGCGTTGCTGCTCTTCTTTCCCCTCCATCGCGAACAAAACTACGAAATCGCTACTAAACACGAAATGTTTTAGTCGATTTACTAAAACAACTATACTGTCATTCCGTTTTAAAACGTCTTATCGACTGTCTGCAAAAAAAATAAAAAACCAGCTGTGCTCGGGAGAACTTCCTTTACATATTGCAGCTACCAACCACATTTTCCCCTGTTGGCATGTTAATCGAAAAGTCCCGGAACTTTTTGATCAGCGGTATATCTCGATTCGTGTTACAAACGGCGATTGATTATTTGTAATCAAAGTAAGTCGTCGTGTGTCCATGTACACGAGTTTTGTTTTCGCATTTGCAAAACGATACGTCTTTCAACAATATTTCAACACATTTCATGCGCTGCAAGTGCATCTCTCTTGCAACACTCTAATTACGTAACTGTGCAATGGCTCACGATAATATTGCGATACGATCGAGTTTGTATCCGATTTCATATTTATCGTCAAAATCAGACTCGTAAGAAAAACGAACCTCAACTATAAATATTGTAGGGCGTATTTTACATAGTTAATATTCTGTCCGTTCGACTTTTTAAACCTAAAATATTCATATTCAATTATTGGCCATTATAGTCATCACTCCATATTGACTATAGGTATCGCGTTGTAAAATCTAACTTTGGAGGAGAAAAACGATTGTGTTTTTTTTTTTTTTTTTCAAAACGTCGAGTAAATAATATCGCAGTAAACGCGGCGGAACAATGTATAGATAACCCGACTGCACTATAGCTGTCACTTTATAGAATTCAGTGATGCCCAACCTTTTTCGTTCGGCGTGCCACTTTGGTAAACAATCATTATGTTCTCAACAAATCGATTTGTAGAAATGTTAAAAAAATTGCAAACCGAATTTTCATCTCGATATTTTCAGACGTTAAAATCTACACGAAAAAATCGCTGCGTTTATTTGAAAATCCGTTTAATATCGATGAAAATCATGTCGACACTTGACGCTCTACAACTTGAACTTATTGAGTTGAAAACTAACCAACTCATTTTACCGTGATGAATTTCAAAAAAAAAATTGTATTCACAACTTTCACACTAAGATTTCCTTGCTTTTAGAAACGTTATAATGCAAATGGCAACTGCGTATTCGGCTCGACGTATATTTGTGAACAAATTTATTTTCACAAGCGTTTCACATATTTTTCACATGTTCATAGATCGCGACTTACGGACGAACACGTTCACATTCAATTATGAGGATTGGAACAACCAAAAATTCGAACCAGATACACATCATTATTATAGTAAAGCCAACTCGAGTTAAAATTTCACATTATAAAGTAAATAAATAAATATAATTTTAGCTTTTTTTTAAGAATATCCCGTTTTATTTGAAAATCTGTAACGGGCCACATGTGGCATATTATAATATACGACATTATGCGCCGTCGTCGGCTGGCTCACGGTTGATTTACGACGCTCAGTCATTATTATTACTCGAACGACGGAGGTTTGAAGGGCGCTTAAGATTCTGATGATATTCCGAGATTTCGCGGAGGGAAGATCGAACTTTTTAACGCGTGAAAAAGTATACCACACGTACAACGGACGCGAATATCGTTAGGTAAATTTTTGTTGTGGTTTTTTTTTTTGTTCACCGACATCATCAAATGAACGATTATTAGTGGAATTAATTAAAAGGGTAGGGGGGAAAGAACTCGTTTTCTTTTTAAAAAGTTCAAAAATATACATACATAATATTACATTGTGTATACGTGTAATAAGCTTTTGATGAAGAAAGTTGATAAATTGCTCGATTAAAGGGGGGAAAAAAAAAGAAAAAAGAAAGTCTGCATAATATATATATATATATATATATATATAATAATAAGAACAACGAGACATTTTAAATTAGCTCTCGTCGTTATACGCACACCTATATAATGCGTATAACACTTAAACGCGTTTAAAAATATATCGCGAGACCAAAACTTTTCGGCCGTTCGCCTGTTATTATAAAAAATGATATATCAGATAACGGTTGATTTAGTGTATGTGTTTATTATATTATACCTATATATATATATATATATACGAGTATATATTATATATAGGTACCGCGTGCGGCTAAAAAAGAAAGTTTTATTTTTTTATTTTTAAGAGGAGTTTAAAGCAAAAACAAAAAAAACCGTAATATAATTGAATATGATATACGGCTGTTGTTCTTGTCGGTGATCAATTTGAGTTAGGGACACGGCTACAAGTACGGTTTTGGTTATTTATATCGTGTTATTTTTTCCGTATTTCTCCATTTTCTTTCCCCTCTCCGTTTTCGCCCGTACGTTTTTTCACTCTCTTCCGCGGATAATAAGAGAAAAAATTATTATAATCTATATCTCGCGAACGAAACGCAATCGATATCATCATACGTAAACACGCGCAGACACGCTCGCGTTCGTCGTCGCTTCGTTTTGATATTGTATTTACAAAAAGTATTATTTTTTTCTTTATTCTCGTCGCGAATTTATCGCGTGCTTCGAAAACCGCGCGATGCTTAAGGACGTGCGTTTGTGTGCGACGCGCACACGTCTCCTCTGCAGCTGATGTTCTCTATTATCGACGTGTGGCCCGTGGAAATTTATTGCGCTCATATAATATTATTATTATAATACCTATATAGGTGCGGATGAAAAACGATTCCGTTAAATACGCGCGCGCGACGATAACCGTAAATCTGTCACCGCGGCGAAGATTGTGTTTTTGATTTGCACGGCGGCGGCGCGGCGTTACGTTTATTTCGACGACGAAACAACGGCCGCCGAATTTCGGTTGTATTATCATTATAGCGCGTGTCGTCGGCCGGGTGTTTTATTGTCGCGAGACCGTGTACGGTATTTGTGAATTTTTCAATCGCATATATTATATCGTCGTAACGACGCGCGCGATACGTATAATATAATATATTCGAACCGATACGACGTGACGTGCCGCATATGACAAGCGTATTGTCGTACAGACGAGTTTCCGAGTATTCCGAGTATACGCGAGTATAGTGGTGTTTCGTATGTTCCGAGTCCATTTTTACAGGGAGATTTCGTACGCTCGAAGCGGCGTTTTCTACCTCCAAAATCCGAGTTTTCCCCTGCGAGTCAAAAAATATTAATATTTTAAATATCTACAACACGTATGTTCCGCGAGTCCATTGCAGAGTCAGTAGAAATTGACGGTTAGAGTGAGTGAAAATGGTGTCGAAACTCTCCTGTAAAAATGCACTCGGAACTTACAAAACACGTGAGGACGTGTGGATTATTATCGCGCGTACTATGCACAATCGCGATTGGAGGTGTTTGATTGTGGGGGGTTGACGCTATCGTTGACTTATCGTCCGGTATAGACACTGTGTTTGTCCCTGCATAATTATGACGATATTTCCGGTTCATCGGTGTCGGAATCAACGGGAGTTTTCTCGAATCTGTTTCCGTCCGGCCCGAATCGTACGGACACATTGTTTCGTGATCAGGCCAATGTCCGAAAGGATAGGACGCGGTAGGAGATCGTCGTCGTCGTCCTCTCTCATCCCGTCCAGAACTCGCGTCGATGATTTTTTACGACCCCTTTTTTCCCGTGTGTAGCGCGGCGTCGTCGATTTGTCCGTGAAAGTTTAAAAAAAAAAACTTTTTATAGGCCCGAGTTTATTATTATTACACATCCCCGTACCTCGATTTAAATCGTATCCAATTGCGTGTTTACGAGGGTTTACAGCAGCGACGCAGCGGTGGTTTCACGGTGTACATATAATACGGAATAAAATAACGGTAAATTGATACTCGGCACGGATATTCTCAGGGTTTTTTTCTCCGTACAACACGGCGCGATATCTATACGCGTATTCGCTGGTGGTCCGGACCGCAGTAATTATCTCCAAAAGAGTCGTGACATTTTCCATAAATGCCCGGTCCGAAATTCTAAACGCTGCACCTTTGTGCGACGTGTTTTATGACGAGTTGTATCGCGCGGCGTTTCGTTCTTTTTTCTTCGCGCTTTGTCCCGACACCCGGGTCTCTTGCGGAGCATAAGCGCGTACAAATAAGATAACTTTCTAGACACCTCGCTCAGAACTCATTAGCTCATTACTTTACGATAACAACATACGTCGAATGCATTTTATAAACAGCTACAATACCATCAGCGCGGCGGTGCGATTTTTTAATGATTTTTTTTTTTTTCATCAAATCTTCTATCGCGCCCGATTCGGAGTTGCTCTTTTTCAACGCGATCGATTGCGACGGGCGAATCGGACGGCCACGTCGATCGACAACACTGCGCTGTTACACTACACCAGGGGTCTCCAACCTTTTTTTACGGAGGGCCAAATCTGAGATAGGCTTTGGCATCGCGGGCCAACATTTTTTTAAAGGAATAGAGAGGTAATGCTATTGAAGAATAGAAAATGAATTTTTCGATTTTAGAAAAAGAAAATTTATTTTTATTATTTATTTTTTAAATTTGTTTTATAAGAGTTACTTAATGAGAAGTTTGAAATTGCTTGTCTTTCAAAATGTCTTGATAGTTTGCATCAAACTTGGTAGTTCCAATCAACAGCGTCGCTTTTAAATGTTCGTCGTAGGTTCACGTAGGACACGGCGTTACGCAATCGACGGGGTTTTTG
Source organism: Drepanosiphum platanoidis (assembly GCA_948098885.1). NCBI lineage: Eukaryota > Metazoa > Arthropoda > Insecta > Hemiptera > Aphididae > Drepanosiphum > Drepanosiphum platanoidis. Next base: position 5,894,285 of record OX402530.1, on the reverse strand, counting down.
CTATTTTTAGTAATTATGAACAACAACCCAAGAAAAACCATTCGTTTGATTTTTAAAGTTACTTTTTTTTAGTAAGAAATACTATTGATAAATAAACAAGTAATATTATCTAAATCTTCTAAACATTAGTTAATTTGACGGGCCGGTTTGAAAATCTTGTCGGGCCGTAGGTTGGAGACCCCTGCACTACACGATGCACGTTCGTCCACGGCACCTGTTCCCGCCATGTACCGACTCGATAGACCCGTTTGTCTCTCTCGGCCGACACGCGCGCGCGTCCTATACATCTGACGAGACCGGACGACTCGTCGTACGAATACATACATATTATGCGTACAATTAGCGCGAGCTATTGTTGTTAATTTAATAAGCGTTTAACGTCACAGAAGTTCGCCCGCGATAAATTATATTAAACGAGTGATTTAAAGTGTTGTTTGCGCGCAGTTAATTTCGCACAGTACTACTCTCTCTCTCTCTCCGGAGAAAAACATATTACACGCGGCGAACGAACGTGGTGAATTATGCGAATACCGCCGACTCGCGAGGTGGTGCGGTACTTATTGTTGTAAAATGTATTCATAAATACGACGCGGCAACGGGACGACTGATAAAAATAACACACACAATGTGATATCGTTATTCCGGGAAATAGTCGCGAACCACTATACATATATCATACGCCGCAGCAGCAGGCGAGTGTGCGGACGCGAAACATCCAAAATCCATTAAATATTTTTTTTTAATATACCGTCCGTGAGATCGCACGCTATACACAGGAATAATTATAAATTACAAAGCGAGTAGTCGTAAGAATAAGACGCTGCGCCGCAGCGTTGTGATGATCGCCCGACGATTTATTATGTTTTAATTATTATATTTTGTGCGTGTGCCGTTGACTGTACTGTCATAATATGTAGGACGTTCTACGTCATCGCTATACAACTACGGCCCCACTGAGAGCGTGTCTGCGTTTCGAGCATTTCTGCGATTTTACATATTGTGTTTTTACCTCGCGCGTGTTCATTTGCCAGTTCGATCGCCGACCAAATGGACGTCCCGTAAAACGTTGCTGTCTGAAAGTGCAGCTTTAATAATTGACATTAAAACTAAATTCGGTTAAGAACCGTTTACGGGTTCACGAAATAAATAAGCATAATAGGCTATCTGAAGGAGAATTCCATACACTATTCAGTAGATTGAAAAATCATCCAGTCGAGTACTGTCGCACGAGTGAACCTACTTTTTGTATAATTTTGGAAGCCACAAGAAGCGAAATAGATAAATACCGACTTTGTTCGGACACAACCACAACGTGGAAGACATTTTGACAGCGATCAATCGCCGAATATCAAACTATTTTGTTCGTTCGGCGATTAAAACGCAAATCGCTCTCGGTGGGTGGGTCCGTAGCTCAACACTCTTGTAGATTTATCGCGACGCTTAGAATATACTCGTATATTAAACTACACTGCGACTGATACGTATATCATGTTATTATGAAATATAGACGCGTTTTGAATCGAATCGACGCGCGTCAAAGTCCCGGAATCACGGGAGATGATCTCTAGTTCTCCGAAAACGATTGAAAAATCGGTTCCTATACGGTCAGACCAGGCGATCGGATTTCAAAACTATTGCCGTCGTTCAGCGCGCGGCGAAAATTCCACCATAGGTACTCGCGTCGTTTTACACTTTGACCTCCGCTAGATAATATAATGAATTCGGGGTCCGCTCGCCATAACATATACTCGGTGAACGCGAACGGATTTCAAAAAAAAAGAAAAAAAAGAAAGAAAATCACGCGGCCGGTATTTCGAGAAGATAAGCGAGGATTTTCTCTCCGCCGACGCGTCGGGGCGTCGTCGTCGTCGGTCTGGTATAATGAAATCTGTGTTTTTGGTTTTGTTTTTTTTTTTTTTTTTTATTAACCGTATCGATGACGCGCACGGGGGGATATTACTTTCACGTCGTTCAAAACGTATCAGTCGTTTTTTTTCCCTCTCCTCCACCACACCCCCTCCCCCGAGGTGCGGGTAGTCGTGCGCGCCTTCGCTTTCAGATAACCTCGTATTGGTCATCGTCGCCGCTGCAGATAACGCCCGTATGGATTCATAACGATTATGCGTCATAATATTATTATCCGTCGGTCCTTTGACAGTGCGCCGCCGGCCGTCCGCCCTTTGTTTCGCCGCGTATCTTTACGATTCGCGAATCCCACGCGTTTATTTAACGCCCCCCCCCCCCCGCCCGCGATCATAATATTATAATAATATATCGTGTCATCGGAACGTGTATAATTCTGACGATAAACTATCTGTCAAATATTATAAAAGTATGTGTTTGACAGAATAAAAAAAGAGAAGTAGTAAAAAGATCGTTTCATAACAATAATATCATGAAATTCTCGTCCGTCTGATAATGGCGGGGGGGCGGGGGCAAATGAATGATATTAACAAATGATAATAATTATCCGTCGATTAATTTCCCCCCACGTTTCGTTTGGATTCTGTTAAACTGTTGTAAGTCTCGTCCGAGAAACCCGGAGGGATATTATATAAAGTCGCCCACACTGATCGTGTGGGGACAGAGGGGTTTATTAACAAGTTCAGCGTAAATTACCGACTGATAAAATCTCACGCGGACTCGATCGAATACGACGTTTTAGAAAGTGTTGTGAAGCGAATCTGTTGAATATTTTCCACTCGGTACGCGAGCGTAAAAACGCCATTTATCGCGTATAATAACGGGAATTAGAAGTATTATTATTATCATTACTATTTATTTTAATCGCGCGCAATAACAAAACTAATTCCGTGTATATTTCTCGTTTGAGACGTACGGCTTAAAATGACTTTCAAATGAACGCGATGTACGTGGAATAGTAGTCCAAGTATTATAATATCTAGGAAATTCGTTGGGGTAGTCGACTTAAAACTCCCGTGAGTTTTAAGGCACGTGTCAAAATATCATGTTCGCAGTCGTTATAAATCGTAGACGATTCTCGAGGTACTCGAAACACAATAATAAACATATATTATATAAAACAAACACAATTATAATGTAAACATGAATAAACATACGTATTATATATAAACATTTATCTGTCCTTAACGATAATATGGTTTTTGCGCGAGATGATAAATGTCGAATAATACGAATAATACGTATACCATTTTTCGATTCGAAAAAGTCCAACTGCGGTATATGGTATATCGAAGAAATCGATTACTTATTCGTCGGAATTAATTAAAAACATAACGTGAAAAACAAGTGTCGAAAAAAATTCCCCGTAAATAATCACGTGCATAGAAATGTATTAAACATTTTGCAAAGACAAAGAACAAATCGATTTAAACGGAAAGACAAAAAAAAAAAAAAAAACTCTATACCAATCGAATTAAATGAATAATTAATCATTCGGTGATTCATAGGCTAGGTGTTAATTATTTGCATGTCATACTAATTTGTGTATGTCTGGCGAATGCGATTGTAACGACGACTCTAGCCGAACGCGGCGGCATTACGTTTTCTAACGCGCGCGCGCGGTCGGTAAACGTATTATTTGAACATTAATTATTTGTCCTCTCGGTCCTTTGATCTCGTGTCGGCAGGAAAAATTATCAATTATACTCGGAGCGTATTTTTTTTGTCGTTCTTCTCTCATAATTATTACACGAGACGAAAAACTCTCTCATTAATATATATTTTCATAATGAAATTTCCGTAAAATGATTTATTTTTTTATTTTATTTTTTATCGACTTTATTATTTATCGGTTCAAAGGCGGCGAGCGTGGCTCGCTCGGGGCACGAGGTTTGGTCGTTGAAACTCCCTCAACAATTTCTCTTTTCTTTTTCTTCTTTTTTTTCGTTCTCTTTTTTTCTTATTTTCTTATTTTCCAGTTGCGCTAACTATCAGAGAGCCTCGAGTAGAGTGTTTTTTTTTTTTTTTCCAAGAGATATTATTTACGACGCGATTAAAAGTATGGGGGAAAAAAAAATTAAAAACAAACCGGTCGAAAATTATCAGTCATGAAAATATACCATAGATTAATTGTGAATTGTGTTTTTAATATTATTCTTCGGTCGAGTAATCCGAGGACTAACAGTGCGCGCGAAACCGCGGTCGTATTACTATCAGACTCGCGATATACGCGTGTCTCTCTCCGGTCGTGATTATCGCCGGACGTGTGATGATATAATAAAATACGAAAACCACGAGGCCCACGAGCAATAATGTGAAATGATAATTACTGTATTACTCGCGATACTCGTGTATACGGATCGTCATTCTCTCGGCGGACGAGTAAATCCGTATAGTGATTTCTAGATTCCTCGGGCCACTAATACAAAGACGCGTCGAAACGATCATCGCGAGAGAAGAGGGACACTTTCCGTTCTATCGTTGCCCGCTCGAACGGAGTTAATTAATATTTCTAATGCGCGATGAATCTTTGAAGGTTTTTTTTTTTCGTTTTTCAAACGACAAACAAATAATTCAAGTTTAATACTTTTGATATTAATTTGTCGAATTCAAAACGAAACAACAAAACCGTCGCAAAAGTTTTGCGCGTCGCGATTATACGACGTTATTGTAAAATACACGACGACCGGCGGCGGCGGGAGGTCGATATAATACTGCAGTCGTGGAACCCGCAAATATGGTGTCGGGAGATTTTCCGCGGACCGTCAACGCGTTCTCGGAGACCGCGTTTTTTTTTCTTTCCGTGTTTCTCGCCCCCTTCGCGCCACGACGACGACCGCGTGGATCTCTTTCTACGTTATTATTGCCAACAGTCGGAAACGCATTTGCGACGGGACGCCCGCAAAACGGGAACCGATTCGATAACGGGTATAATATAACGGGCATCCGCCGCAGATGGGCCAACGCGTTAGCGACCGGTATATTATATACGAGTATACGCACGCGTTCCTCCTAATGCACTCTGAAACGGACTCTTTGCCGAAACGAAATATATTATATCGTCGTATACGATCGCCGATCGAATCGAACGTATGGTCTCACGAACGCACGGAACAAGTCGATATCAATAGCAATCTCTACGACCACCGCCGAAGAGCCCTTGTTATTATTTTTCTTCTCCTTTTTCGTACATAATTTCCCTACTACTCAATATTAACGATTTGTTCTACTTAAAACTACTCGTTCTAGAGACATTGACATTGCTCGATTTATTGTGAAACTTTACACATAAGCATGAATTTGTTTTTTAGAAGGATTCAAAATGACTCTCTAGCTATGTGTACGCAAACATAAAAAAATTCGTCATTGTCATAGAAAAGACGACTCGCTTAGAATATAAATTAAACATATTCTCGCACAATATTATCGTAACGGAGCGGATCGGCGATAAATATAATAACCGCTGTCGTATTTTGCTGCGTATGCCGCGTACATCATTTACGCGAGCTAAACCTTCGCGACGGATATCGGCGCGTTGTCCACACGTCGTTATGTACATTAATGACTAATTCGGCCGCGACGAATATATTATAATTACAACGCGAGCGATTCGAATCGGTTTTCGCGCTCCGTACATGTAGACGCCGCCGCGCCGTGTAGAACTTATAAGCATTATTATTATTATTATCGTCGTTTTTTTTTTTCGAATAAAATTATTCCAACGAGGTTATATTGTTATTAAGTCCACTATATTTTCGTACGGGTTCGATTGTTTTTTAGAACCTTATCGGTTTCGTCGGTGTCGAAAGCGACCGTTTTCTAATATATAAAATATTAGCCGGTCGTATCGTCTCGGCAGCCCAAGAAAACTATTAATTAATAGGTCACTGTCGAAAACAATATATATAGTGCTGAAAATTATGATAATCGCTATGATTTGTTTAATGTAAAACAGTTATTCGATTGGATTTTATTTTCCTAGCGTTACGGAAGGAATTATTAGTCGTCAAGTTATATAATATATTCATCGCGCATATCTTTTAAAAGCGACGACCTTCGCGGTCGCTCATCAAAATTTTTTTCATAAAAGTATATAAATACGGTTTATCAAAAAGGTAAATAGGTCACATTTCGTTTTGTACCGTAAGATGATTACCCACTTGCGAACAAAATCAAAACGGTATAATAATAATTCGCTCGACCTTCTCTCGCTGCGAGCGTTATTTCATAAGAACGTAAAATAAATACATAATATTATTGTATTTTGTTCTATTTTTTCGTTTTCCGTGTTCCGTACACATCGTGCGGCGGTTTGATTATATTTTATTCTATCAGATAGCGTTGGGAAATGTCTACAATAATAATTGTTGTTTTCGTACCGGCCGCGGTCGTGTGTAAAAAACAATATACTGATAATAATAATTGTATTCATCGATAATAATATTATAAATTCTTATCGCTTTACCTGGCTTTTTTCGGTTTTTCTGTGTTGTCTTTAATTACGACCGAACCGTGTTTTATTGAAGTTTATCGGTACGAAACAGGTCAACATATTTTTTATTTTATTTTTTTTTACCACGCCTAATGTAACAGCCCGCGACCTATATATTTTATGAAACGTAAACGAATGGCGATGATTATTATTATTGGACACGTTGATTGATGATTACAGTTTAAAATAAAGTAATTTTAGTGCGATTCGTTACTATACCGAAACGATCGTTTGGGAAATAAAGTTTTCCAATCACGATCGCATTCTGTACGTAATAATAGAATAATTAGAAAGCCGCCGCGCCGCCGCGCGCGACGACGACGGCGGAATAGAAAATATAATCGGTAGCAGCGAATAGAAAAATGCTCATGAAAACACTCGTACTCTCGTCTCGTCCGTCTCTCGACCGTTTCAATGTCACGAATATGATATTTAATCTATGATGTCCGGGGGGTGGGGGAACGACGCAAACGTAATAAATCTAGTATTAACTACTACCACAACAGTAACGAGACCGTCGCCGCCGCCGCCGTTATCAATACATCAACAAGACATTGTGAAAACAGACTATACACAATACGGCGGCGTGTATACTACCGTCTTATCGCGTTCACGACAAATAAATAATATTTGCTTAAAACGCGCGTTGTTCGTTCCGAGCAAATATTGTATAATTATAATAATGTTAGAGGTGACATTATATTATTATACACCGCAGAAAGCAATTAAAACGCCGCCGCCGCCTCTGTTGTATAAATAATAAAACGCGTGCGCAAATGAAATCCGCGAATGAAATAATAACCGCGGATAATAATAATAATAATAATAAGAATTCGAACGTCGGAGCGACGATTTGTTTTCGCATCGCGGAATATTAAATACCGAAGACTGCATAAATACGTCCTGTGCGCGAAAAACACACTCGTCGCCGCCGCCGGGTCGAGCAGCGAGAGATATTATGCCGCGAATAAAACGTCCCGCGATTTACATTTATACGCCGTGCATATTACAGGTTAGGATTATTATTCGGGCGAACGAAATTCCGTTTTACCGTCCAACGAAATTCCGCGACGTTTCCGTCGACGAAAAAAAAAAACGTACGACCGCATTTGTTTTTCGTCGATTTTCGATCAGAGTTAGAGAGGATTTTCTATCGCGTCTCACCAGCAGATCGGACGGTGTCCTTCCGGCTAGGTTTCTCTACAAACGGCCGATTCGTCATGATATCGATGTTTTACCACGTATTTTTAACGCCCGATAAATTTAATAATAATGTTATTAATCGTTTGTTTCGTGCGTTTTGCTGTCGGTCGGAATAAAGAGAAAACGAAACCAAACGGCGGCGGCGCCCTATAATATAATATTATACGATTTCAGTTTGAAACCTACGACTTGTACGAAATTATCGACGCATGTACCGCAAGTATGTGCGACGGAGTCTTACACAGTTGCGTTTGATGAGAAGGCTAGAAGATAAGAGCGTGCTTTTTTTTTCCTCTCCATTTGTAGACCGTCCGATAATACGTATTTGTATTCTACACTCGCGTCCGAGCTCACAATGGCGAACGCGAACCGTTTGTGCGATGTCAAATTTGCGTGCTGCGCGCCCGCGAACGCGAACGTTTCACCTTAATTCCATGTCCCGCGGCCACGAGGACGAAATTCGCAATTTCGTCGGCGAACTGCAATGATGATAATTGTTTCCGCTCGTTTCGTGTCCTGGCCGGGGTCTCTGTGCGCAGTTCGGAGTTCAAAAGGAACGAAATATAACATCCGCGCTAAAATAATAATAACAAACTATGGGAAAAGGTAGACGGACGAAAAGCATAAAAAAAAAAAAAAAAAATCATTATTTTAGCTAATTTAAATTTGAAAATCTGTTGGAAAAAAAAACAATTTAAACGTATACGGTACGCAATTTAATATTATAGTTACGAGTTCGCGTCATCGTCGAAAGTGTTTTAACATTTTATTTTTTTTCTCCGCGCGAAATCGCATTAGGGTTTCACAAAAGGACGGACGGCAACACTAACTAAAATGTATTTCGACGGGACCGGTGGTGTTTTCAATTTGTTTTCCCTTTTTCTTCGTTCTACCGATATCGCTTTTCAACGGATTCGTTTTTTAACCGACGACGCGTAGGTAACGTTTAGTTCTAAACGACCGTTTAACGCGTCTACATTCTCACGTTTGTCGACGGTATAGCAGTTTTCTCGACGATTATGACGATGTTGACGTTGCTGTACTGTCGACTTTGGACGCGCAACGACGCCTTTGTTTTTTTTAACATGAAAATAACATGTCGGTGAAAACTGATATTTACCGCGCGAAATCAAAACTTATCTCTGTTTGTACACTTCTCCGACGACGGCGACGGGCCGACGATCGTTTTCGCATTTAATTACAATATTCGATATTATATTATTTAAAAAAATATTAAGTTACTCGTTTCGGTTAATTCCGGATAATTTGTTTTTCGAAATAATTAATATCGTCGTCGTCGCCGTCGCCTGTTTTTAATGATCCACGTGTATTGACTATAAAACGCAGGGGTTTTTTTTTTTTTTTTTTTGTAATCGCCGTCCGATATCTTTCGAATCGCAGACGGAATAATATTGTTCCGTAGTATTCTCGTCGTCGTCGTCGTTTCGCCCGTTTTCGAGGCCCATTAATTACGATTCCGCCGGGAGAGACAACGTCGCCGGGCGAATGTTTATTCGGCCGGCATATTTTTCGTCGGAATTAATAATGTTTCGCGTAACGAAGCGTCGAGTGTTGCGTTTCAAAATACATATTTCACTACACGATGTTATTCACATTTTTAATTGGTGTCGGGCTGCACGCCGCCGTCGGATACGACAACATGGGCGGCCGAGCGCTGTCTATTAGTTGGCTGTGATATTATTATCGTCTTTGAAAAGAATCAAAGGAACTACTGGCCTATACGTAATTTGTGCCGACGAGCAACGAAACGTTTGTCGCCGGACCGTTTGTCGCGCCGTTGCCAATTTACACTCGCCGAGGTCCAATTAGACGCGACTGTTGTTAAAACAAACCGTCCAAGTGTACAATCGAACTCGGGCGACGACCCTTTGCGAGGACAATTTAAATCCGACGCGGGCGAAACGTTACTGAAACGAGACGTGCGTTCTTAACGAACGTGTTTTTCTTAGTTTTTCGCACAAGTAATGTCACGGAACGTCGTTCGAGACGTTTTCCGTCCGGAACTGGCGGTTTTCGCAGATTATCTATACGTAATTCGATCTCGATATTTTCGTGTTTCTAATTGCTTTACGTCTTTTTTTAAGTGTCGACCGTCGTCGGCTTAGGTCTCGGGTAATATGCCTATCGTGAGTTTTTCCGAACGAATACGGATTTTTCTAAATCGAAAACGGTATCGTTATTACTCGAACTCGTCCGTCGTCACGGCGGTCAGTAATATTATAAGTATCCGAGTAGGTAATAGTCCGACGAATATTATATTCCACCGGAATGACATTATTACGTGCCCGCTCTTTGCGGACGAAACCGCATTTGAGATTACCCGAACAATAATAATCGCCGCGATAATAATGTTTTTCAATTCGTATTAATTCGAATGACAAGGTCGCGCGTTTTCGTCCAAATGTTATATTATATTGTATAATATCGTGTAATATTACACCTTGTTGACAGAAAACATCGGACGACAATAATCATTGCGTTTTTATCGTATTTCAATAACACGTTATAACGATGTACATTGTGTTCGGCGTCGACTTATCGCCCGTCGCCGATATCAAAGGTCCGTTCGGTTTGCGTAACCTCCACGTCACCGGCGACGTCCGGCCCGTGCGCCGCCTCGGGCCGTATAAATAAACGACGGTTCCGTCGCGTCGAATCAGTATTGTCCGAGACTCCGCAGTCAGCGATACGAAACCATCACACGCACGCACCGTTTCGTTTTTGATTATTTTCGCGTCGCCGCAAGACTTTTTAACGACATCGCATCGCAGGAAACATGGTCGCCTTCAAAGCGTTTTTGGCCGTCGCCGTCGTGTCGGTCGCCTTCGTGCAGGTAAGTGTCGTCGATAGCTCGCCGACGAGATGATCACGCCCATCACGCGTGGATTTTAATTTTTTTTTTTCTCCCTTCGACACAGATCAACGGCAAACCCGCCGAGTTGAAAGACTCGCTGGCCGAGTTCACCGGGCCGATCCAAGAGATGTTCCAAAACGTCTCGAACTCCGTGTCGAAAGCAGTCGACGAGAACGGCCAGTACGCGAACACTGCCAAGAAAGGTCTGAACGACTTTTTCGATAGCTTCAAGAGCGAGCTGTCCACCCTTTCCAAAACGGTAAGGCCGACGACGACGGTCGGAAACGCGCTGCTCTCGGTAACCGCGTGACGGTCCGCGACGGAAATCGCGCGTCCCGGTGACCGGCGGTGGCGGTACATGCCGTGCGTTGAACGATTTTTTTCTCAAACTTTTCTCACAGATGGAAGGCAAATCCGGAGTGTCCGACGTGATCAAGGAGGCCACCAAACAATGGCACTCGACCGTCGACACTTACACCAAGAACGCGCCGGAATTGAACATGAAGAACTTCAACGAAAAATTCCAAGAAGCGTTGGGCTCCATCACCAAGCACGCCACCGAGCTGTCCAAGAAGGCCCAAGACAACGTGGCCATCGACCAGGAGATCAAGGATTTCACCAAGAAACAGATCGAAGCTCTCACGGAACAAGTCAAGGGCATCCAGGTATGTGATCGTGTACAATAGCTGCAGTAGCGTTATTTTTCGACTCTGCGACAATAAATTATTTCTACGTTTAAAATTATTAACCTTGTCGTTTCGTCGTATGATTTCAGACTAAACTGTCCGAAACCAAAGCATAACGAGTTGGCAAGTGAAGAATCCACGTCGACTAAAACGCACGACGATAATAATTGAATGTTTAATTTATTTATTTTTTATTTTATAATAATTATTGTTTTTACATTGACGAGATCAAAATATTAAATTTAGCGGTTTTTTTTTTTAACTTTATTTTGAACTTGTTGTTTTTACGTACGAGTTACGAACACTGCGAATCATCCGGTTTTCCACGTTAAAGTCACGAACCTACGAAAACGAACGCGACGTCGACGGTGAAAACGCCCGATAGCGTACGTACATGTAATAATTACGTACCAACTCTAAAACGATCGTCGTAAGGGTATAAAAATTTATTTAGCTATATTTTTCAATAAAGTCGACACGTCGTGTTATAAATATTGAAAATGTACATGTGAATAAATCGTCGTCGCTTAAAAACGCGTCGGACGCGATTTACAGGCAGGCGGACACCCGCGATAATCAGCGTTACTCAATATATATTTATATATAATTAATATTATCATATATTATCATTAATATAAGCGCGCGCGTACGGTTAATCGTAAAACGTCATACTAACCGACACAACAAACTGCAGTTTTAGTTGGACTTGCATAGTTTATACGCGATATGTATTCCGGTTTGAGTGTTTTTTTTTTGTCGCGCAAATAATATTATGAAACGTCGTCGTTCGAGACGTAGGTCACGTAATGATGGCGACACGACGACGACGGGCACGCAACAAACGAACACGGTTCGTCAAATGTATTTATTTTCTCTTCTACGCGAGTATATATACGTATATGTAATTGGGAAAAGAAAAATGAAAAAATAATCCGTCCAAACGTCGCGTCGTCGTCTCGGTCGACTCGAAATTTTTCCGCACCGCCGGATTTTTTCCACTCGGAATAGGTATTTACTCTGTGTGTGTGTGTGTTTGTATGGTATAAGACGTTTACGTCTCGACGTTTGTTGTTGCTCGCGAGTCGAGAGCGAAAACTCGAAAAACAATAATTCGCGTGCGTACACACCTGTAATACGTTTTGTTATTGTTGCGCGCGCGAGAGACGTTTTAAGATTTGTTTTCCGATCGAATTCTCGCTAAACGCCGCGAATAAGGTCTCGTCAGTGTTCGAGCCGCGCATGAGTATACGTAGATATCCGTAGCTTTCGATAGTCCTAGAGGATCGCGTTCGGCGCGCATTACTATATCGGCAGCAAACGTATTACACACGACGACGCGCAATTGGAGCAAATAAATACGATATAACGACGTTATACGACGTATACTATAGTTACGGCGCGGCGGCGGCGCAACGAAAACGTGAGATAATACCGAGACGAGATAAAAGTGTGACGGTTGATGTGTGTAAACCGCCGCCGCTGGTGGAATCGTTCCTAATATAATATTATAAATTTGAAATCGAAACGTCGCTTTGGAAAAACGATTCTGAGCGATGATGGAGGGAGAGCGTCGTCGAGGTCTCTATTTCTAAAACCGAGTACCGCCTAATTACGTTAAAGTTTCACTTTTCTAACGCTTTTAAAAATAATCCGAGACCGTCATTCTTTTCTTTTTTCTCATTATAATTGACTAGACCGAGTGTTTTACTATGGGACCGCTTGTTTCCAACCAAAAAATCGAAACTGTCGTCTGCAGTAAAAAACGTATCAGATTGCCGCGATTTGGTCTGAATTTAAAATTGAAACGTTTTCGAGAAGAAAACGATGTATGAGGATTTTTCAATTTTTTTCGGAAACCAAAGTTCCGCGCGTTTCGCCGTTTCCCGCCGCCAGTCTTTGTTTTATTTATTTTTCGATTATTCGTAAAACTCTGGGGGGATAAGTGGAAAAACGAAAAAACAAAACGACTTCCGTAGTCGCACACGCGCCGAGACGGATCGCTAAATAATATAAACGAGAACGTTTCTGATTGTTGTTTAGCCAGAGCACGCCGCCGTGGGAACCATTATTATACTGTTGCGATCGTAGAGAAGTCGGAAATAACATATTATTGCGCGCACGCGGGTGAGCGATTCTCTTATGGTAAACTTTTGAGAGTGTCATCTCCTCGCCTCTCCGTCGGCTGCGTTACTATGCTACGTTCTACAAAGACGCGCGCGGGGTTTGATATTGTATTTCGCGAAAAACTCGCGCTGGGATGTGGAGTTTTTGACGAAAACAAATCGTTTCCGACGCGAACGTTTCGGTCGTGTGACGGCGCGCGGAACAATGCGTGCGGTCAAAGACTCGGCGGCCACCGCGAGAAATCCACCGCGCGCGATATTATCCGCGTCGATTTTTTAAGTTTATTTTAATTCTGTCGCGCGGAAGTTCTCGAGTTTTTCCATCTCGCCGACGAGCCACGTATACGTGGCGCATAAATTACGACTGCTACGACGTTTCACAACAATTGTTTCGGCTCTTCTCGTAATTGTCGTTAATCATCCGTGAATAATGATCGTTCGCGATGGCTGTGCTCGCGGAAACGAGAGATGATAAAACGGCGATTCTTAGACCGTATTATTAATTGATATTGTTATGTATTTACACTGCGTTGGGCTTTACGAGTCGTCCGAATGTTTTTACCGAGTCACTATTGGAACATTAAGTGTGTCTGTAATCCCGAGAAAACGGTTATAGTTTTTTTACCGGTAGTTCCGATAGCGTACGATAGTTTTACGGTTTGTCGATGTGACACGTTTGTTAGTTTTCTTTTTTCTAACGAACTCTGTACGCCGCACCGTTTAATATTTTAAATCGGAAAACCTGCGCGTACGCGTCAAATTCAAATTTTACCCCGATAAAACATTGATTTTTCGACTGAAAACGAAGCGCGCGCGAAATAGGCAATTTCGTTTTTCTATGGATTCGATCGGGCCGTCGAATCGCGTTAGGCAAGAGGCGACGCGAGCAGAAAAAAAAACCAAACAAAAACCGTCGGGTTTGGAATTTTCGAACGGCCCCGGTCGTCGATGTTTTCCTCGTCGAAATGCAAACTCGAGTCGGTTTCGCGGCGACGATATGACGGAAAGGTTTTTCCGTATTTTTATTTTTTCAACCGTATCATATTATACGCTATTGTTACGTATACACGCTTAGGCGGTGGCGTGAATAAACGCGTCTGTCTAATTCAATTGCTCCGACGCCGTTACAATAATACACACTTAAATTACACATTCACACAAACGAATAATGCGCGCGCGTACGTATGCGTGCAACTCGGTTAATGGTTTTCGAGCTCGGGCGAGACGGGACGGACTTTTCGTTATTTCCCTCACCGCGACTGCGGAGACGCGAAACTTCGGCAATTCTCGTTTTGGCAGAGTTGTCGACGAATGAATTTGAAATTTTATTTTTCGACTCGACACACCTGTGATAAGCAAAGAGTCCCGGTGTCGTTGACACAGAGCGTCAAACAACACTGGTTTTATTTTATATCGCCTACTATTGAGACGTTACTTTTCCTAGATTATCCACGCCGCGCCGCCGCCGTTCGATCTCGATATTCTCGTGTTTTTAATTGCATTACTCCGTCTTTATAAAGCGTCGACCACCGTCGTCGGCTTTGGTCCGATTTACTTATCGATATATTCCGTTTTAACAGCTCGATTAAGTTACCCATAAAAAATACAACGGGCACTCGTAGTCGGTCGACGAGCGTGTTACGACGACTCGAGAAGTCAACACGCCTCGGTAGGATGCCTATTGTGAGTTTTCCGAACGAATACGGATTTATATTATTTACCGCGAAAAAATAAAAGTATCGGAGTCCGACGAAAATCATAATATTCCATCGGAATGAGACATTACTGTGTGCTCATATCCTAGGCGACGACGGTAGAAAAATAATAATGCTCTCCGCGGACGAAACCACATTTCGTTACCCAAACGATATTCAATGATAATAATTGTAATGTTTTTCAATTCGAATTGTATAGAACGCGACAAGGTCGCGTTTTTTTGTCGAAATATTATATCATTTAGGTGATATTACTGGAACGATCTCGGCGATTAGCAATGGTACCGCGCGGCGGCGTTGACGAAACATCTTAGGGTCCGATTGAATTTTATCGTAATTCAATAACACGTTATAACGATGTAAATATACCTAATCCGGCGCCGATATCAAAGGTTTGCGTAACCTCCACGTACATAATTACCAACTTTAACGCTCATAATGGTATAATTCATTATTAGCTATATTTTTTTAATAAAGTCGACAGATGTTATACATATTGAAAATGTACATGTGAATAAATCGTCATTTAAAAACGCATCGGACGTGATTTATAGGCAGGCGGATACCCTAGGTTATCAGCGTAACTTATATATATATATATATAATGTGGGGGCAATTAAAAATTTTAAATAATAATTAGGTAAACCGATGGCACGAAATGATATTATCATTAAATAAGCGCGTACGGCGAATCGTAAAACGCGAATGATAACACCGCGGGTAATAAAAACGTTATATTTAACCGCCGACACACCGTGCAGTTTTAGTTAGACTTACATAATTTATACGCGAGATTTAACAATTTCTCCGGCGGCGTGAGTACAATAACGAATTCTTTTGTTGCTCAGTTTTTTTTTTTCTACTTAAAACGCGTGACTTTGGGGTTTTCTTTTTTTTTTTCTTTTTTTTTACTTAAATAAACGCCGTAAATCCGAGATAAAGCGATATACGCGTATATACGTATGTATGAAAAAAAAGAAAAAGATACTATCATCATAATATATGATTCCCGGACAAATCACCTTTTTTTTCCCCTCGACTTGCACTATATATTACAATATTACGGTTACGGTTTAATGAAAAATAATAGACATTAAAATTCACTTAGGATCAAAAGACGGGGAAAAAAAGTAGCCGGCTAAACTTTTCGGTCGGTCGGACGACGACGATGAGAAATCCAAACGACGACCGGCGCGCGCCCGCGTGTTATCATAATATCCTGTGTTCTTTTTTCGCGCGATGCATTTTCAAGGTCGACCAACGCCGCTTAATATAGTGTTTTGTTTGCTTTGTTGACCGTTGACACCCATAAAAAACCATCGTGTATAATACGCGATGTTTCTTTTAATGCGAATCATCTGCACGATCATCCACGTACCTATATAATAGTATGTACACGTGAACAACAATCCGATACTCGAAACGAATCCTCTCGTCTCGAATACAAAAAAAAATAATACCGTATCCGATAAACCACTCCTCGTCTGCAGCAGGCATTACACATTTACGTTTCACCGTATCGCCGAAGTTATAGAACTACGTATAGTTGGATTTATGTTTCGTAAGTAGTATTTAATACTAATCAACGCTAATGCGAATCGTCCGTAGTCTAGTAAATGTGGATTTACAGGTAAATCGTACCCGTTAAAAATGTATTTCTTTATTATGTACTAGCTGAATAACCCGGCTTCGCCCGTGTACAGTATAACTTTTTATTTTATCAGTTTTTTTCATTTTTACCCCTTTTAACTCCGGTAGGGGTCGAATTTTGGAAAATCCTTTCTTTAGGGGCCTCTGCTATATTAAATGAAACTATTGACAACATTTAATACCACAAAGCTCCGGTGACTCAGGATTTTTTCCATTTTTACCCCTTTTAACCCCCTTAGGGTTAGTTTTCTTAATAATTCTCTCCCCGTAAAAACCATCCTCGTACTTCAAAGAATATTATAAAAAAAGAATTAGCGAAATCGGTTCGGGGGTTGTTGAGTTATGCGCTTACAACACATTTTGCGATTCATTTTTATATATAATAGATAATAAACGAACGCGATTCTATTCGATCGTATTGTAAAAACCGCGTATATTACGGGTGTTTACTTTTTCTGGGCTTTTTCACTACCATGACGTCATTTGTAACCAAAAGTACGTTTAACCTACATTTGAGATGTAATATTATTTAAAACGTATGAAAAAACGTGAGGCTGGCGACCTAACCGCCAAACCAACGCCGGTGACGAGGGACGCGCGCCCGTTCGTGTTTCATCGAGTAATATGCGTAATGTTTTGAAACATCGTTTTGGAACAATACGGCGGCGGCGCTTAGCCGTTTTATTGAAATAATAGTACAGAAAATGTTTTTCTAAACGACGGCGGCGGTGACTAGCGTCAGCCGTCGTCGCGTAGTACATTTTACAATTGCGCGTATTCAACTCACAATGCAATCGTTCCACGTTCTGGTGAAACGTCGTTCGCATATCTATAGAATATGACTTTGCGCGGTGTGGGGTACGTCGTAACAATAATCGTCGGGAAATTCCTCGAGCCGATACTGTTTTCAATAACAACCATAGGGTAGAGGAAAATACTTGTTCTCTCGCGCGTCGATTGTTTTCCGACCGAATTCTCGAGGCGAAATGTCACCGCGAACGCGTCGTCGTGCCGCCATCAAAAACAAACTACCGGTACCCTTCGATTTCGAAAATGTACGACGATGAACACGGACAAAAAAAAAAACAAATCCTGTAGAAGCAGTGACAAAAAATATTCGAAATCGTGAGTCGCGAGACGAAGAGCCGCGGGGGTAATTCTAAAAATCCGAAACGTTCGGTCGCTTTAGAAAAACGATTCTTAGCGACTGCGGTCGAGCATTTTAGGCCTTATTTAATTTAATCGAAAACTTTCCGCTCGTGTAAACATTTAATTTTTCCAACATTCGTGAAATACTAATCGTTCGACACTTTCGAGTAGTTAGGAGAAAAAAACAAAGACAAAAGTGTTTGAAACAATTTATTATTACAACGTTAGTGTATTTCAAACGCGAATACTTTATGCCAGGCGGCGGCGTGGATATCGAAAGAGTCGTCTGTTTGGACCTTTTTTTCTTCTCCAAAATATATTTATGGATTGTTAAAATTTTGAGCGGAGCGATGGTTTTCATTTCTTTTATTAAACTGTCCAGCGCGAAGAGTATATCGTCCTTTATCCGCCAATATCGTATTCGAGTGTTGGGCACGACGTTCGCGACTTGCTCTTTTCCTCGGCCGCAAGTCTCAGGGCGAGCGGGGACCGGTATATAATATATACATCGGACGGGTTTGTTTTTTTTTCTTTTTCGAAAAATCGCTATATTTTATGTCGGAATAAAAAGCCCCGAAAGTTTCGCGCCGCCGCCGTCTCGATAAAATATCGACGTCGAACGCGTTGATTGAACTTTAAATAAGTAATCTTTCCGAGTTTTTCGGGTCAGATGGGGCGAAATCTGCGGACAAGAGCGGCGTTAAGAACGATAAGGGAAAAAAAAAAAAATGTAAGCGAGCATATATCCGTTATTAGCGAAATCTTGATCACGTCGGACGTACCCGCCCGGCTCGGACGCGTGTTCCGAATGCGATAGTTGTCACGCGTTCGAATTTAAAATAATAATAATATACTTTCTGCCGAACCGAAGTGAAAAAAAAAAAAACCGAAACGAAACGAGACGAGACGACGAGTGCTCGACATAAAATAAATTGCCGTTCGGTTTTTATTTTTTTTTTTTTTTTATATTCCTTCAGCGCTCTCGCATAAATTATAATATATACGAGTGTGCACTGTCGTCGGTGGAAACGCCAAATCGTACCCGAAGTATTCCCCAAATGTTTATTAGTATAATCAACGACGAGTGTGATATGCGACTGTAACCGCGTGAGCGTGCCATAATTTAACATATTTTTAGCGCTCGTTATTATAAAAAAATATGACGTGTACGCCGCGGCGATAACGACCGGATTATACGGCGGCGCGCCGAAGTCTATTTTACTCACACGAGCGGCGCGGAGAACGAGAAACGTTTTACGGTCTCGGTGTGTATAAAAATATATAATAATAAACGATATATGTAAACAGTCGCGGGTCGGGTAGAGAGAGAGAGAGAGAAAAATTAAAAAAAAAAAACACGAGGAAAAGAGATTTGCGCGGCACACGAGCGGTCGCGATAAGAATAATAATAACGTGCGCGCACAACTATAACGATGATAATTATAAACGCGTGCGTGCATGCGTGTCGTTTTTGGCGATTTCATATACTATATAGTCGGGGGGCGGTGCAACGCGTCGTCAGATGCACTTTGTCGTCTTCGAGTGTCGACTGCACTCCGAGTGGCGACGAAACAATTATGCGATTTAATCCGTCTCGAGCTTTTGGCGTGGCCATACACGCGGCGGACAAGACGGCCGCGAGAAAGTCGTTTCGGTCTCGTACCCGAGCAAGTTGTTCGCGTCACCGCGACCGAAGGTTAGGTTAGGTTAGGTCATTCTTTTGACCGATTCGCAGGGTCTCGGATTCGCTCGGGTTTTATTTCTTCGCTTTTTCGTGTTTCTAAGTAGTGAGGTGTATTTTGAAATTTCACGTGATCTTCGTCCGTGTATGCGATGAAAAACGGACTCAAATAGACATTTTTTTCTCTTACAACTTCGGTATTCGTACGCAATCGTCTCTTCGAGATGTAATCGTTATTGATCGTTAGAGTTATTTATTTAATTTCAAATCTTCTTGATTTGACTTGAAACTTCCGGTATTCGTTTTATTGCTCGTTTTTCCTTCGAGTCGAAACGGTTTCCGACAGTCGTTGTGTCGTCACTATCAGTACTAATATTGAACATTTAAATCGTCCGAATTCCGATATTTTTTCCCATAACATTGAAATGAAATTACCAACTGCAGTGAAAACGTACACAAACACACTACGTGTTGATGCAACGAAATCAAAATATTCTTTTAAATCCCATTATTATATAATCAACTTATGAACCGGCGGCGAGGAGAGAATTCTTTCTTTCTCAACGGTGGTTGGGACGACGATTCTGCTCGAGTGCCATATTAAAACGTCCGGTCCAAGAGAAAATATATATATTATCATACATTAACGTAAATCATATCGTATAGCTTTATCACTGACGAAATTCAACGAAATCTCAATTAAAATATTAAAATAAGCGAAATAAATACTCGCGTATATTATTTTCTTTGATATAAATAACGTGCGCGTTATCCGCAATCATGCGCACGGTCCCCGGACCTTAATCTTTCGCGGAGACGCGTAATCGACTTTTCTCGTCTCGGAACGGCCACGATTCTGCCGTGCCTCTTCTCGTTCGTCTAAATTATCCTTCGACGGCGGTTCCTCGTCGTGCGCACTTCACACCAACAAAGCAATTTGCGACCAATCCCAATTACTATACTTAACTCGCCGCCGTCACTATCGGTCCGACGTAAATCCTCGTTTCCCTCGCCTCCGACCTACCGTGTCTCGCCACGCGTTAAGTCGATCCCATATCCTCTAAATCTGTTCCGGTTATACGCTTTCCATCGGCTCCTTTAACGAGGTGTAACGACACACAATCAGCGGGCCGAGTACAGTATCAGCCGACTCCGCCGCCGTCGTCTACACGTAGTCTGGTGGAAATCGCGTTTGATTATTTCGCGATTACGATATAGCGACCGACCGACCGACCGACCGACCACGATTACTCGTATTCTCAGGGTACGAAACTATTTATTCGTCGTCCGCTCGAATGAAAAATCGAAATAAATTACTATTATTATTACGAAACCGAAACGATGTCGATTTCACGAATATCGAGGCGGACGACGGTATTAAATTACCGTGTTTTATTATTCTGAAAACGGATGGTTATTCGCAGTCGAATAGATTGAAACGCGCGCGATCCGCCGCCGCCTAGTCCACTCTCAAAGACGGCGTTAGCCGTTATTACCTATTTCGATGTGGTCGGCAGAGAGAACGGCGGCGCTGAAATCTCGTTTGAATATTAACCGGACGTAATCCGGACGCGTGAATCAGAATCGGTACGTCCTGCTGCGGTGATATTTGTATTGAATGCACAGTAGTCTAGAAAAACACTAAAACCACGTCGGTAGTAGACCCACAGTCAAAGTCTCTCCGACATGGGTCGCGATCAGGTCTGTCGAATTGATGAAAAGTGTTTGGATACGAATACGGATTTTTCGTAAATCGATACCGTTGTTCGATTCAACCGATAGTCGACAACGGTATCGTTATTACTCGAACTCGCCCGTCGTCACGCCGAAATCATGAGTATCCATCGGAACGAGACATTATACTGTGTGCTCATATCCTAGGCGACGGCCGTGGCCGGTAGACAAATAATAGTGCTCTCCGCGGACGAAACCACATTTCGTTACCCAAACAACGATAATAATGTGTTTTTCAATTCGAATCGTATAGTAGGTATTAAAAGGTCGCGTTTTTTTCGTCCAAATACTCGTATTGTAATAATATTGTGTAATATTACCGCGTCGACGTGTATCACGCGGGTCGTTTCGTTCCCGACGGCCTATCGAACGACGACGATTGAATTTTATCGTATTTCGATAATACGTTTTAATGATGTATAAACCTTGTATTCAACCGTCATCGGCTTATCGCCCGGCGCGCCGATATCAAAGGTCCGTTCGGTTTGCGTGACCTCCACGTCACCGTCGACGTCCGGCCCGTGCCCCCTCCCCCCCTTTGGCACGGTACAAATAAACGGCCGCTCCGGCGGCGCTTCGAGTCTGTACCTATTGTCCGAGAGCCCGCAGTCGGCGATACGAAATCATCACACGCGCAGTTTCGTTTTTGATCATTTTCGCGTCGCCGCAAGACTTTTAACGACATCGCATCGCAGGAAACGTCATGGTCGCCTTCAAAGCGCTTTTGGTCGTCGCCGTCGTCGTGTCGGTCGCCTTCGTGCAGGTAAGCGTCGTCGGGCGCGCAAAGTCTCGCCGATAATGTCGCCGCCCGCGCGTGGATTTTAATTTTGTTTTTCCCTTCGACACAGATCAACGGCAAACCCGCCGAGTTGAAAGACCCGCTGTTCGAGTTAAGCGGGCCGATCCAAGAGATGCTCCAAAACGCCTCGAACGCCATGTCGAAAGTATTCGAAAAGAACGTCCAGTACACGAACACTGCCAAAAAAAGTCTGAACGACGTTTACGATCGCTTCATGAGTCTGTCCGCCCATTCCAATACGGTAAGGCCGACGATCGGAAACGCCCTGCTCTTTACCGCGTGACTTTCCGCAACGGAACGATAGTATGTAAAAATAACCGGACGTTTCGTTGTGTGATTTCAGACTAAATTTTCCTAAGCATAACGAGTTGCAGGGAAGTGAATCCACGTCGACTAAAACACAAGATGATAATCGATAATAATCGAACGTTTAATTGATTAAATTTTTAATTTTATAATATTATTGTTTTTACATTGACAAGATCAATTATTGATATTAAACGTAGCGGTTTTTTTCGTTTCGCTTTATTGGAATGTTTTTTTTTTATTTTTACGTACGAGTTACAAACACTGCGAATCATCGGTTTTCCACGTGAAAGTCATGCGCCTACGAAAACAAACACAGTATACGTCGACGGCGAAAACGGCCGGACAGGTACATAAAAATTACCAACTCTAACGCTCGTATAATAATATAATAATTTATTTAGCTTTATTTTCTAATAAAGTCGACAGCTATGTTATACGTATAAATTAATCGTCATTTAAAAACTTGTCGGACGTGATTTATAGGTAGACGGACACCATGTAACTGATGCAATTAAACGTTTTAAATCGTATTATTATTATACGTACGCCTGCGGTGATATTCGTATTGAATATAATATGCGCTGTAGTCTAGAAAAACACTAAAACTACGTCAGTAGTAGACTGGCCATATAATCAATGTTTCTCCGATATCAGTCGAAATCAGGTCTGTCGATAATCTAAACGTTTGAACGAAAAAAAAAAATAAAATAGGCTTACAGGAAACGGTCTACGGATCGCGATTTTGAAAATAGGACTCGAGTGCGCGAGAAGAAACGGCCATGTCGTGGGCGGCGGCGAAGGAGGACGTCCTTCTGTGTTATAATATTGCGTGATGTGAGTCCTTCCGTCGATTTCCACGACGCCACCGTATAATAATAATAATAATAATAATATCGAATAAAGCGTAATTTCATATTGTGCGCACATCGATTATTTCGCGCGCGCGCCCGGGTCAGCGGGTCCATTACAAGGTTTCGCAATTAAGTGTCCGCGATATAAAGTACTTATATACACGGGCCGGCCGACATTTTCCGCCGCAGCCGTCGATTATTTACTATTTACATAAAAAGGATCGAAAACCGCGTCCTGGCGATTAATCCTTTATCGTGCTGGTCCGGCGAAACGCACGTTCTCTCTCGAAGCCCGTGATCGATTCCCGTAATATTATTTTATCATCCTTGCCGCGTGGATTTTTAATCTCACGAGGGTCGCGCGAGACGTGTTACGCTATAATAATATCCGTACCCGTGTTTATAAATTTTATAATATTTACAGTGTCGACGCCAATATAGATAGTGCTCGTAGATTGAAACGCGTAATGTTCGAGAAATCAAACGAGAAACGTCGAACGAAATAGTTTTTACAACGGTTTCAAAACGTCAACGCTTTCGGCGTGCGCAATTATTATTATAATCGCAAGCGTATATAAAGTCGTATTATTGATTATTAGGGCTCGGATTTTGTAGCAAATGCTTCTTTTGAGGGGTGTGTGATAGAAAGATAATTCTCATAGATAAATACGTTTTGAATCGTTCTGATTTCAATGAAGTAAACTTTTTTTTGCTGTTTTTTGCTTTTTTCCACAAAACTTGCTTTTTATTGCTTTTTCCCCTATTTGGTTATTTTTTCTTAATTTTTACATATTTTTCTGGAAAATTTAACTTATTTTTATGTATATTATACTCGGACTATAAATCATTATTACCAGAAATTTTAAAACCAGTAATAAACGTATGAATGATAAAATAACTATCGTTATTGTGCCGAAATTGTAATGAATAATCATAACAGTATGATTTAAATGATTTAGTTTATATGAAATATGCATGGATTACATCGGTTGATGTGGAAAGGTCTTTTTCTACGTATAAATATAATATATTAGCAGCACCCAATAGAATGAGTTTTAATGAAAGTATCTTGACCAAATAATTTGTGGTCGTAGTAAATTCCTTTTTTAATATTTAATTTTATGTGTAATTGAAATTTGTTTTTTTTTTAGAATTAAATTTAATAAATGCTTTTTTTTGCTTTTTTCGGCTACTTAAAATGCTTTTTTAAGGATTTATTTTGCTACAAAATCCGAGCCCTATTGTATAAAAAAAAAAAAAACCCTTTTTTCGTCACCAAATATATGGTTGAAGAGGTACCTCTGAGCCCCGTATACACTGCATATCGATTGCCCCGAGATATAGCGAGATGACGTAAAAAAATAATAACATCACGACGACACGAGTTTTTTTTTTTTTTTTTTTCTATGAAATTCTGCTCTAGACGACAATAGGTGACAATATATATATATAAATAAAGAGAGAGAGAGGGGTTTATATTATTGTATAGTTATCCGTTTTCGACCCCATGCCGAACGCAGACACGGTTTTCGAAGGAACGTGAAATATTCGTGTGAATATCAACTTATCGACGCGCGTACGACAAACGAAACGCCATTCGATTTTCAATCTAACGGTTCCGATTCAAATATTCATTTTCACACACACACACACACACACACACACACACACAGATTGATATTGCGTTTTAATCGTTGTCGGTGTTGTCGTAAAACAGATATGTGTCGAAATCGATTTTTTTTTTCGAAAACGTGATAAATATAATACGTAATATGATAAAACGTCGAAGCGGTTAGTTTCGGATAGAGTCGTCAATAATAATAATATTATTGCAGTATTTCGGACGTCTATGCGTTTCCAAAAGCGTAAAAATATTAATTATGATCTCATTGTAATATATTTATGAAGACAACGGTTTGCCGCGACTGAAATATTTGTCGATCTCGAAATGTATTCTTGTAGCCGGTGGTTTTAGTAAAGTAAACTTTAATTCGACCTTCGCTCCAGACAAGAGCTAGGGCATGCGAATATTAAAGCAGTTGTGTATGCACGTTGCATATTATATAATTTTGAAATGTAGATTTACTGTAAAAGTAAATACGATTTATGACCAGCGGCTACGAATTAAGTATTAGTTTTTCAATTTTAAATAAACGCAAAAGAAAATAAACATTAAAAAGAGAAAAACCTTATGTACTTGTGTTTATTAATTTTTTTCGTTTTATCGCGTTAGTGTCGACGAGTTCGTCGAGAAAAAAAAATAAAAATAAAAACGTATTACACTAATAACTATACTGTACGAACATAGACGATCGCAATTTATAACCGTTTTTAATCTGCGGTGGCCAATATCGAATTATCAAGTCCGTCGATACTTTAATATTTACGCGTATGTCGTTTATAGTACTTCGATCCAGTCGAATACATAATATAATAAAACGCGTCCGTTTAAATTGTTTGTTTTTCGTCGTTTTTTTTCTTCGTCGTTCGGGGCCGTTGTTAATCGAAAGTGTAACAACGAATTACGAATGTCACGAATATCAAACAATAAACAATGCGTCTGTCAATATTATAGTTGCTTGAAATTCGTCGGATTTATCGTATTACCTCTCTCTATACACATACATAATAAGTGGTGTTTTAAATTAAATTTATCCTCGAAAACTCGACCCACTTTAAGGTTTCGCCTCGTCTCGGCGTTAAGTATAATTCCGGTATGAAATAAAAGCATCTGCCCGACATTCCATTATGAATAAGCGTAACACACAATATTACGTACGTTCGCGAGAATAATATTAATTCATCGGCACATTTTGCGCGAACGAAAAATCAATACGGCCAGTGCAGTAATACAATATAATAATATTGTACTCGTACTCGTTTTCTTGCGCCATTCCGCAATATCAACACGGTTTTTAATTGGTATTTATATACGTACAAATTGATTTTGTTGTTTATTACAATATGAAAAGTTATTTACAGTGCGACACAATGAATTATTGTTTGTTCAACAATGGAGCCCCGTTGTTGTTATTATTTCTCGTTTCCATTGTCACCAATTAAACTACGGGGGAAAAAAAAAAAAAAAACAAAACAAAAACGAGAAGCAAAGAAAAATGGCTTATTAAAATAATGTAACGAACACTCGAGAACAAATACGAATTAAATGATCGGGCGGGCGTGTTGAAACGAACGTCTCGTCGCGGGCGCGATATTTGAACGCGACTGCGGCACAGGTAGAGTACGTGTACGTGTCCGTGTACGCGTATTATATGCGTTTCCGACGGACGTTTTGAAAAAGTCAACGCGGTTTGGAAGACTTGCGATTTTATTTCGGTTTATCGACGGCGACGTTTACTGCATACCGCACGCAAATTAATAATTAGTATTCGGCGCGTCGGAGAATATTAATCGCATTCTCTAAACACAAACAACGGTTAGGTATGTCATTACAATAGGTATTATAGTGTACAGTGGTGCATTATTTATGATACAATGTACGCGTATTCGTAATCGTTTTACCGCTACCGAAGAAATGAAAAACCGAGAAACGGCGTGGTAGGCACTACTCGCGCGCACACGATATTATCGCTCGATAAAGGCTTACAACAAAAGTATATCAGACCGCGATACGATATGATTCGATCGAACGGTCGGAAACAAAATAAGTCTTACGCCGATCGCGCCGTCTTCGTATTCGGGACTGCAGAAACGGGCGCCGCCGCGGAAACGGCGAATCGATTTCATAGAATATTCCGCTTTTGTTTTATCGGTTTTCAAACCGCGGCGCGGACGTACGTCGTGTGATGTTCGAATCGCTCGCGAACGTTTTCGCATTCTCGGCTTGCGGATCGATAGTATCTCAAAAGCTGGAAACGCACCGGCTGCAACATTATGTTGCGCAATGCAACATAATGTTGCAAAATATATGTTGCGAAACAAAAAGGAAACGCACCGACTGCAACAACGTTTTGAAATTGTTTTACTACAACATGATTATTTCAGTACATGATTATCAGTCGTAGTAACAAGTGCTAAGTTTAAGTATTAAGTTTATTACAAGTGTTTAGTTTGTTTCCCTACTCCAAACATGGATAAAGAAGTAGAGGTGAATATTTTGCTGTGGCAATTTTTGGAGTTTTTGGAATTGGAAAATGATAAACAAAATAGATTTTGGGTTCACCCAATCAACCAGAAGAGAAATATTTCTGGTTTTATTCGTGAATTAAAAAACGATCCAGAAAAATTTTATAACTACTGCCGAATGAATATTACAACCTTTTATGAGCTTTTGAGTCTAGTGGAAGACAGAATAAAGAAGTTGAATACAAATTTTAGGAGAAGTATTCCAGCTGAGAAGATCCATATTTAAGTATATAAACGTGTACTATGCTCTATTTGCGTTGCAAACATACTGATGCAAGAGGTCTTCGGCAGCGCAACAGCGCCCTCGTGTCGCGATACGTTGCACAACGTTTCAAGTCAGTGTTGCTCGCAGTGTGCACCAGTATCATTTGATTCTACAGAAAATGCGGAACGTGCAACATTGAACTACGTTGCGAGACGTTTTGCAACATAATGTTGCAGCCGGTGCGTTTCCAGCTTAAAAGAGACCCCCCCCCGCGCTCGTGACGTCACGTTTTCCGTCGGAGACTCGGCGCAAATAATATTCGCGCTCATATAACGATAATAATGCGCGTACGAAAAAATATTAAAAAAGAAAAACCGCAATCCGAAACGGCGTGCCTCGTGTCTTCTTGGCCCGCACGCATAAATCACGCGGCGTAAACAACAGCGTTGTCCGGAGGGTCGGCGCGGCGGCCAGAAACCATAATATTCCGTACCGGAAGGATGCGTTTTCGTCCTTTGAAATAGACCCGCGGCTACACCGTGGAACACGAGTCCTGCCGGCCGACGGCGGCGTAGGCGCGCGACAAACGCGCAACCCGGCTTCGCCCGTGTGCAACTTTTCATTTTTACCCCATTTAACCCCCTTAGGGGTGGAATTTTCTGAAAATCGGCCGACGCGACGACACTCTGAAAGGTATTCGGAACAAGTCCGTGAAAAAAATAGCGTCGTCACAAAATGGGAACAAAAAAAAAGGCCTGTTCTTTTACGCATATACTCGTATACTCGTATAATGGATATTCTATCGGCCGATGGCGTTTCGAATCCGCGAAAATCGCCGGGTGGCGCCCGCGGCCGAAGGATGTGCGAGGCGTTTTTATTTTTTCTCTCTCGCGGAACTCTCGAACCAATAAATATGTTTTTATACCCGCGGATATACGCCATTATAATAATATATACGTAGGCGTATAAACACGCCAGGGCGCTTTAACGGCGTAGTAGTAGGAGGTAAAAAAAAAAACAAGAAAAAAACCATCCGTTCTGCGGTCGAGCACCTCCGTGTCGGATAAATCTTCGGTAAAAATAAAAAGAACCCTCCTCCCCGCCCATCTGCTTATCCGAAGAAGAAGGAGAATAAAAAACTAAATTCTGCTGAACACACACTTACCGCGTTTAGGGGAAATCGAACGTGAATGTTTGTGGCCGGAGAGCGTCGTCGTCGCCGGGGTCATTTTTATTATACGCGCCGCCGCGGCGATAACAATAATAACGTAGTAATGACTTAACCGGGATAAGAGCTATTATAATAATATCATAAGGAAGGGATAGCGTTATTATTATTATTATTTAATGACACCCCGTAATGGCGTACTTATGTAAGCCCAAAAACGCGCGCTCCGGCGGCGTGTAATGCGTCCGCGATAATTTATATCCTTTTAAAACGGGACGTTTTCTTTAATATTCAATGCGATGGCTTTTTATTCCGTTCCGGCGGATCCTGCGCGGCCGCCGACACGCCCACGTCCACGCGTTTATCACTGCGCGTAAAGTGCGTTTTATTCGTCCTCTCGTCACCGTGCACAATAACAAAGTTAAAAGACGTGTACGTCTTAATAAAATAATTTACCCGAAAAATTTTTTGAATACAGCGTGTAAAATATAATCATCGAGTCTTGGCCGACAAAGAGTGCGAAAATCGTTATGATGAAAATCGTTTCCGGTCATATTATAATATTTTATTTCGGTTTATAACATTATTATTATTATTATACGTTTGCCAGCGTGTACGTATATGCTCTCCACACACACGTTCTACAATATATTATTATATAATATTGTATTATCGGGCTGCTGGTACGTACGTCGGTCGGTACATTAATTATTCCTAATGCGACGTTCCCGCGGGAAAATGTCGAATATAAACAACTCCGGACGAATATTCCCGATATTCGCGCGAGATAGATAGTAATAAAATGTTATGGCTATTAATTTTACGTTTAAAAATGACGTTGCTGTTTTTAGTGGTCGTGAGAAAACGAGTGTCGCTCGAACGAGCGACGCGCGCGCAATACGTGTGCTCGTAACAGAACGAATTCGTCACGTGCCCCCGAAAATCGTGTGGTCGCGGTAGAAACGCCCGTGCGTTTAAAAACAATAATATATACGTGTATCGGACGCGCTCCCGTGGGCTTAAAGAAATATGTATGTTCTCCCGAGAAAAGGAAATCGCGCGTTTCTTTCTCGTATCTCCTTCGTCGCGATCGATTAGAGTCTATAACGTTATTAGAGGAGGCGCGCGTGGAAAACGGGCGCAAAATGATCTCGTCCGCCTCGATTTACTACTCGCCCGCGAAAGTTTCGCGTACAGAGAAAAGCGAAAGAAAATCGGTCCGACAGAGATTTCCGAGGAGACGAAAAACAAAAAAAAAAATCCCCGAAAGAAAAGTAGCGCGTTTCCAGGGACGGCGTCTCGTCGCCGGCGTTATTATAGTCGTCATCGTCTCTCGTCCCTCGTTCAATATTAAAACCGTCGTCGTCGTCGTCGTCGTCGTTCCGGGGTATATCGCGTAATCCCGCGGTGTATAAAAACCGGCCGAGGAGAGGCGGCGGCGGCGGCGGCGGTGAATTATTAAAACATTATTATTTCGCCATAACGTAGAATCGATTTTAAATCCGGCGAAATTTATAACGCGTATAATATTATTATTGTTTCTCGTCTTTGCCCATCTATATTTCTGTATATTATTATATATTTATATATTTTATACAAGTATATATAACGAACTCGCGTTTACCGTCTATATTATTACCAGTGCCGGTGTAACGTCTTGTGATTTTTATTATAAGGTCTTTCTTTATTTTTCTTTTTTCTCCCCTCTTTCACACTTTCTTCGTATACAAATACATAATATGGACGTGTACGTGCAGTATACTACGTACACTATAGTGGCGGTGGAATAATTTGAATACATACTATACGACGGCGTTATTGTCGCCGTAAAATCGTTATTGTAAACGAGGCCCGTCGCGACGCGTAATAATAGTAATGACGCGCCGGTCGCCGAGAGATTCGAACGAATTTTTCCGATTACACGAATATTACGATATTTATTTACTTTGTGACGTCGTCGCGCGTCGTCGGTTTTTACTAATTTCTCAACTCTTCACATAGTCCGGACAAAACTGTTCTCGGGCGAATTACGGGGTAGTTATTCGGCTAGTAAACTACGATTGTAAACTACGGACATTTCATCTGTATGCTCAGAGAGAGGGGGGGGGAAGGATAGGGTTGTTGGTGAACTTTTAACCCGAAATCGGTGGGCGCAAAAACGGTTCAAGATTTATATTCTCGACTTGCCCGGAACCGGCCGATAAGACGGCCGCGAAGAGATTGTATTCTGTTTGTACATAATATAATATAATATTATATAAGGCGAGGTCAAAATCCCTTCTCGCGCCCGTGTATATTTTACATTCCGGCCGTTGGCTTTTAATGGAGTGCCGTTAAGTTAGTATTATCGAACAACTAAACCGCAACGCGAAAACCCCCCCGTTAACGACGGCTCGACGTGGACACTGCGGCGCGTGATACTGATATTTATTTTTATAAATTTATTTATACATTCGTCGTTTCGAAATACTTTCGATCGTTTTACGACGACGGCGGCGACGTTACGAACGTGTACGATTTACGCGCGGATTGAATATTAGGAAGTATCTTCTTATTGGTCGTCGGTCGTCCGGGGTAGGTCCTCTTCTCGGAAAGTATTTCGTCGCGATGTTGTTGGTGTCAGGATCGAGAGTTTTTCTCCTTTGTCTCGCCCCGATTTCGAAGTGAAACGCTTCTTCGTGGAAATCGTTTGATCGATTGAAAGGGCAAACTCGGCGAGGGTACTCTCGGGAATTTATTTCGGAAGATTTGAAATCGGTAATTTTTTAACTGGCGGAAGGCAGCTCATATACTGTTTTCGTCGTCGCGTAACCGTTTTTCGTTCGAAAAACAAAACGCGCGTCGTATTTACACGGGGACGCGCGCCGTACGGCAAATAAGATGTGTAATAATTATTATCTCGACGAACGCGTCTGGGGCGACGGCTCCGGTCGAGTGGCTTCTAGCCGCTAATCGGACGCGTTGATCGCAAATATTTATACCTTTTGACGTCTTTCCGACTAAATTGATGTCGGGACGGATAATATAAGTGCGCGAGAGAGAGAAACTGGGGGGGGGGATAGAGGAAGGGAGAAAACAGCTAGACAGGTAATTAAACTAAAACGCGTCGCGCGTTGATAAAAGAGAGAGAACGACGGAGAGAGAGAGAGAGAGAGAGAGAAAGAGAGAGAGAGAGAGTGAAGGAGAGTGAACGACGGGATGAAAGAGCTACGATAATACACGGTATACCAATATAAATGCATATTTGAGGTATAAAACTGAGAGAAATAAACAGATTTAAAAAAAAAAAAAAAAGAAGAAAATTCCATCTCCCCACATATAATATTATAATGTATACGGAACGAAAATTGCGAATTTCGTTTTACTCGCGTTCGCGTGGATATTATTATCGTTTATCCGATCACGTTTTGCCCCGACTAATTTGTCCGTAGAAATATTGTATATGATAATATAAACGGTGTCTCGCCGTATATGCGAGCTCGAGGTATTGCTATTTTGTCGCCGCCACCACCGTCGAGACGAGGGAATTTTACATTTTCTTCGAATGTCTGTGATCATAATAATAATAACAATATGACTCGAGATTAATTATTTGCTCTTGTTTTCGTCGGCGCGTATTGCTAAATACTCAAAAGTTTTATCGCTCTTTACGGTTTCATACGTTTTTTTTTCTTCTTCTACGAATCGCATTGAGTTCATATGTATTATTCGATTCGGGCGATTTTGGGTCGAATATTGATCGGATTACGACGTGAAACCAGTCGATTTAAACGTAATTACCAAATTCAAACAGAACACCAAAGATACTACTATTGTTTTTTCATAGCGTGTGTGTGTGTGTGTGTCAAACTTTGAAAATACGTATTTATTTCCGTGTATCGACGGACTTGGGGTTCGCTTTCCGTTTAAAACAAAACGTGTATTTTATATAAGGTCTCGCGCCGATCGATAATAATATGGATCCATTCGATATAGAAATCTCGAGGACAGTATTAAAATAAATCATAAATTATTATTATTCACCAAAAAAACAAAGGTCGAAATTATTATACATTAGATTCTGAGTGGTTCGATAAAACGGCGTGTTCAACACGTTTTCGGGTAGAATAAGTGCTTTAAAAGTTTTATAGCACAGCTCTTCAGTGTATCGAAAGCTGGACGCAGAGTATAGTAGTAGTGGCACACTTAAATGAAGTTATTTTTGGAATTTCGCCGTTGTTTTCAAAAATATCGTATCGTGACTCTCGACCGAGTATCGGGCTTGATATTCTCGGTCGCGAGAAAACTTTTCGCACGATTTTACAACTTTTTAATAGTCCTAGAGGCTTAAAACGTACAGTAATTATTCATATTATTATTTTATGGACGTGACAACATTTTTCAAGTATTTCCACCATTGTCGAGCTTAGAAAAAATGGGGGGAAAAAGAAGAAAACATACTCAAAACGTGAAAAACGTGGCTGGCGACTTATTATTATTCTCGTTCGGATCCGCACAATAAGCGCAATTTGGCAATTCGTCTTTTCCTCTTTCTTTTCTAATCCGAATATAATTTTATGTTTGTAACTAACTATCGTTTGTGCCGATCGTATTTTCAAATGCCGAAAACCCGTCGGGAGTTTGATTTTCGGCGATATCGATTTTATTATAGATCTCATCAGGTTTTTTATTCCAATAAGATTTGGTCGTTACGGGTATATTATAAGACATTATGAAAAACTTTCGAGTTTTAATAGGAGGTTACTCATATCATATATATTCATAACTGTATTGAATAAATTTGGCAAAACTTTACACATATTTTATTTTTATGAGCACTTAAAATTTAAAAACCCGTCTTATAAACACTATAATAATAATAATAATAATAATATATTGTTAACCGGGCACAGTCATTTTCCCGTCGCGATGATTTACATCGTTTTCGAGTATACAAAATATAATACACGCCGGCTCGTGTCGAGCTCGTCTCGAATTATTCGACTCGTCGTCGTGTCCGGCAGCGAGATGTAATCCCGTCGCGCGTCGGCGCTTTTTAAAAAATTTCCCGACAAGAGAACGAAATCGACCGCGAATCCGCAAAGTGCCGGCTGGCCGCTCGCGACAACGTTTTTTCATTAAAATCGCTGACCATTTAGTTCGCGGTCGTAAATTTCGTTAAACGTTCGAAAGCCCCGCTCGTCGGACGAGACGAAATCGTCGTGGAAAAAACACGAATACGATCCCGTCGCATTGGTTTTCATTGTCACAGACGTGTATTCGATTTATTAGGTATTTAAAACATTTCGCATAAAAGTATACAACGTGTTGTGAATGTAATTTTTTTTTTTTAATTTCCATGTCCGTCACTTTAAAAGCGCGCGTGTGTGTGTGACGTTATGTTATTTTACGCCTCCCGTAAGCGGTCGCCAGAATTTGAAATGAAAAAAATCACGACACCCGATTTACGCGTGCACATGGTTTTAAATGCGAGTTTTAATTTTCCACCGCTCGACCGATATCTATAGCACTACAGATATTTAGTTTATACGTTGCAATGTGTATCATATACCAGGTATCTGGTATAGTGCAGATCGATTAGATGACTCGCGTTGTTTTACCGTAGATCCGAAGTGGATTTTTTCCGAGGTCGCGTCTTCTACTATTTCTACTCGCAATAAATTGTCGTTCGAATATCATTGTTATGTTACACGCGCTGTGGTCTTTTTATCGACAAACTGTTCGCGTTTTGTATAAAAAAAAAACAACACTGGAAATGTGTTTTTGAAAGGAAATTAAAATAGAATAAAATAAATCTTCCCGCGCGGATCGCTACACGCTTCGTCGTCGTCGGTAGCACCGAAAAATAAACGCGCGTGCATTCCGTTTCTTCCTGCCGCGTCGACGAGCGTCTGTGTAAAATAATAGCGGTCGGATTACGTCTGTCAGAGCGATATCGCCGCGAAAGCGTCTTCCGTGCCGTTCTATTGTGCCTGTACAATAAAGACCGACTAATAATTACACCGCCGCCGCCGCCGCCGCATTCAACGTCTGGTGTAATCCCGCGCAAACGGGTCCCGTCGCTCGGTTCTATTGTTTTTATGACGTGCTCGCGATGGCGTTCACGATAATATCGGCGATCGGTGCCGATTGGAAACGTTTGTTATACACGTCGTCGTCCGTCGCTCCCGATACCCGCGGGCCCGGACCGGACCGGAAGAATCGTCTAAACGCTCGATCTGTTCCGTGACGTTTCGACGAGGGTGTAAATGGTGTTATTGTGCGAGGTTGAAACCCGTTGGACGCGATACGCGCGGCCGTGTTGTTGTTGTGGTTGTTGTTATTATTACACCCGCGAAACGTCAATATCGCATATAACAAAGCGCAGAAACGCGAACGACTGACGAGCCGAAGCATTGCGATACCTCCTCGAATATTTCAACGGAATCGCGTTCGTCGGCAGAGACGTCCGCGAAACGGCCCGACGTTTTACACGCGCGCGTATAAATATAATAATAATACTAGCCGAATAACCCGGCTTCGCCCGTGTGCAGTATAACTTTTTATTTTATCAGTTTTTTTCATTTTTACCCCTTTTACCCCTTTTAACCCCCTTAGGGGTCGAATTTTGAAAATCGGGCGTCGTGACGACACTCAGAAAGGTATTTGGAACAACTCTGTGAAAAAAATTGGAAAAAAGTTAAATAGCGTCGTCTTCGGCTTCATTTTGTTTCATTTTTGTTTCATTTTGTTCAGCTTGCGTGATGGTATCGTACACACTTTTTTGATGGTCATTTAATTTGGGAACATTTAAATTCACAAATGTTTGCAATTCATTGATATCATACTGTTGTTCTCGTCGCAATTCTCGATCGAACAAATCATGCATTGGACGATCGGCCTATATTCTGTCGTTTTTGTCGTGGCATTTTTTACACCAAAATCCATATAATTGAAATCGAATAAAAAACAAACTCATTTAATCTCAAACTAATTAATAGAAAATGTCATAGACGCACGTGCCACGGAAACAAATAATAAAACATAACCACATAGAGTTTATATTGTTTATATACGTAATATATCTCCATGGCAAAACAATAACAATGTGTGATTAATATTTTGCACTTAAGAGGCCATAACTCCGGGACCACATATCGCACAGCGTACAAACTTCACAGAAACCATCTACATATCAATCCTAATATGCCCTGAAATTTTTATCGAAATCGGTTCGGTGGATCTTGAGCTATAAAATTTATTCAAATGTACATCGATTTTTATATATATAGATAAGATACGGCTTTATTTTTTATCACGTGCCGAAAACGTATGTGCGGACGAGTATTTATTTTATTTTTTTTTATCGAGGGGTCGGCGAGTAATTATTTATGGTTTAGTATATAAATTCGTGTTTGAAACCGTTGAAATTCGTGTGGTAGCGAATACTCATGTTCGTTCGGTATGTATTCAATTGCCGTGTTTTTCTTTCCAGTGAATTCGAGTTGTATGTAAAAAAGAAATGTATTTATTTATTTCGTTTTTTTTTTTTTTTTGGAGGTGGGGGAGCCGGGTCCCATTGTTCAAAGCGAACGACCGTGACACGATTGTTGTAATTATTATTGTGGCGAAGCAAATCGAATAGATAAACAATAACGACGGATATTATTGTGAGGAAAAAAAAATAATAAAAACCTATTTATTCCACTCGGAAGTTTACAACGACTTGTATTTACTCGCGTTTAACTTTTTACATGCAAACGTGTTCTCGTACGCGAGAACGTATGTTGTGCGTCGAATTGTTTTCGTAAGTTTTCTCGTTACATTAAGTAGAATTATAATAATAATAATATGACGATACCGCGCGCGCGCGCGCGCGCGGTCGTGGAACATCATGTTTACTCGGGTTGTGGTACACACACATCACGATCTACCGCAAAACGCGGTCTGTTTTTTACGTCTAGTAGGAAAAAAAAACCCCGTTCGCCTCCGTATTATATGTGATTTCGCCTGATCCGCCCGATAGTATTATTATTACGTTTGCTTTTTCAATAATCGTGGTGCAACACTTTTACATAGTAGTAATTAGTAACAGTCGCCGCGGTAAAACGTGTTCTTTTTAAACGAACATAAAATGCATTTTCGCGTTTCCCTCGTCGCGCCGGTGTGTGTGTGTGTGATATTATTTCTAATTAATCTAACGATAAAACGGTGGTTCGTTTGTGTAGGAACGACGTCATCTTACTTGTATTAGCGAGACGGGGGTACTCATATTGTAATTTGTCCCACATTAAAAAACAATCAATCAGAAACGACGCGACGCGACAAAAGGTAAACGCATGTATCAAAATAAAGATAGTAAAATAAACATATCATGTCATTAAAACGAAACGCGCTAAAAATGCGTCGATTCAATTGAAACCATTTAATTATGACGGACTCGACGTGAACGACCAAAAATATTAGACTGACCGAAGTATTCGCTTATTGCGATATTGTGTCGATCGAGTTTTCCGTTCTCGTTTGATTTTTCATTTCCATACACGCCTCCTGCGGTCGGCACCACATTGGTTCCGGGACTCGCGACGAAAACGAATCGTTAAAAAGTTCCACGTTAAATATTTCACAAATGCGTGTAAATATGCGCCAAAAATAATATTCTCGCGTTTTATGACGAACGCCAAAGACGGAATATTTCGATATAATAACGTCCTCGCGTAAAGTAATTCGACGCGTCGTCGTCGTTAGTGTCCGTCCGGGACGATAATAACAACAACAATAATAATAGTAATAAGGTTCTTTGCGGATTCAATGTGGACCGCGTGTTTTATTTCTTTTTGGTCCCTTTCTCGATAATCAGCCACCGCGACCGATCCTCGATCACTCGCAGGCGCAATCGCACGCGACCGTCGTCTAATATACGCTCCGCAGCTCGGCGTGTATAGGTCTGACATTCGGTTCGGCTACTTTAGGGTTAGATTAGGGAAATCCGTACTCGAAGGTCCTCGACGATTTATAAGGCCGCCCGCCGCTCTCGCTCCTGCTCCGGAGACAGAGAGAGAGAGAGATTTTTTTCTCTTTTTCGTAAAAAAAAAAAAAAAAACGCGGCGTTCCCCACGACGACGACGACGGGCGAACCGGTGTCGTCGGCGGCGTGTCCAATTAATGTACGACGCGGGGGACGTAAACCATTTGCGTGAAGAAAAGATAACCGCTTTTACGGCAATAAAAATAACAGCGGAAGAGAGATACGGCGCGAGGTGACGGGTGCGAAAGGGAAACGGGGGGGGGGGAAGGAAAAAAAATGGAAGTGCGCGAGTCTCAAAGCGCGCCGAAACGGTTTTGTTGTTTGTGCCCACAGAGGTCGGCCACACGCACGGTAATGGGAAACGGGGAGAGACAGAGACGGAAGGGCAGATAGAGAGAGAAAAGT
The DNA here is from genome assembly GCA_948098885.1 of Drepanosiphum platanoidis. Classification (NCBI taxonomy): domain Eukaryota; kingdom Metazoa; phylum Arthropoda; class Insecta; order Hemiptera; family Aphididae; genus Drepanosiphum; species Drepanosiphum platanoidis. The sequence continues at coordinate 5,856,164 of OX402530.1, read as the reverse complement.
AATACTTGCCACTGGCCACGTTTTTTTTTTTTTTCTTCTTCTTCTTTCATGTTTTTGTAATAAACCAACATTGTTGTTCCGTCCGGAACTGCCAGCCACGTATCTCGGGTAATGTAAAAATGTCTCGATTTTTATTTTTTTATTATTTTTTTTTTTTATTATTATTATTCTCCGTTGTTGTGCTAGACGTGTAGTAAGCAAAGGCCTTTTTATATGCGTATATTTGCCAGAGGATATTTGCCGGCGTCTTCAAAAGATTTACGTTCGCTGTGAATCATGCAAGGCCACTCGCTTAATATTTAAGTTTATACAAATAAAACATTCCCCCTGGAGAGTTTGTGCGTTTGAAAATATTTCGGTTGTTATAATATATAGTACTACACGTGTATAATATAAATATCGCGATGTTACTATATCGTTCGGAATCCGAACGCCGACAATTATTGCGCGTTTGTCGGCGGGTTTATGTTATTATTACGGCGCGCTGTACAAACGTAAATAAAATTATTTATTTATCCGATACACGCGCGGATCGGGGGCGTTCGATGATCGTCGACCAATCGTCGTTTTCATACGATAAAAAATATGAAATCGAGCCAACGTAAAATCACTGCGAACACTGTAAAACGATCAAATTATTTATCATAACATAGACGAGGTAAAACATAATATTGAAAAACATTTATAGTGACTTGGAAAAAAAAAAAAAAAAACCGTTTCTAAAAACATACTCGATTCAACGGTAGACTGTGTGAACACGAAAACGAACAATTTTTACGGGGCATAAAATGCGTTTTAAAAGATTGTTATAGCTGATTTCGTTACTGTTTTATCACTCGTAAATATTATTACTGTCCGAGACACGTTGTCGTTGCGGCGGCGTAGGCATAAGAAATCATATTATATGCGAATCTCTTGCTTCAAACTTCCAAACGAGACGGACCGCTGATGCCGTCGCGCGCGCGTCCGGACGAATCTCGTATAACAATAATATCGGCTGCAGATACTCAGATATGAAATAATTGACCGTTGGAACCGATCGGTTTTCGTCAGCGATGATCGCGCGTTTCGACGAGTCTAAGGTTTTCGTTGAAAAAATAGGTTTCGGAAAAGTTAGACGTCACACCGTTATCCGCGTCGTCGTTTAACCGCGACATATTTTATAGTTTGTTTAATGCGCGAACCCATTTGTAATACTTTGGCGCGTTATGATATTAGACTTTAACTCATTATCCCTAACAACGCGCGACGGTTTACGACAGCGCGCGAGAGCCCCCCCCGTCACACGCAAGCATAATAACATCACGATATACGTACGTATGTCGTATATATCGTACGCGCGCGGATATTTTTCAGCGACACTCTGAATATTTTTTTTTTAATTTTTTTTCCCTCCGCCGTTTTTTTTTTACAACAATATCGTTACGAAATAAATTCCCACAACGTTTTGAATTGCATTTCTGCGAGGGAAAAAAATCAAAAAAAAAAATAAATACGTCGTTCGCACTACACTGCAGCGGTGACACCGTTATTGTATTTATACTCGTATTATATAATTATATCACGACGGCGGTAGACGTGCGTGTGTTGCACGACGATAATGTAAGCCGCCGCCGCCGCCGCCGCCGCCGCAGCGAACACACTATTTTATCGTTCGCGAATAGAATGGAAAAAAAAAAAAAACCATTTTGTACGTTTTCGAGTCGAATTTTTTTCCATCTTGTTTATCCGCGTTTACACTCGCGTTTTCATCGATCCGCTCCGTGCGTGCGTGTTTTTAAATTTAAATCGTTAAGATACCGATGTTTAAACCGTTTCGTCTAAATACTTTTGTTTTCGACGCAGCGCCAGAGTAATAATTCGTTAATTTTTTTTTTTTGCTCCATTACAACATTAATATGTGTCGATGGGAGTGACGTTATTGAGTTTATAAATCACGCGGTAGTTGAAATCATATTATATACATTACGAATAAACGTTGAAACGGTTACGCCACCGCGGCAATATATTCGTACGACTGTTTGCGCCGCGGTGGCGTTACTTAAAAATTCTCGAGATATTTTAATGATACGATTTCGCTCTGAATACAAATCAGGTGAATTTACTAAAATAAATGTCTGTGAAATATTCATCTCTTGCGCGGCGGCGGCGGACCTTTTGTGTAATTTGAGCTTTTTGAAAAGCAATATTCAGTCTCGCCGTCGAGTCTCAGACTTCCCGACCCCCCCCCCCCCCCCGCGCACATATATATCCAACATTTTACATTACGTTTGGGGAACATTTAAATCTATTCAAAGTCCATCTGTCTCTTTAGAATTGAAACGCGCTCGGGTAATTACCTTTCTATCAGTGATAAATCGGCAAAGCTAATCTCATCAGTAAAAATAAAAAAAAAAAAATACAAATACAAACCGTCTAATATTTTAAATTGCTTTTGCTATATAGACGTTTACAATTTCATCGATGCGGACGTTTGAAAAATAACAATAAATTATCCGACGATAAACTCGTTTCGTCGGAAACAAAATTTTCGACACGTACGGGCACGTAGTAGGTACACCTCCGCGCATAATAACATTATACCGACGATATACCGAGTAAGTTCTTTTTAAAAAAACCCCCCGATCGAACGAGGCGTAGAGGCGAACGCGTTTTAAGGTCTTAATTTTTTTTTTGTTTCATCAAACAACTCCGCACATTTTATTTTATAAAATACGATATCGATGCGACGACGCGGACGCGTTGAAAAACCACCGCAAACGGCGGCGGCCACGCCTGTACGTACTCGTATATCTATTTCCCGTTCGACGTGGGCGACCGAGGCATTTATGACGTCAGACGCCGTTATTACCTATATACGTATATATATACAATAATAACGCGCGATACGTAATAAAAGGCACGCGCGTTTATTGTTTCCATTGGACCTTCGGGGAAAAAAAAAAATGCTCGACATAGTTTCGGATTCATTTCGAACATCGTATGTCCGCGCGACACGTATAATATTTGGCTGCGGTGTCCTTCGTATTTTTACGCACATTATACGTGTATATATTTTTATCGGACTTTTCGAAGAATGTACGCGCGTTTACCTGTTATGTATCTAAATCGCGACGGAGGCGCGAAACGAGCGGAAAAGTTCGTCGGTCGGTCGCGAAACGGCCGCCGCCGCCGTGTGACGGAAACTTTTTTTCCTTCCCCTCTCGTCCGGTCAAAGGCCCCCGGGGAAAGGATGACGGAAAAAAGTGCCCTACCGGGTATTATTTACAACGTGACCGGGCCAATAAAAATAGTTTTCTAATAACCCCAGGGGGCGGGCGGGGAATGTGGATCGGATTTAAAATTTTCCACCGGCGAACAAATACGTTCGCCGTATATAGGTACGACGCGCGTAAAGTATAGGTATAGGGTGCGCGGCGCGTCCCTGCGGCTGTGGCGGGCGATATCGAAGACGGTTTTATGTGCTAACTTTTAAACGACTTTGTGAATGAGACCGATTATTGGAAACGCTCGGGGATTCCATTATCGCTTTGGCCGGACCGACGAGCACCGCCGCGGGCCATCCCGCCACCGCCGCCGCCGCCGCCGCCGCCCTTAGAACGCCGTCCGACCGCGAAAATACGACGTATTCGTACGCGGTTACCGGGAAAAAAACATTTGGTCGCCGAGACGCGACCGGATATAACGTCCTTCGGCTTCGCATTCAAAAACGATTCGTCGCTTATTATCATCGTCAACGATTATTTCCAATGGAGATGGCTTCTAGCGTTACGGTCGTGTCGTATTGATAAATTTATAATCGTGTGTGTGTGTGTTCAATGAGCGACGTGGACACTCGTTAAGTCATTACCTGAGCTCATAACTTATAGCTCTAAAAAATGTTGTTATGAGCGCTTAAATATGCACTAAAAATACTAAAATATGCAAAAAAATAAAAAAAAGTTTGTATACAAAAATTATTATTTTATTATTATTATTTATTATATTATTTTATTATTTTAGCTTCTATATTATTAAAAAAAAAATTGAATAATATTACATCGGAATTATTGTACTTTATCGTATCATGAACAATTTGTGGTACTCATTCATTCTGCGATTGTTCTGTTAAAAAAAGGTTGTTTTAGCCTACTAAAAAAAAATTTAAAAAAAATAAATGATAAAAATCCAAAAATAAGCAAAAAAAGCAAAATAGCACTTATACTCCGAAATATGCAAAAATATGCAACATAAAATTTCGTATGTAGCTTCTTGGTTATCTGAAACAAACGTATAGCTCACATAGCTGTGTTTTTTACACTTGTAAAATTTGCAAATGCTAGAAGTTATGAGCCCTGGTCATAACACATGACATCGTGACGCATTACTGTTTTCAATGTTGTGTTCGCCGTAGATTTTGTTCCGCGACCTCGTCACTCGAGTACAACACTGTTTGCGCTATGTCGAAATAAAAATAGTTTCATCCGCAGAGATACGAACACCTAATTCCATTTTAATCGAAAATTTTATAATAATATTCGTTTGTCGGAGCTAGTCGAGGGACGACGGATAGTGTCGTCGTACGCGTATATAATATATTTTCATATTTACATTGAATTCATGAGACACGAACACCCCCGTCGGATCCGTACGAAACAAATATTTCAAACCCTCCCCCAATTGAAAATTCCTTAGCGCGCCCGCCTCCTACCCCCCCGAAACACATCCCGTTCGACCGTGTACGTAGTACGTATACGTGCGCGCGTGCGAGCGTTAAAATATGTTCGCGTCGTCGGAAACTCACGGCCGAGTAGAATTATTATTTCGCGTCTGAAGCCCCGGCGGCGGCGTTCCGCGTTATCAATTGTAGAGTCCGTTTCGGGACAGGTTTTATTCCGTTTACACGTGCCATTATAATAATATAACGCGCGGCAGTGGAAGCGATGGCTCGAAACGAGCGCGACGACGTTCACGTTTCGTCGTCACCTCGACCGTTTGATACGTGATAAAAATAATAACGTGTAATTTCCCGTACAGCCTACGACGACGCACGTCCGTCGTCGACGAGAATTGATTGCTATACATTTAAACCGGGGGCCCCGGATTTCGAAGACTCGCGTCTTTTTTTGTTTTTCGAAACGTATATTTTAGACGACGACGCTTTTCTAGTTAAAAACGTGTTTCACGTATAATACAGGAATGTAAATGTATAATTTTTAATTTGCATTTTCGGTTTACTTTTATTTTTCAACAGTGCACGTTTTGATGTCATTTACAACTATTTTTTCTTATTGATTTGTTTTTATGATATAGTTTTTTTCCTTTCTTTTTATATCCACCATTACAACTCGTACTTGCGTTTTGCATACTATTTGTAAAACTAAAATAAATAATACGAAATTAAATAGATAATCAAAACGATTTTAACGATATTTCTCTATATTTTCGCGTTAAACATTATTTATCATTCCGAGACCGAGGATTTTATGGATACTTTTAGGCCAAAAAAAAAAAAAAACAATGCATATTTCTCGGGACATTTGTATACGGGTCTTTCGGGGCATCCGAACACCGTAAGTATAACAAACTCGTTCTAATGTACTAGAACGAATCGTCAAACTTTTTTCTTACACTTTTTAAAACGGCGATACGTTACGGTTTTGGACGTGCGGGGGGGGGGCGGGGAGTTCGGAAACGGTAAAGTTAAAGGGGAAAGCAGCAGAAAAAAAGAAGGAAAAAAAAGGTTTAGGGATATGGTGCTCCTCTCTCCACGCCCGGCGCGTACATACTACCCTCCGATTCTTTTGTCGTCGCGCCTTGCCCGAATACGCACACGCGTGTTTATCGTATATAATATAATATACGACACGACGACGACGTGTATACGACTAAAATTCGATTTTAATTATGTAGAAACGCGTGCGCGCACGTATTTTACAGCGTTAACCGGTAAATGTCGGGTTTAAATGAAATCCGTCGAAACTCTTAAGACCGTGCGCGAAACACATTCCTTCGCGGCGGCGGCGGCGCGCGTGTGCGCAATAATATCGCGTAATATCAACGCGGAGCGTATCATCAAAATCTCATCAGGGCCGCGGCGCGCAGTGTTTTATGCGCAAATCTAGTAATAATAGTTTGTGTAACTGCAGCGGAACGCCAGGAGTTAGCGACGCGGCTCAAACAAGTAATCGAAATTCGAGACGATTGTGAAAATACGATTTATTATTATTATTATTATTTCGAGAAACAGTCTTACAATAAAAGAGTGCCCCGTCCTTTTCGGACCGATAAAAATAATAATAATAATAAAAAATACCATAAATATGGAAAATAGGTCATCCTATTTTGGGTTTAATATTTTTTTATTTTTTTCTACTTGTAAAAAAAACCAACGTTCGGCTGCCAGGATCCGATCCCGGTTGGATTACAATATTGCTCGCAGCATTTACCTTCCCGGAACATATAAAAAAAAAAAAAATAAGAATCTTGTTATATTATATAATTAAAGTGTACGACTTTGAATTTGAAATCGAAATTCCTGCGGACTCGCGAACAAATGACCAAATAAAATATTATTATTTTCATTACGTCGCGCGTAACAACGAATCCTCACCCCCCCCCCCCCCTCGTTCTTTGGATTTCGCGATCGTTACGTATTCGACGTAGAAAGAAATCGTTCCGAAACCGACCGTCTACCGCCGCGGTTTAAATCTGAAATCATTTCGGATATAAATTTATACAATAATAATTTTCGCAACTATTGTCGATTCTATGTTCGGATTGCACTTTGGAAAACTTTTCCCCGTCATTATTCGGCGCTTTTCGAGAAAATTTTTAAAACGCGTTGTCTCGACCGGACCACCCCGATAGACAATATCGGATTCAATTCACGAATCCGCGCGAGAACATTTGCGATTTGTTCGCATCGTCTTTATAGTAATTTAAAACACATTAAACCGTCGCAAATTATTCATTTCGATACTTTATATTATTATAACGTACGTGATAAAATTATCAAACGTGTTAATCGTATCCCTGCCTCGCGAAAATTTATGATAATGACGTATCGTTATTTTGGAAGACGTGTTATGTTTTTCCTCCCCAAACATCTAATAAAATATAAATCGTACGTTATTGTTTGTTTGAATTATTTAAATTATTATCATAACGACCGGACAAAACGAAATGACTTTTAATCGTAAGTTTGTTTGCGCTATTAAACGCACGAGATTATTTTTCTTAATAGTATAGATTTTGTTTTGTTGTTTTTTTGTTTTTTTCATGAATTTGTTTTGTTAGTTTTTGTTCTGTTCATAAAATCCGTACGATTTATTATATTATGATAAGCACGAGTGAGTGTACAGATATTGGGGCTTGGGGACACACTCCGACTTTGAAAATTTAAATTATTAGGCCGGCTTGTAGGAATAGTACACCATTTCCTTTTCAGTCTTTTTGGGAGGTTTCCTGTCAAAGGATCGGAATGATTTTTTTGTAGCAAATACGTTTGGACGTTCGGGAAGCGAGTTACCGTAACGTTTGTTGGATTTAGAGGCCGTTTCTGTATGTGACTTTAGGTCTGAATGTAACTTGTAATTCGACACGTAGAACGAGAGTGAGATTTTTTTTTAATGTTTGACTTTTATAGTTTCGTTTTAAGCGATGCGATTTAAACTCCGTTCAAAGTGCACACACTCCTATATAGTATTATCATTATTGCAAATTATTCGTGTCCTTAAATTATATTTTTACGACCGTTTAAAATTTTACGACGACCAATATTACGACCACGGATACACGGTTCATCGACAAATCGATGTGTGTAATCAGAAAGAGTTTTTTAATGAAACCGTTCGTTCTCGAATTCAGTTTTATGACAGTGCCACATTAGCCCGTATAATATTTAGAGTAACAGCGAGGTCTCGCGACACCCGGTTTCCAAAAATTTTTTAATCGTCATTTTATTCTCGAATAATATACATGTACACAACACCGTCATTGTGAATATTACTGTTGGTTTTTTTTCCCCCTTTTTTTTTTTTTATATAAATCGAACAAAAGAATCCTCGTTTCTTTCACTGCAAACGCTTTTGATGAATTTACAAACGAAGAAGAGTTTTCTTCGGATAAAAAGCGCAAACAGCGGCTCCTTTTTTTGCCGCCGCCGCCACCGCTCTGGAAGCCGCTGATACGTCTGAACGCGTGTCTGTATTATATTATAAAATAATAATTAGCGGACCGACGACGGAGGTAAAAAAAAAAATAAAAAATAAATTAATTAAATTTCGCCGGAATAACGATATCGCAATATCGATAACGCGCGGAAACGAAACCGTCTCCCGGAAGAAACGGGAATTTAAACAATATTATATTTGTTCGGCTCTCTGTTTCTTCGTCGGCGCGACGGATTTGATAAAACGTCGACGTCGACGTTACGCGCGCAGAAGAAGACGTGTTCCGATATTGGTTCGCGGGAAACATTCTATTAGCGTCTCGTCGAAAAGGCGCGTCGTTCGTCCGCAAAGTTGCATTAATCAAACGTGACGCGCGTATAAGTGCCGAGCGTATTCCTGGAGGATTAAGGGTTAGCCGAAAATAGGCTACCTAACGTAAATTATATACGGCTGACTCGCGAGTACGAGCGCGCGCGCTTTACAAACACGCTATACACGCGTACGTACACGCGTATATATATTAATATTATATACGTATACGAGCGGGAGATCCGTCGGAATTTACATTGAACAAGTGAACTAATAACGCATTCCTGATCCTGACGACGCCATAACGCGCGCGCGCGCGCGCGCCCGCGCTTGTCGGACAAATGGCCAAGTGGTGTTCTGTGTCAGTTATTCGCATTATCATATAAATGAAATGGATACGCGAGCAGCACCCGTCCCGGAGGCGGTGGAGGAGAGCGAGCGCCAGGGTTTATGCGGTGTCAAACCGAAAACCGTCCCGTATTTATTTAAATACCACCGAGGGCGGCCGACGGCATCGAACCGAGATTTCGGGGTGGTTTTTTTTTTTTTTTTTGCGTTTTCGCGTCCGTTGATCTTTTTATTTCCGCCTCTTCCCCGCGTCGCGTATAATATGTGTTATTTATTTTTTTCGTTTTCATACCTCCGCGTACGTTTCAGATCAGCGATTCGATTTTCCTCTCCGTTCACGATTTATACGGGTACGTGTCCGCCGACGAGTTACGCGGTAGTATCAAAGGATACTCTGTCCGTTCGGAAGACGCGCGATTTCGGCGGTTTCTCTCCCGGACGTCTTGACCGCAGCGACGTGAATCGCGAATTCCTTCGATACTGCGAAAAAACTCGTTCCTATATAGTATTGCGCGTTCGTTAAACTCGCCCGTTTCATCCGAAGCTTTCAAACGAATCATCGAATCGATCGCGCGTGATAGTCATAACCAGGGCTCGGGACTTTATGCTCTTAAAATCATAACAATATGCGCATACATATTATGCATAATTAATTATCAAAATATGCGCTTAAATATGTGTTTATTTTGAATTAAAAATGACGTACCGATATAAAAAAACACTCTTTTCCTGTGTAAGATTCCAAAAAATTTCGAAATACTTGGTTCGATAGTTTATTCAGTGGAATATTAGCCGACAACAATGCTTTACATAGATCGTCCATATTGAAAGTTCACTTTTTAGATGTATTAGTTTGTGTAATCATTTGTTGAGTCCTTGTCTTGAAAATTTCCCTCCGTTTAATCATTTTTGCATGTTTTACTGTTTTTACATGTTGTATTACACTAGATCGCCGTTCAAACTCTACTTTAAGTTCACATACTTTGCAAATTAAAATTCTTCCATCTGCGGAAAATACATCATCCCCAAATTCCGAAATGAAACCTCTCAATCGACAAATTTGTCATTGTTTTTCTTTCGGCATATTTTTTAAATGAAGAAATTATACCACTTAACACAATAACATGTTTATAACTCGTCAAAAATGAAAATTTTACACAAACATTTTTATTTTCTCTTATTAATCGTTAATGAAATTAAAACAGTATAGAATATGCGTTAAAAACGAATAATTCTTTACAATATGCATGTGAAGAAAAAAAACTCAAGATATTTGCAAAAATATGCAACAAAAATTTTAAAATTTGAAGTCCTTATTTATCACAAAACAAATATGTATCGAATCCGATTTCTCGTATCTATTTCCCGAACAAATATGCAAATCCATAAAGTCCCGAGCCCTGGTCATAACGATAGGAAAAAAAGAGTGATTGATAATAATAATAATAATTTATGAAAACGTATTCGAGCGATAATCGTTTGGCTATACGACGGCAGTCGTAACGTCGAATTACAGAAAAAAAAAAAAAACCCATTAAAAAAATTCGACGGTTGAAATTAAACGCAGATAAATCTATACGAGTCGTTATTGATTATTATAGTATGTTAAATATAATATACTATATATACGATTTTGTTTGTATTTTAATTCTAAACGAATTTTGCCACTCTCTGAAATCGCCCAGGGTTGGATCTCGCAGACTTGGACGTAAATTTACGCCACTACCGATCCTGCCAAACTCTTACTACTAGTAAACAGCTTCTTCTTTTTTTTTGTTCTAATACATTCTCCCGTTGAAATACAATTCGTTTGTTTGTTTGTTTTTTTTTTTTTTTTAAAAAAAAGTGTAAACTAATTGAACACTGTCGAGCGGTCTATTGGAAAAACACTGCGCCTGGCCGTCTCCTTGTATTTATTTTTTTTTAGAGCTTCACTTTTCGAAGCCGACATTTCATAAACGAATTTTTACGCGTCCTACGGGTAATTTATTGCCAATAGAGTGGTTTTATTTTAAAATACGTCATAAATAATTGCGCGTCGTTCGAATTGCGGTTAGTGCATGTGCGGTTTAGTATCACGCGAGTTTTTATTGTTAACGAGTCGTTTATTGTCACAATAGTAGGCGCGACCGTTTGAAAATAATATTGTTTCGGTTATAAAATATTGACGATTTTTCAAAAACGAAAAAATCAATATCGCCATGTTTTTTTCTCTCTGAAAACTAAACATCAATAATATCGACGTATGACATTTTCTTTTACAATTAAAAAGGTTAAAAAATCACTACGCCAATCGATTGCCAATAGGTACGACGTCATTCAAATAATCCGAAAATAACGGTAATAAAAGGTTTATACGAAAGTCGTGAAAAAAAACCATTCGGACGACCATTTGAAACGCGTCGATCTTCGCGGATACAATAAGCGACACGCGTAACGATCGGTTAGTCATTTACTATTATTATTATCGCGATAACGCGCGACATTTACTCGTTAGGAACACTGTACACAATAACCGTTATTTAACCCCTCGCCGAAATCAAAGTAAACACGCGCTTTGCGGGCGTGGGGTTTTTATCGAAATTAAAAACGTCTACACGCGACGCTGCGCGTCTCCTGCGCCCCTACCACCACTACCTGCAGCGCGCCGCGTTCGATCCGGAATAGACTTTGATTCATAATCGCATTTGACGACAATGAAATTATCGAATTATATAGAAAGTTTCGGAGAGTCGCCGAGGAATATTCTCCATCAACCGTCCCTCGGGCTGTGCGCTTAAACTCCCGGACCGGACGAGAGAGAGAGAAAAAACAATCGGTCTCAAATATGATTCTCCGACGAAATCACGTAAACCGACGGAAAAATGTACGCGCATAAAACGGGCCCGCGGCGGCGTAGGTACAAATACGACCGACTACGGCCGTAAAAGTGTTTACCGTGCGCGACTTTTCCAGTCGTTTCGCGTCACGTCTGCAGTTAAGAATGTCTCCGGCGGTGAATTTATCACTCGCCCGCGCCGCACAATATATATATATATATATATATATATATATACGGCTCGAGTAGATAAAACGGAAACGGGCGGGCAAAGACGGATAGAGCCGTCGAGAGGGGCACGGGGAAGACAGACGTCGAGAAGTGGGTACGGTTGGTATGACGGCGGGCGGACGAGGAGGAAACAGGAGACGAGTGGATCGGAGATGGACGGAAGAGCGGCGGTTAGGTAGAAATTATGTAAGGCTCGGCGGAATGCGATTGCCGACCATCAGTCAACCGGCGCGGCGGCGGCGGCGGCAGCATGTTTGCCGTGTACGCGAATAAGAACTACGACGCAATACAGCTACGATAATACTCGTCACTGTTGTTGTAGTCGACGCGAGTCGTCGTCGTCGTCGTCGTCGTTTTATTTTCGATTTTCTTCTCTTTTTTTTCCCCCCCCTCCGTTTGAAATTACGTATTCAAAACGTGCGCGTTTGTTTATTATTACGGGATTTTGCGGCGCGCGCGCGCGCCCCCGCCCGCGCCCGCTACGTGATCGAATTTTTTATCGGAAATTAAAAAAAAAAAAAAAATGTAAAAAATAAAGCACTATACTAAGCCGGCGTAATTATTTGCGAGTTTATGCTCGCGCGCAATATTGATATTTATCGACGACGACGTTTCAAAACAATAACAGAGCGCGCGGCCGAGCCGGAACGATAAAATCGTATACGTTTTCGCCGCCCACGGCCTGCCGGACCGTATATTTTCAGGTGTATTCGCGACGCGTGTGTGGGTGCTGCGAGTGGAATAACGTTCTCTCGGACGAACCGTAATAATTTTCCGTTTCTTCGATTTACACCGCCGGGACGCGCACCGTCGTCGTCGATAACTCGATTTGCGAACCGTTTTAAGGGTTCGCGCGGAAACGGGGAGTTTTTTTTTCTTTCGATTTTTCCGAGTAAACGCGACGCCATCGTCTCGATGGACGTGAAACGCGCTTCTTCGATCGCATTATATTATTATTCTCTACGCTTTATAACGGATAGGTCGTATAAATAATACGAAATTGTTAACGGGTTACACTATACCAAGAGTGCGGTATGCGCATTTATATATGTATAAAAAGTATCGACGAACGTTGCGGATAATACTTTTTGGCTTACACCACTCAAAGGCTCTAAATAATTCAACTCTCTCGCTCACTGTGTTTCTCTCCGTTTTACTCTCTTTTCCCCTCGATATATACGTAATACGCGGTCCATTCGTTCGCATTCGGCAAAAAACCCCATGCAGAACGTTATGGTTTTTCGCTGCATCTCGAATTGACGACAGACACTAAAATATTGTTCAAATCAATAATTATTGTTTTCGTCGACGCGCCACGGCTGCTAGACTGGCCCGGTGAAACGATACGCGAGAAAACAGCCGGTGTTCACGTCCGAGAGCAACGTTGTGCGACGAGACGATTGTAAAAACTATAGTCGCGTTATTTCGACGTTACTATAAACACGCCCTGATATAATACGAAACAGACCTCCGCCGCCGGGGGGGAAACGTTCTGGAGCGGGCGGGTGGCCGAGAAAATAAAACATCGATACGCGTCGACAGCAGCAGCCGTCTCCGAGAAACCCGATTTCATAATACGAGTATTATATTATTATCAACAGCCCTTTTTTTTTCTTTTTTTTTATCGTTTATTTAAATATACACAATCTGTAAATGTTGTTTTACAATAAGTGCATGTGATGGAGGTGGTATGGCTTGAGGGGCAGGAGATAAGAAGCCTCCCATTGGAGGCACTTAAGGTTAGGATTTTAGGCTAGGATTTTAATTTGCTAGTAAGAGAGGGTGGGATTACAAAATTGAAGGCAGGTAGAGGTATTACAATTTTAGATTAGAAGGTCACACGACACCAGGTACGTTTTAGACGTCTTCTGGGGTCACCAGGATTAGCGTTGGTAGATAGCTCGGAAATCAGGGGATTACGATGGCAGTGGAACTTGGAGTGTGTGCGTTTGTAGAAAGTTTTTGCGACGTTTTGGACTGTTGGAATGGCTAGATCTTTGTGTAGAGTGTCGTTAGATACATAGTAGGGAGCTTTGGTTATTTGACGGAGACATTTTGATTGGAAGATTTGAATTTTGTTTAAGTTGGACTTTTTGGCTGCACCCCAGAGTTGTATACCGTATGTCCAGATCGGTTTGAGTAGGAGTTTGTATAATAGTAGCTTGTTTTTTAAGTTGATGTGTTGTGATGTGAGGAGATAACGTAATTGGCGAGAGCGATTATTTAAGGCAAGTCTTTTGTTGTGGGTGTGAGTTGCCCAAGTTAACCTGCGGTCTAAATGATCAACAGGCCTCGCCCGGTAATTCATAATATCGCGACGACGTAGAGACTACCGACTTTGTCGATTCCGTATCGAAAGTTTTGGCAGCGACGCGCGGTAAATCCGAATCGATGTCAAAACCGCGTATGATTATTTTGTAATTTTTCGCCAGTAGTCGTGTTTTAGCGACATTTCAAGTTTTTACATTATTTCCGCGCGCGGGTTCACCGATTGATTCAGACGCGTTGTTTGAAAAGCACGCTTTTGCGTCGTCGTCGGCGCGCAGGGCTATAGTACACACGACCGACTGGAATACGATTGGATTATTATTTCTACGAAATGCGGCGCGGCGGGTCGCGCGGCGCATAGAAAATTCAAAACAGCGTTTCGAAAATCTAATAATAATTTCACTAGAACCGCACGAACATTATTCGGTATAGCCAACGAATAGGTACGTGTACGACATGGATATTATTATTACTCTGCGCGGCGCGGAATGTTTCTCGTGACTTTTCTCGTTCGTGATGATTGACAAAATAATACACACTGTCAAAGAAAATAAATAACAATACGGTCGTTCAACACGGAATGAGGTTTTTTTCTTTTCTTTTTTTTTTTGTTGTTGTTCCATTTCAATTACGTCAGAAATATCGTGATGAGTCCCCGGGCAAACGTTTGTATTGTGTATTCATTTTGTATGAAAACAAACAGACATGCATAATATAGACGCTCACGCGATCGTGACAACGGTAAGGGTGAAAATAGTATTCACTTGGGTTTTTCGCGTGGCGACGGATTAAACATTTTGCCGGCGCCTACAAGAAGGGTATCGGCTGAAACTATTCCTGTCCCTTCGTTGTTCGTCGTTTTTTGCTTTTTTTCTCATTGTTCCTACCACTAACAACAAAAGGCAAAACGAATTCGTCATTAAACTATACTACCTGTTATTTATTATTATTTAAAAATATTACAAGTCACAATAGGCGTCAGATATGAAATAATAACAGTTTCGTCGTCGACGATTATACTCGTACCTCTCATAACCCCGTCGACGAACAACAAAAATTATTAGACGTGTTGATTTTGTATTTTTCGACGAATATTCGTCACACCCCTGACATTTATTGTTGTTTGTTACGTACCGCTTGTACAGATGAGAAACCTGACGATGGATTCAGTTTCGATGTTCAACAATAAAACGCGATTGTATACATGTACGTATTGCGTAGTAATAATAATGTGTGCTAATACAATTTCCAAGATCTGTAGTCGGTCAGGTTATCAAACGAAATTTGAATATTATTTTTTTTTTTCAACACGTATGTGTATGTGTATATTATATCAGCTATAGGTATAATACGATATAGGCGTGTACGTAGATAAGTTTTTTTTTCCTTTCTTTTTATCTATTCTAACACATTTTCTCTTGCCTTTTTGCGCTTGTAACTTTAAATAAATAAATAAAGGATCCTATGGCCTAGGATAGTGGAAAACGACAAAAGCAGAAAAAGGGTTTCCAGGCCATTAGCTCCGGCAGTTTCAAAGTTCATTTTTTTTTTTTTTTTTTTGCACCCACTAAAAGTAATAAAAAAAAATTGGCAAAAAGGTTAAGAGAATCGTGCGAGAAACAACGACTCCCCGCGGCAGCGCAGGTGTTGTAAAGCCGACCGTCGTCGTATAACTATATATGTATAGTGTATACAACGTCTTCGGCGCGCGTTCGTTTCAACTACGACTTGTGTGTACCCACTCGCCGGTTATGAATATCGACGACAAATAAACGATACGTCCGGCTGACGGATTATTAAATAACCGAATCGGTTGTAGCAAATGACCGGACGATAAATACTACTAATGAGTTTTGACAAATCTCCCGCTGAATTCATAGCGCGACCGCGATTCGAGTAAAACGTATTTAAAAAAACAAAAATGTCTCACGAGAACCGTATTTTAATAATGACGAGGTAGCGGACGAATTAGTTGTAAGATTTTGTTAAAATCACTCGAGTGATACGGTAAAATATTATATTCGTCTCGTCCATTTGTAACTCGAAATTTGAACCAATTAAATAGATTTATGGTATGATTTTTTTCGGGGAAATTGTTATTATCTTTTAGACTCTTATCGAAAATGTCATTGTTATTTGTTATTACCGAATAGCAATCGTTCGTAACCGTTATAGTGTATTTAATATTATGTATTATCGATTTGCAATACACTCGCCGTGTGAAATAGCGTACGAAATGTAGTTTTCAAACACGTCTCGGAAACGGTCGCACTCGGGGTTTCGATTCGACTGCGTTGCAGACTCCGCCGCGCGCCAGCAGGCCGTTTATCGATTTCGCGACGTTTCGGTCGAGTTATTACAAATCAGACAGACGCGCGCGCGTCAATGGACCGGAGCGGTGGAAACGAGATAGGTGGTCCGCGCGAAATCTCCGCGGCCGTCGTGGACGAGACGAATCTCGACGGTCGTATACGTCACACGCGTGTCCCACAGGTACGTTCGCCCGAACCGCCGAGTGTTGCGACCACTGAAAACGAGCGGTTCGCAGACGACACCGCACGTACATTCCGCACCGTCGTCGTCGGAACACAATCGTTTCGCTCGTACAAAGCCAGTCGTCGTCGTCGTCGTCGGCGTGTTTGTTGTGCGGACGACAAAAGCGACGTGAAATTAAAACGGCAGAGCTCGGCAAATATTTGAAACGGCCGAAACGGCGCGAATCGATTCTCGCTCCCTGCGCGCTTACCTGCTGCTCGAAAAACCCCCGCGAAAACTCCGCGCCCCGAACGGAAATCACTAACGCGCCGCTGGATATTGTCGTCGACCGGCCGACGACGACGACGGGGGAGGTTTTTCTGCCGCACCGCGGCCGATTTCCAAGGCGTCGAACGACGACGACACGAAAAACAAAACAATATTCCACAATCCGTTCGAAGCGCGTCCGCCCAGACGTCTTTACGTACTCGGAGTCTCGACATTTTGAGCGTAGGGAACCAAAAAGAGATGGGTTTTTTGATTTTTCGTAAAACATTTCCATAGTTTTTCGATTGTTATATCGTGTAATTTTTCATCGGCTATAAGAGCAAACGTATTATTTCTAACTGAAATTATTATTTACGTATTAATTTATACAATTATAGGGAAAATGTTATTTATAAAAATGTGTACGTATTATGCTCTATATACGTAATATAATGCGAATGTCGTGTTAGAGTCGAGAGAGAGAGAGAAAAAAAAAGGGGGAAAAAACCGATGTTTTTAAATAGATAGCCGGACGGACAGCTGCGCACCGCAATCGTACCGCAATTTTAATATCGTTCGTTGAGATTTTTCAAATTTTCGTTTTCTATCGGGTTTTCGGAATGCGTCCGGTATGAAAAGCTGTTTATACTCTGTCAGATGGAATTTTATACGGCTGCCCACGTTTCCACAAAGCGACTCGAGTGTTCTACATCTCCGCAAATAATCTACATTGCGCGTCTTGTTCAATAAATACCACGCATACACCTTTCTCTGAAGCCGGAAATTCCGATTCGATATCCGCGGCCGTATCTCGCACGCCGATCGATTTACATTAAAAAATAATTATGTAAATGCAACGTGCATACCGCGTTCACCGCGACGTATTTCCCATCGATCTGGCCGATTTGTACCGATTATATAACATTCTTATGCCGGAGCAATAACGCATTGCACACGCCGTGTTTCTTCGACCGACACCACTGAGAGAATACGATACCTGCTGAAATGAAGCCGGGAGATGATTTTGTTCGAAAAAAAAAAAACGCCAACGTTTCGGGCGGGGCGGCGGACCGTAATATTGGAGGAATTTACGGAGGATAATCGGAGGATTGGCTGCGCTCTCGCACGGGACGCGGTGTTTAGAAACACCGAGACGAAGATTCGGCGTGTTCTCGCGAGTTTTTCAATTTTATAGTTGTTAAAATACAACGGTCGTTTTTATCTAGTGACTAAATTATTACAATAATCCCGGCGATTTCTCTCGGCGCGCGAACAAACCTCCATCCATGTATATACACATTATTTTACCCGTAGTAATAATAAAAACGTCAAAATCTCCAAGTTAATATTTCAAGAAATTGAAAAATCGTTATTTATTTATTTTTTTTTTTTAACATTCTAAATTAATATTTCTTTTCTTTCCATTCCTTTCCTTTACTATTTTTTTTTTCTCTCCTTTTTTTTCTCCTTTTTTTTTTTTCGCTTATTTTTAATATAAATATACATTCTTATATTATTATATTGTACTTACAGCGATGATTGATGATGCGTTCTCTTTTTTCCCCGGCCGTTATCGTTAACACTGTGTACATAATATATATAATAATATCGTATAAATATGTATACACGGCGTGCTGTTAAATGAAAACGGTACCCGTTGTTCTCGCACAGTCATTACGTCCGGCGAGCACGTGCGAAACCTATAATTTGCCGGTTATAATACATCTTACCTGGCCCGCGAGACTTGTTCGTCTCGTCCCGGGAACGACGACACACGCGCGCACACGATAATGATAATAATAAAATCCAATTTTATATCTCCAGTCGTCGCGGGATTTTTCCGTAGTTTCACCGAGCCGTACACGAGTTATAATTTTCTCCGTATCTCCCTCTCGGTGTTCTATATTTTCCTTCTCTTTATTGCGTACACACGCGCGTGTAAGTATAAAAACTATACTATACTTGCCGTCTCTACTCGACGGAGTAACACTGGCGACGGCAGCTGCTATTGTGATCGACGTCGTCGTCGCCACCCTGCAAAGATCGATTCTAATCGAATATTCTTGCCCGCACGACCGGCGTCGTCGTTCCGTCGTTGTCGGGTAAAAAGACAATTCGTACGCCCCGGCACCGAGCGCGCGCACACGAGGTACGTATATCGTATATTATGTGACTCGACGACGGTTGTTTTTAAATATTATTATTGTCTTCGTCCGATCGATCTATGATGTTCTGTGTGAATTCGATTTAGCGACGTGGGCGAGCCGACTACTCTTCGAGACGAACCGCGCGAAAAGAAGACGTATGACGCGGGTTTTATCGTCGTGTTCGTCGGCGGAAAAAAATACCGCGCACTCGGTCGCAAAACGAATAACTCATTTTTTTCCGTCGTCTAACGTTTTTTCTTATTTACGGCGAACGAAAAACAAATCTACACTCTTAATCAGTCGTAGACATTATACGCGTATTCTGTACGGCGGCGCGCTGTTTGCGTTACAGTTCATCGAGCTTATACTTATAAAATACAATATCGTGTTTATGACGGCAGAAATGTTTTTAGAAATGGAAAAATATAATATATACTCGTATACACGATATATAGTCGTCCGTCTCGTCTCGTAAGTTATCTATCAAATATATTATAATCGACTGATGGATGTATATAACGATTGTTTTCGATCGTCAGATCGCGTAGGAAATGAGATATTTTTCAAGAACAGCGGCGCGGCGTTTACTACTACTTCTATTGATGATATACGCGGGTAGTTTATAACGTTATAAAAGCAAAACGAGAAAAAAACACGGCGCGATTTTTCCCCTTCTTTTTAGTTCGTTAAGGACGTGAAATATTTTAGAAAATGTAATTTAATAAAATATGCGTTTATGATGTTTATGATGCAGCAGTGTATAGTTTATTAAAAACGCTTTCTCGTTTGGACTAAAAAAATATTAATCAGATTTCTTCACCAAATCCGCTTTCATGTTGTGCATTGTAAATCTTAATTGTATATTAATTAGGTTTTCAATAGATGTTTGAAATATCGATGTTTTAACGAGCTTTGAATATTAATAAAAATGTTTGTTTTTAACGCGGACCAACGGAAATAATCAATTCGCATAATAGAGTTTCATTAATTCCCTGTCATGATTCGGATTTAACGACAATCCCGCCCCCGCGCATTATCGATTCTCCCCCCGAACGAATTCCACGTGTACACGCGCGCGAAACGAAAAACGCAATGTGTGCGCGCCGCCATCATTTACGTACGTTTTTTCACGTTATTCGTATTCACGATCGAATATGACGTGGCCACGGTTATATTTCGCGGGGGCCTCCTCGCACGTCGTCGGTTGTAATATTTTCAATTCACAGAGAGGAGGGTGACGTGGCACGACGGCCTTTGGAATTTTAGATTCCGAGTGCAACGAGGTACCACGATGTTAGTGGTCAAGTACCCCAAAAAAATGGTCCGATTTTCGACTCGAGTTTCTGGTAGCGAATTTCATTTGTTATTTAAAACGCGTGCTATTGAAAAAAGAAGATTATTTTACTCATTCTCGCACAATCGACATAAAATATTATTTCGTCCAGAGGTTTACGGGATATTTAGGTCGACGTGGTTATTTTCTTCTATAAAAATGGCAGACGCGCGATAGATTCTATCGACGGACAGCGCATCCAAAATCCATTGAAATAAATTATCACAACACGACGCTCACTACCGTATTCTCGATAAAATCTCGTATGCGGGACAAACGTCGCCGACCGCATACCTACGCGGTAATGAAATTATTGTCGTTACAAAAGTCGACGAGTTTACGCGCTGACAACTGCAGTCGATCTGGAGGATTATTCCGGCGGCGGCGCCCGCGGTTAGCAGACATCATCCGCGCGAATTCGTTATTAACAATACGTTTATTTTTCGATCGATCGACGCGCCAACCGCGCACGAATTTTCGCGAATAATTTAAACGCGCGCGCGCGCGCGCGTATTATTATACGGTTAAAATTAATTAAAACTCGCGCGCGGCGAGTTATTGTTACGACTCCGACGACGACGTGTCGCGCGCACGGTTTCGATTACGTTTTCGTTATACTCGCGCGAGATCGATTGTTTCCCGACCGTCTCCGGTGTCAATGTCACCGTGTCGCGCGGCTGCGAACGCGATATAATACATATTATACGAGTATAATACGGGACGGCGTACGAGAAAATCTTCGGCGCTCCTCTCCGAGATCCGACGTCTCGTAATTTGCACGTCTGCTGTGGCTCCTCGCGGGGCGGAACAATAACGGAACGTATTCGCGGAGAGCCGTCAATGTGTTCGCTGTCGCGCGCGAGAGAAAAATCTCCGGCTCCCGTCGGATTCGAGACGCACGGGGTTAATAAACGAAAAAAGGCAACCGATAGAATAATGACCGAAGACAGACGAGAACGCGCGTATCGATATAACAAGTCAACGTACGTATAATAAGACGTACGTAATCCAGTCGTAAATTAAGTCGCGATAATTGTTATATGCAGAAAGTGACCATAATAGTGATAGAAATTTAAACTTTCGAGAAATTAATATAAAAACTTCTAGTTTTTCCTAAAAGCTCTTTTTTGAGAGGAATACTCTATACACAACACCGAATATACTCATATACTCAACAAGGTTGAAGGGATGGGGTATAGAATACAAGAAAATAAAGTTGTTTCGCTTATATGGGGCTTCTGCAATAAGCGATTCAATTCGATTGATCATAAAGCGAACCGAATGATCGAATTCATCATAGTTAGGAACTCTGTATTATACAGTTCTAATAATTATTATTTTAAATGTGAGTTCGTGTACTTCGAATCATACTGAATAAGCAAATAAATTTATAACACTCGTAACGCGATTAGTTAAAATCGTATGTATACAAACTAGTCGAACTCAACTCGAATGGTCGTAAAGCGAACCGAATGATCGAATTCATCAGAATTAGGAACCCTGTATTATACAGTTCTAATAATTATCATTTTAAATTTGAGTTCGTGTACTTCGAATCATGCTGAATATAAATAAGTAAATAAACACTCGTAACGCGCGATATGATTGTAATCATATTCGTACCGAGAGCACGCGGCGGCGGCGGTATCCCGCGGTCCTAACGCGTGTCCAAACCCTTATTTACATCCGCGCCGCCGACTAGGCCAGGTAGTGCGGTTATTTTTAACGGCGATATAATTACCGAGGCCCTCTGACCTTTTATGTGGAACTTTTTTGTTCGTTTTGTTTTCCAAAGTTTTAGACGACGCGCGACGCCTTGCTTGAAATAATTCGTTTCCACGGCACGGAATCTGAACTGAAATTTTCATTTCGCCTTTTTATTTCTCAACGTTTGAAGGTGACTTTTTATCGTTTTTTAATTATTTCTCACCGATCGAGAGACGTCACTATAATATTATTGCTATTATCTCGCTATTACAAACATTTCAATATTTTATCCATTTACTGTTCGAAAATATTTATTGTATATTATGTATATAAACGTTTGTAATCGTTCGTATGAAAAACGAATAAACAATTATAATTTTTATGTTTTTAGCTCGTAAAGAATGTTGATTATTTTTTTAAGGAATTTTCATAAGTTACCGTTTAGTTTATGAAAAAAAAACCAGAGACTTTCGAATGACACCGGGTGTCGATCCTTATATTATAACGACGCGCGGAAATAATAATCGTTCGATCTCTACGCGTTCGAAGGACGGAGGATTTTCGCGGGCAAGTGATCCGCGGAAAAGGCGTCGGGCTAGGTTAGTTTGTACGACGAATTCGCATCACGCGTTGCATAATGACCGATCTGACGTTTACCAATAACCGTGACGATACGTATACAATATACGAGTACAATAATAGTATATAAACGTAAACGGAATCGGCGGGCACCGTTGCCATAACGCGTTAGCGTTTTTTTTCCTTCTCTTTTTGTTTCGTCCTCTGTCTGTTTCTTTCTTTTTCTTTTTTTTTCATTTGTCCACCGCAGTACAGCTGCCGACCCGGTTATACGATTCTCAACAGAGCACTTTGCGAAAACCGATTTTTCAATTCGAAAGTGTCGTGAGGGTTATTTCCCGGTCTTCCCTAACGCCTGGGAATGAAATAAAAATAACGTCGGGGAGGAGTTCGCCGTTTTATGGGCAGTTTTCCTCTATTCTTTTTCTCTATATTTTTTTTTTTCTATTTTTCTTCTTTTTTTTCTTTTCTCTTTTCTTTTTTTTTTTTTTTTAAGTAAACTGGCTCTTCTCCGATACGTTTCTCGTTTACTCGGCAGAGTCGTGCACGCGCCGACGACGCCGTCGTTTACTACGCGCTGATCGAATTTTGGGCCAACGCCCGCACCTCGCCGGCTAAATAAACGTCCGCCGTCCGACCAGAAACCACGCGCAATATATCATAAAATACGAGATAAACCGGAATAGGCGCGCGCGTAACATACGATTTTACACACCGCTCGCCTAAACGACGGGCTCGAAGCTATTCGAAATATTCTCCGACAATATTATCGTACGTGTTTTTTTTTCGTATCATATCCTCCCGTTTAGGAACGGCGTGGAAAGCCGGTGTTTCTATGAACTATAGTAGTTCCCGTGCCGTCGTAACGCGTTCGTTCGAAGATAAAACGCGAGATTCGTCCTTCCGTCGAACGAACTCTCTGCGGGCACTGATGTAGGACGAGGTATTGCGCATTCCGTCAAATTTTCAGCTCCTTTTGGGACACTCGTATGCTGCAATACGTACATTTTCCACGGCAAATCGGACTTTCGATAAACCGTGGTCCTGCCACCGAATCACGGCCGTTTAAAAAATTCGAGAATAACTCGATCTGAGTATTGCGTATTGATTTATGACGAGTTCCAGAATAATTGTCTCGTTTCCTATGGAAATACATCCCAGTTCTGAGAGTTAGTAAAAAAGTAACTCAATAAAATGTTTTCGTATCGTAAATAAGCATACCGTGTAGCTCGGTCGATTTCAGAGTTTATTGGTCGAAATTACTTTGAAAAAAAAATCGGCCGATATTAATTCCGTAGATTAAGTAGAAAAATGCACGGAATGCTGTATTTCAACACCTCTTGGCCGGGTCTTTGCGAAAGTCGATTTCGAAATATTTCGCGTTACCGTTGTCTCTGAA
This sequence comes from Drepanosiphum platanoidis, assembly GCA_948098885.1. Classification (NCBI taxonomy): domain Eukaryota; kingdom Metazoa; phylum Arthropoda; class Insecta; order Hemiptera; family Aphididae; genus Drepanosiphum; species Drepanosiphum platanoidis. Next base: position 5,832,130 of record OX402530.1, on the reverse strand, counting down.
CGCCGCATTATTGTGTGCCGATCGCGCTCTCGAGAGCTCTTGTGCGCCGCGCAGTAATATTTATGTACAGGCACGTCGTCGTCGTCGTCGTCGTCGTCGTCGCCTATCGAACGCGTAGCGCGCGGAGCTTTACGACGAGGCGGCACGCGAACAAACCCGAAGATCGTGTTGTACATCACGTAATTTTCCCCCCCAGTATTCGGAAGAGAAAAAAACTACGATTCGACGTGAAATCACGTTTAAATCCTACATGGAGAGCGTGTACGGACAAAAAAAAAAAAAAAATCGACGTTAAACGGCGTAAAAAAGAGAAAAAAGGATAAAAAAAACTACCGAGATCCGCTGACACGACGCGCGTGTTGAACGTCGTCTTCTCATTTCCCGCGTGTACTACCTGGGCGGTCGTACAGGTGTAGCATAATATCCCGTCCGCGATTGTGAACCGCTTCACGTTTTCATGACCGCGTAAAACGTTCGCGTTTACAACGTCCCCGGAATGGGGACGAGTTTTGTCTTCTTTCTGACCAGTGCCGCAATTATGAATTCTGAGGCCCGTGTGCAAGGATTTATTTAGAGGCCCCAAATCAATAATATATTTATTACTTGATCTTTGTATTACTACAGACATTTTTTAGTACTATAACTTAAATATTTGACGGATTCGCGGAACCGATCAGAAGAATAAATTATGTAAATTCATAAAAATTTGAGCTTCTAAATACCTCCTCTATAAATTAGTATGACGAATAATCAAAAAAATAACGAACAACTTAATTCAGTGATCCAAGTCTAGTATCCATACAATAATTATTTGAGAAATATTTCGCAATAACAGAGAGGGGCCCCTGCGATAATGACTATTATTCTACAAATTATGTCATACTTTATAATATCATTTTCGTAATTTTATTCCTATAATAATTTGTACGTTTTACACCGAATTATTTACAGATCCAATGAGGTACGAGGTACGAGCCACGAGGAAGTAAAGAATACCAATATAGGCTAAATTCATTTTGAAACGGACAATCTTCAATTTTTAGCTTATGGTTTGGGAGGCCCCTAAGAACCGGAGGCTCGTGTGCATCGGACACCTTGCACACCCAATTGTTGCGGCACTGTGACTTTCTCGCTCGACTCGAGTGACGTTGTCGCGACGATTTCGTACGTAACACGCATCGTACGACATATCGAAACGATCGCGGAAAAGGACGCGCGCGAACGACGCAATAGAACTATGTATTATAATACGTATAGTAGTACGACATAATACCGACATGATATTATTATTCTTCGAGAGAAAACATTATTCCAGACGAACGGCGCACAGTAATAATAATAATTTACGTTCATATCTGACGTTCGAGAGTCATTAAAACGACTATAATGTGGTCGTCTCCTATTTGGCTCGCGAGCGCCGTCGTCGCACGCGACGCAAACCGCGAATCGTCCGCGCTCCCAATAAGTAACATATTATAACGTGCGCATCGGGAAAGAGACATGTTTTCGAACTCGAGCACTCGACCGCACGCGAAATATCTGTAACCATAATATAACCCGTATTATTTCTCGTTAATTCCAATCTACGGACTGCGCAATTATTGTGTGCGTAGGTAGGTACTTAAAAATCGTCACGCAATCGTTTCGCGACCGTCGTCGTCGTAGTCGTTACGTGCGATTACGTTATTCCGCCGTCGTCGCGACGTTTTATACATTTACATATTGTGTTTTCTACTCCTCCGCACGCGAATCGTTTCCATCTCCGTCCGGCCTTTGAATTAATTACAATTCTTCAACTTGATATCGTTGCGTTTGAAGAGGATATAATATAAGAACAATTCATTTGCCGTAGTTTAACTACCTACTTTTGTTTCGCGAGCAGGTACCTTTGGGTACTCGAGAAGTTATATTTTTTTTTCCTTTTTCCGCGCTCGACTATACGACCGTTGCGTTTCACTAGTTTCTACAACGTCTGGAATCCGTCTTGGAAAGTAAAAAAAAAAAAAACAATTATAACGGGGCAAAACGAAAAAGAAATATATAATATATACACACACAATCATAAACGAAACAATAGTTTTCCTTCGCGTTATTCTCGGGCGCGCGTCTATCCGGTAATATACTTAACATATTATTATTATCATAATCGCATAATAGCGAGTGGGGCGCTGTTGCAGTCATTTATATTTGTCTGGCGGTGATTCGATGTTCGCGAGACGACGACGACGACGACGACGTTGACGTTTGTTCGGATACGAATAGGATGTAACTTTTTAACAGCTTTTTGAGTGGTTTTCGATAAAACTCCGCGTCTTCGCGTTAATGTCGAGATTGTGTTGTCGGCGCGAAAGAGTGAGAAAGGGCGCGCGCGAGGGCGAGGGCTCCTAATGACAGCGATATGTTGTGAAAGCCATTAATCAGCCTCGAGTGTCGATAAGACGTCGCCGGAAAACGGAGAATATTCAAAAGGAAAATAATATATCGACGCGCGCTCCGCGACGAAAAAGTAAATTCCCGAAAACATATGCCCCGACAGAGTAATTAAGAAATAAATCGTACGCCGCGCCGTATAAACTTAATATAATATAACATTATAACGACGTTTTCGCCGCGGCGAATCCAACGCGCGTTGTTCATCGTTATTTTCCCTCGCTCGCTCTCTCTCTCTCTCTCTGTTCGCGGGAAGTCGTCGTCTCTGCGCGAGAAAATATTACGATAGCGGTTCGAACATAATCGGTAGCATAATATACCGTAATATCGAATACATCTGGTAAACAACAATCGGGCGCGCGAGATAATAATATAATGTTATATACGTCTTTTTTCTTTTTTTTTTATCGTCCAATAATGTTTCGTGATCTCGCGTACTACCCACGTCATAATAATAATATATATTATTACTAGCTGACCCGGTAAACGTTGTTTTGCCATATATTTCCAGTGAATTTTGCCGTATAAAAAATAACTGACTTATTGTATATCGTAAAAATAATTTAAATTTGAAAAAAAACAATCGGTTAAGTGTGATAGTCGAAGGAAAAAAAAACCACGACTCACGCGTGCGATGAAAAATAAATCGACGAAATACCACGGACGACCGTGCTCGACGCGCGACGGTTCGAACAAGACTGATCACACTGAACCGGTAACGATCGACAATATAATAATTTTGTGAAAAATAGGCGGATGATGCAACCGGTTTCATTTTGTTTTTGTTTTTTCATTCTGAACACGATGGCTATTACGTCATCGCCGATGAAGAACTATGTTTTCGTGATTATTATTTTTTCCCAAATTTCATATCGCTTATTGACTTATTGTAAGTGCGTGGCGATGACGGCGTTTACGATTGAAAGAAGAATCGTGCGCGCACGCACGCAAATTCGGTAAAAGTTATGTAATAATATATGACGTTGCGAAATCCATACCTTTTGCGTAAACGTCGTCGGGTTTTCGCTTTAAAATCGTATACGCCTATCGAGCCTATCGACCAATGACTATAGATTTGCCTGCGATCGTATTCGACCGCCCAATGAAAAAAGTTCTATTGTTCATCGCACGCACGCAATTTCGATAAAAGTTATGTAATAATATGATATTGCAAAATCAATTCGTTTTTGGTAAAGATCGTCGGGTTTTTTGATGACATAATAATCTATTCATATAAAATGCAAATTACTCGCTGATCGTTGCATCTCAAAATCTAGCCCGTGAAAAGTTTACCCCTTCTTTTAAGGGTTGAATTTTGAAAAATAATTTTGTAGATTTCTTTGTATACATCCCCCTAGGGGAGGTGCTCAAACGGGGATTTTGTGTTATGAAAAATTACTAACCTATTGTAAGTATGTACGTATATGTGAAAAGTATACGAAACACGTATATATATATTTTAATTGAAAATGATTCGCAAAAAAATTTATAAACAATGATAATGGTCACTATGGTTACAGTATATAGGTATACGTACATACATATGTATAAATGGGTTATATGATATAAATGGGCTGACTTTTTCCTATAACCAATAGCAACCATTTAAAATTTCAAAAGTACATCACAAAATTCCCGTCTCAGCACCTCCCCTAATTGGGTTTTTTCAAATTTTTTTTCCGTAAAAACCTTCTCCTGGCACTTACGAACAATTCAAAAAAAAATTTGAGCCAAATCGGCCCAGCCGTTCTCAATTGATGAATTGTTTTACATTTTTGGCTCCATTTTTATATATATATGTATAACAGTTCCAGAATATTCTCGGCGCTCGCCACATATAAATATTGAAAAAAAAACTATTCTATCTTTTAAGTTGGACCATAATATAAATGGTTACCAAATTTTATCAAAATCCGTTCAGTAGTTTCGGAGTTTATCGCGAACATACATCGTGACACGAAATTTTTATATAATATATAGATGTCGATCTATCATAATATTATATTATCAGTACCACACGACCGAGCTGTATATTATGATATTGTTATTATTATTCTCGTAAGACCGTATACCAATAATGCGTATCGATTTTCTCCGCGTCACGTCCTAACCTATGGCGTGCGACTTAATACGTCCGGTACGTTTTGCGGATCCCACTGCGGCCGTACTTGTATTTTATATAAAATAATAATAATATAGGGCGCAGCGGGGGGCGCGTCGGTAAGAATATACGTATATCGATACGCGGTCGGCCCACGGTGGCGTACGTACGCGGGACGCACCACGCGGCTAGTGTTCTAGGAGCGTAAAATCGAAATAAAGTATGTGATGGGTACGACCGACGCGCGAGATAGGTAAGCTCGTGAAGTGACGGAAAGACCGTCGACGGTATATGTGTGTGTGTGTGAAATTATTAAAAAATGTTTAAAACAATCGATTTTGAATGAACTCGAGAGTATACGAACGACGAGTTATTTCGCTCTGGAATAACAGTTTTCACAAGCGAAACGGAAAACGCTTTGGAGAATCAAACGGGCGAGCGACACAAACAATGTTATATTGCAATTCGTAAAGGTATTGGAAATGCAGTCGAACACACGTCGGCCACTAGATCGGTCGACTTTATTAACCTTTGAAATCGTTCTGAGGACTCGAGGGGTAGGCGGCTCTAGCCGTCGTTGACATCGGCCTTTGTATCCACCCCTGATCTACCGACGACGCTTATCGGTCTATCGATGTACGTCGAATACGTTTTGACGACGGTTGTGCCCGAACAAGTTAATCCGACTCGGCCACAGTGACGACGACGACGACGACGAAGAGGGGCGGCCGCCCGTCATCCGCTGCAGTATATTTGTCGATTATACTTGAAAGTTTGTCGATTCGGTTCGGTCGCAAACACGACGACGTGCACACACACCGTCGCGTCGGTACCGCCCAGACGAGCCGCGCAACACTCGATCTTGTAATCGTTTTCGTATAGATTTCCCGTCGCCGCCGCTGTCCCGAAACAAACGGTTTTCGCTGAATTTTCACCGTTTCCACTACCCGCCTATAAAATTTGACGTCATGTGAGAGGATTTCTAATCGATAATAAGTTTAATTCGATTTACATGTCTAATGTTTAATGATATAATATTAGTTAAAATTATAATATTTTACTAATGATCGAGATGATCACGTCAATGATTGAGTATTTGAGTCCGTTTGGTGTCGAACTACCGAACTGTCCGTGTGTGTCATTTTAATATGTTTCTATATTTTGTGTAGTGGTTGCAAAGTGTTTATAGTGTGTGTAATTTGAGTATTGGACGATGTATAGTGTGGTCTAATGTATAATTCACTTAAAGGATGTAGCGAATGTGACACGCGCATGTCTGTTTTCACTGTCTTTTTTCGAGAAAAAAAAATCGACGTTATGACAATAATACATCCTCAAACGGCGCATATTATTGCGCTCTGCACAAACAAAGCACTTTACTACGGCGGCGGCGGTGTCCGCGGACACTTGACAAAACTATTGTTCTGTTTGACCGCACTCGTATTGTTTTGTTTTTACTGTAACAGTTACTAGAATTCTGTGTTACAGTAGTTACAGTATATTTTATTTTATTTTTTTTTTGTTTATTTCAAATAGTTATTTTAAATTTTCATTTCTAAACCGAAATAGCTCTATTACGACTTTAATTTTAAGAACAATTCGATGTTGGAAATAGATGTAGGTACCTGTTGGTTGGTTTTCTAAAGTCGGTGGTTTTAATTTATTCATGAGCGACAAGACAACTCCCCATTGATTATGTAATGATTACAAAATAACTGATAACATAGATTAACAAGAATAATAATAATCGAACTTTTAAGAAACTTTAAAAGTAATTTTAAAAACTAATGACTTAATCCAATTAAAAGTTTCGAACACCGATATTTTTATAAAAATTGTATTTAGAAAGTGGTTATCTCGATTTTTCGTTTTTTTTTTTTTTCGTTAATAATTAGTATACAATTTTTAATTTAATTTCAAGTTCGTTATCGTATTTGAATATCCGTTTGAAAATATGTCGATTACAGTGTGCGAAAGTATCACCAAAAAAATGATTATTGACGATGTAACGAAAAGAGAAAAATGAAAAGAAACAAACGCACTGCGCGTAGAATGCGAAACGAAACGAACGCGATATTGTCAGGTCTTCGCGAGACGCCCTGGCGATAAACGACGATAACAATAAACGACCGTGTCGGAAGATCCGCGCGTTCATAATAATATCATTAAACACGCGCGTCCGTACGAAAACGATGGCGTTTGTGTGCTTTTCCAGTCGACAACGCTCTTCCTCTGAAAAAAAAAAATCAAAAATTCTTCGCTATCCGGACCGAATAGCGTCTCGTCGCGCTGCAGCAAGTCGTTACGATAAACACACAACGTGGTGCACACGTTATAATAATATTGTATGCGTAATGTTGTTACGACGACGACGGTGTTTTGCCGAACGGAACGGAAAACGTCGGCGGGTCCGCGGTCTCCGACTACATAATATGTGCCTCGTACGTGTACGAGCTGGGGACGCGCGCCCGAACCGCGCCGGCCGCAATCCGGACCTAATGTTGTTGTGTACGGCAACAGATGTTCTATTGTTGCAGCTCGGCGTCACCTCTCACCCGCCGTAAAACGCGATCCTAAATGGACACGACGTCCCGGCGTATATATTTTATATTATACGTATATATATATATGATATGAGATGAAGAGCGAGCGTGTTTGCGCAGTAAAGTTTTAATCTCGCACCTCTCCGCACGACCGGTGTGCCCCGTTTCCCTCGATTAATAAATCGTCTGAGATACTCGGGCCGCGCAGCAACTTTCCACTACCACACGTATACATAGTATAAAATACACGTATGCTCGTGTGCGCGTAAAGGAACACAATCCTTTTCGGCCCCGTCTCGTCCCCCGCCGGGCGCGGGTCATCCGTCTGCCGGACACGCGGGATTACATGTGTGCGAGCTTAGACGAGCTAATAAATCTCTTTCACCGCTCTCAGAGGTCGCACTCGTATATATATATATATATATATATATATATATGTATTTAGCTCTTCGTCCACCGGCACGTTAAAGGTGACCTCGACGACGACTGCCGCTGCTGCTGCTGCTGCTGCTGTGTGTAAAACAAAGTAAAAAACAAAAATCTTCGTACGAGTATGGATTATTGCAGGTGAAATCATCACGCGTTTGTGTGTGTGCCGGTGCTGGTTTCCGATATGAAACGTCCGCGTAATCCGAACGCGGTCCAGGAGTGTTTGGCCCAAGAGTTAAAGCGGACTTGGAACCTCCGACTTGGATACACAACGTATATGTAAATAGGGAATCATTCGATATAATATGATATAAATATACGAGTATCTATACGAGATCGGTACGTTTCTATAATGGTAAAGCGCTTTGTAAGATTTCAGCGTTTCTAGCCGAGCAACGGAAGGAGAATGATCGTCGGTATAATATTTGTGAAAAATCGACTCGACTTTCGGCTACTATTGGTCGCGAAACAGTTTACGTGATCATTTTTTGTAATCGCGCCGAACTCTGCTACTCTGCGAATAGGTAGAGAGCAACGTTGTAATATATTATGCACATCGCATTTCGTTTTTATTTTTTCGCAAATTTATTTCTAGACTTTTGAAAGTATTCGAACTGGTCTTATTATTACTCGAACGTTTCAAATCCTTTTAAACGCGCAGAGTATAACACATAACAAGTTTTGAAAACGTAAACGGCGAAAGTTTCCTAATGTCGCGTGACCTCGTTGAACGCCTATAAATAATGGACAAGTCATTGAACGTTTCGAAAACTATTCCAATGACTTCAATATTGGATTTTAGAAACGGGCGACACGGCGCGCGTATATCCGCACGAGTTATGTTTGGCGATATTGAAAAGGAGAGGCAGGGGGGAGGAAAAAAACGCCGGAAAGTTTTCCCCGATAGGTGTATATATAATATTCGACGCGATCGAAAAGCGATCGGTTTCGCCGTGTATATTAATAGCGGTTGGCTGCCGCGAGAGTTTGTTAATATAAATTCGTCGGCGCTCGTAATTTTTGCAAAGCAATGCGATGGGGAAATTAGCGGAGAGAGAGAAAAAAAATAAAATCGAAATCGTCGATAATGAAACGTGTAAGTCTGTAGCCGCCCCGCGAGCGACTGTAATTATTATTATTATTGAAATTGTTCGGATAGTTTGTACTGTGCGCGCGTAATTTCGCGGCGATATCGTTTCGCGTGCGATAAATTCGAAAACGAAAATAAAACCCGAAACGCCCCATGGATTGGCGCGTATAAAATAATAAAACGGAATCTCCCTCCGTCCGTCCGCGCAGTACTATTGCCGCTTTTTTTAGAGTCGATTCGGTTTTCATTGCGGTTTCTGTTCGCGCGCTCCCGCGTATATGTAGGTAATATTATACATATGTATACTTGCCTAATATACGTAATCTATAAGCGTATATACTGCGTATATCACCACACGCCGCGTCACTTTGTGCGAGATACGTCTCGGTAATATCCGAGCAGAATTCATTTAAAGCTGTACACACTCGGGTATATTCAACATCTTCGACTCACTATTACACACACGGATGTGTATAATATAAGCAGAAAATACCCATCATCATAAAATACGTCTCCGTATCTCAAAACTCGCAGGTCTGCTGCCGCCCGTTACTTATTCATCCTATTATTCATATTATGTTTTCCGACGCACATACATATATGTAGAGGTGTAAGGCTTCGGCTCGACCTAAGAATATACACGTACGTATATATAATATAATATAGAGGAGATATATGCGGCTTATAAATTTGTAAATATATTATAAAACTCGTATATATAAGCATATTATCGTGTATACATAATTTTAGAACGGGTGTGTGTGAGTGTGTATAAAAAACAACTGCGTATAAAGTCAGAGGTTTTGTCGAGAGAGGGAGGGGGATAGGCAAAATTGAAAAATAATAAATATTATATATTATGCGTGCGGTATCGCCCGATACGATGCGCATCAATAACATCTCGCGTATACCGATCTCGTAAAATACGTGTACGCGTTTCCGTTCGCGTCGATATAATAAAACCATGTGGTAATATCGTAGATACTTCGCGTCGGAACCGAACGAGCGACACGAGGCTCCGTGTTCACGGCCGAGCGGGTCCTACGGCGGCGCGTTAGAACGGTGTTCGCCGCCGACCGGTGTCAAAGGATACGTCGTGTATATACGATCGATATAATCTTCGCTTAAAAAGCGTCGATGATCCCGGGGCAAACTTTTACCGCGATAATGCACAATTTCGTCGTGAAAACGTAGCCGTTTTGCGGCAAACATTACGCACAAATAGACGTACTCGACCGATCCGGCGGAAAATCTACCACGAGACGTTCGCCTAGGACAGCGGTCGAGTTTTGTAATTTTTTTGAAAAAATGGCTGCTCTTTCCTGCGAAAAGGTTCCCGACCCCTGGCCTAGGACGTGATATTTAACCCTAACCCCCCCTCCCCACCTGCCCGATAAAAAAGTCGTCGCAAAACGAACACGCAGCTAACGCGCCGATTACGTTTTGTTTCAGGAAGCAGAATCGTCCGCAAGTATCCCGTGCTCGTGTTCATACACGGAGAATCGTACGAATGGAATTCCGGGAACCCGTACGACGGACGGGTGTTGGCCAGCAACGCGGAACTGGTGGTGGTCACGCTGAACTACAGGCTGGGAATATTAGGTAAGTCGCGATCGGCGGCGTGCCGGCGAAATCGAAAAATGCGAAATCAAAACGCCGCGCCGCCTTATTAAGGTACGATTTCCCTTGCGCGATCGCGAACGCGAACGGCGATCTAAGATCGCGTGCTCTGGTCGCGCGGCTGTTGATACAATGTAAATTAAACATTGTTGGTTTTCCTTGCGCGATCGCGGTCGGCGATTTAAATTTGTTCGCGCCGCGATCGACTTGTTGTTTCGATAATAATAATAATAATAATTATTAATATTATACACCATGCAATGTTATCATTTATCTTTGAACACTCGTTGACATCGGTTATTCAAACATGAGTTCTACAATGGTCAAGTTTACTAAAATTTAAAAAAAAAAATAATTTTCAACATTTCTTTATCGACTTCAAAATATCGAATACGACTGACGGACGACTGTTCAAATATAAATTATTTATCTTTCGGTCGCAACGAAGAATCGTCTAGAGCAAACCAACATGACGCGAACGCGATCTTAATTCGCCGTTCGCGTTCGCGATCGCGCAAGGGAAATCGTACCTTTACCGGCCGGACCGACGCGTAACGATCGCACTCGATACGTCGTTTGAACGTTGTTTTCGATGACATTAGGTGCACAGCACACGTATCGTACACGTGGTGTTCGACATGATATTACTCGTTCGAAACGTAATCACCGAGTAGAAACGTTGTAAATGGAGGGGAAAAAGAAAACATAAATAAATGATAACGGTTCGGACGCGGACGCGGCGGCCGGACGGGAAAAAGCTTCGTCGACGGTAAAAAGTATCTCGCCGGCGCGAAAAACCGTAGTCCCGCGACCGCGTAAAAAGATACGTATCGCCGTATTATACACGTTCCGGGCGCACTGATATAGTAAGTTTTCCTCGGAGCGTTTTACGACGGTTTCCCTCTCGGCGTATTTCAATAATAGAAGATTATTACTGTCATTGTGCCCCGTCGACGTTGCCGTTTTTGATGATGGCCATAGTTTTTGAACGACGGAATCTTTAATCGCAGCCAAGAGCGTGCCCCCGCCGCGCCGTCGCCGTTCTCGACGGAGTTTTATCGCGCGATCGTCCGCGCGTGTGCTTTAATAGCCCGGCGCGGCGGCGGCGGCGGCGGCGGCGGTCGGTCGCGGAAAGTACGCAATATAATAATAATAATAATAATAATAATTGTAGTGCATCGTTTACGATGACGTGAGAGGTTGACAGGTAGACGGAGATTTTCAGAACAGCAGACGTTTTACGGCTCTTCAAACCGTCGTCGTAAAACGTCTTTGAAATACGGACGAAAAACGTGTCAGACGAGTTGATCGCATGTAAACAACACCGTGCGCGCGTGCGCGCGTGCGCGCGTGCTCGAAACAAACTCATACAAATAGTTAATTAAAATCCACTCGTCCGAATTGATTATTCGAGTATAAGATACATTATGAAAAAATATCACATTTTTCCTCGTGTACTAATTAGTTTTCTCGTTTAATTATGTTTATGTAAAACGCTCCGTAAGAAGAGTATTGGGAGATGACTCGCGCCCCTAAGCTGTGATTCTCGTTCCAGTCGTGTATAATGTACACGTTTCTAAAAATATTCTCGCTTGAAATCATTTTCCCCTTTACCATTATGTGTATTGTTTTTTTTTTTTTTATTCGCAGAGCAAATATAATATACAACACTAAAGATAAAAAAAAAAAAAAAACACTGCCAACATTTCTATGAATTTTATGATATATGATTATGTGTTTTAAGATTTATGAGAAAAACGATTAGGTGTATATTAATTACGCGAATGTATTAAAAAAAATTCGTGTACAATTATTTATACCACGATTATTTTGTTTAGAACAAAAATCGTCTTTTTCATTTCACAAAACGCGGTTTTGTTTTTTCCGAACAGTCAACGCGTATTATATTATAATATTATACGGTTTCTGTTCGACATTGTTATTCGTTAAACGAAACGGATCTCATTCATTCGACTAACGGTTTTGCAAGCGCCGCGGCTCGTACAAATGTTTAACAAACGATTATGGTTTGTTGTTGTTGGTTTTTTTTTTCACGTTCGCATTGGTTAACATTTTAATACACGTAGCCACGATCGACTGTTATTTTCTTTTTCGTCTGCTTTGATTTCCCGTTGACCTCGATGTCGTGTTCATGTCACTCGATAGTTTTATCCCTTTGAACGCAGTCGAGGCAGCTCGTGGGAAATTCGTTGTTTGTGACAGTTGTGTCACACAAGTCTTGACATTATCGTGTACAGTTTTTTTTTTTTTTTCGTGAAATTACTCATGGGTAAATCGTGTGTGACTTACTTAGGAGGAATTACTTTTTATCTACAACTCGAAAACATTTTTTTTTTCGTATTGAGTAGTAGTACGAGGCACTGTTATTATTCGTTTTTATATTTTTAACATGTTATTCTTTCACGTGAAACAAACGTATCAATCAAAGGCATATTAAAGGCGGGGGCCGGGGGTAGTATAGGACCTGTCCTGCGAATAAATAAATAAATTCGCAAACCAAGCACGACGATTCGCGTTGTGCACGCCAATCCCGGCCGTCTCTGCCCTCCGTGCAGTTGATTTCAATTTAACCGCACAACGATGATATAATATGGAGCAATAAACCGATAACACTTTATTTTAATATTATATGTACAGGCCTGTTTTAAAATGCATTTACGTCGACGACGATGCGTCGTCGTTGTAATCACCCCGAATGACGTTTTCGATTCGATTTCAACGTGACATTATTATAATATACTTTACGGATTGCGGAAAAAATTATATGGCGAACGAGAAAAGGCGCTTACTTTCGAACAGAACGATATGTCCACTAGCGATGTTATGCTTGAAAATATTTTTCGAACTTTTAGAGTTATTAATCGACGAAAGAAAGTATTGCCGGTTGATATTTTGTTCGACAACGTCGTAGCATTGGCAACTCGACGTCTATTAAAAACATTTGATTTTAAATACGTTTACGCCGTGTCAATGTTTTAATATCATTTTCACTTACATCAAACGTAATGGCACGAGAATCGATACAAAGTAAAACATAATATACTTTCCACTCGAAACCTGCCATTTTTTTTGCTCGATTTGATCGGTTTTCGTATTTGGTTGAACTAAAAAAAAAAAAAAAAAACCGTTTAAATAAAATCAAAAAAATTCCAAAAATTCATCCACATAATAATGTTCATACTTAGATGGTTTTACTAGAAAAAAAAAAGAAAGTCGCCGCGTTAAACTTTTTCAAACACCTCGTTCGGCTCTCTCTTCACTATGGCAATATTGCGAGCTCTCGGTATAGTTTTTCCTCTTTTTTTTCCTCGATAAGAACAGAAACGCATATTATATAATATTTACGAACGATCATCAGTCATCAAACATTTTCGACTGTAACACGACGGCGGCGGCGGCGGCGGCGGCGGCGGTTCTCGTTTTCGTAAAGTTTTGATTATAATTTGCCTCTAACGAGAACACCGCATAGTTCTCGACGCGAATTTCCGCGCAAACCGAATTCGAAATGGCGTACAAAACATAATGTCGTACATATATTAAACTCCCTCCTCGATATGTTTCGGTTAATTAGCATAACGTCTAGGGCGATTCGTAAACCTGACTGTGTAAATAATAATAATAATAATAGTCGGCGCGCGCGTGTAATTATATTAAACGCGTGTTCCGCGTGCGTTCGTCGAAACCTACTCGTATTTTCGTTTTTTACGATAGCGCACGGTCTTGTCGTCGACGAGGATTCGGAAAGTCGGATGCGTGTTATTCGATATCCGAGAGAAATCCAAAGGCCGGTCGAAAACGTTAGGAGTGAAATTTTAATATTCGAGGCAATTTTTTCACGCTCGGCTTGATATACGTATACGTTCTGGCATTTGTTTATTCAAAGTTAACAGATTGCGAGACGGCGCGGCGGTTCGCGTCTCAAATCGTTGTCGAAGCGTTAAATGAAAAAAAAAAAAATTCCCCTCGCACGTCATCTTTCAACGAATTCATTTGAAATGAAAAAAAAAAAAAAAAAGTACGTACGGAAAGTCTCACTGCTGTTAGCAGCCACTAACGCGCGCGGAATCGATACATAATTTAAACGCGCACGCGATACAGAGCGGTTACACCGTGTGACATCTCGCGAGAAACACGAAGAAACGTTCGTATTATCCCGCGAGTTTTTCCGATCGACGTTCGATCAATCTTAATTTTCGCCGTGACCGTTTTATTCGTGTCGTTCGCCGCCACTCTCTCGATCGTTATGGGTTGGCGTTGTTCCTTTAATATTTTATTCCAAAGGATACATTGTTCATGCAAGCCTATACAAACTTTGTTCCGACGCACGTTTACCCGGTTCCTTTTTCTTTTTTCGGGAAACTATATTATCGTTTGGTTTAAACAGTGCGATTCCGCGCTGCTCGGATAACGTTTTATTTTTACAATGTTGTTCCTCTCGCGATTTGTTTTATCCGAACGACGATTGACGACGATAATTCATAAACGATGTTAGATGTTTGACAAATGTAAGTTTTATCGTGTGATTAAAAAAAAAATTATTTTTCAAAAATACAGTAATGACGTGTGGTGCGAATAAATAACGAAAAACACGCGCGCCGTCAAAAATGTCATTCGCGTTTGTTAGGGCGCATTAAAACGATCGCTCTGTATATACAGACAAATCAAACAAAATTGATGTGAATAAACCCGAAGTATTCTTTTGTTACGATGACAGTTTTGAATTTACAAATATAGTAGGGAAAAAAAAAAAAAAAGGGGGAAAAAAAGACCCTACAAGTGTTATAGATTCATTTTAAATCTTTTTCTTGACATTTTTCCGAACACAAATCTACTTTTCTCAATCAATGTCGATACAAATTTAATAACCGCCGACAAAAGACGACGCCGACCAAAAGGAAAAAAAATATACACTTATAACGATAAGTATTTTACACTCGGAGAGTCTGTGCGGAAAATATAGAATATTAATTGTCGCGCGCGCGTACGCTAAAATAATGTTTATTCTCGGGGGGTCGTGCGCTTGAAAAGTAATCTCGTCGTACCTTTACCGCGTGGCGTTCTGCTCGTATCTAAATATTGTCGTCTCGAGAAAACTAGACGCGATCGGTTCGACCGACTACTTGACAACGAAAATTCGGTTAAAACTCGTTTATCGTAATATATAATTATTCGTCCGGCGCGCGCGGCGGCGCGGCGTTCTAATAAAAATAATCTACCGGACGCTAGAGATGCAAACGTAACGCGATTAGATAGACGCGGAATAATCACGGCTCGATTAACACGCGGAAAGTACAATATCCGGACAATCTCGTTGTTAATATGATTTAGTTCCATAATTGACAGGTTTAATATAATATACATAAAACATAGCGGACCTTTTGGACCAACAGTGGATACACTTTTGAAACTGCCCGAGCCATTACGCATTAGGTAAATTGAGAGAGACATGTTAGAGAGTTGGGTCGGCTAGACGGACTACTATTATAGTTTAGTATGAAATATTGTACAATGAAGTTTAGTAAGTTCGTTAACTGTTCTCTAACGTTGGACATTGTGAATCGAGAGACGGCGAGGAGAAACCAAAGGGAGATCCGGTGGCCGGTCTGAGAGAGAGAGAGAGAGAGAGTAATATAGCCATTAAAACTTGAATCCACAGGTACACACACTACCGAATTTTACAGATCTCCCGCTGTCGGGAAAAAAAAAAAATCGTTAATACTATTTTAAGTAATTTGTTTTTCAGTCGGCGGCGAATTTTTTCGTTTTCGGTGGTTTTTTTTTTTTTTTTTGTTTTTTCTAAAGAAATTAATTCACAACTTCTCTAGTGAAAATTGAAATTCGTGCGCTAATTTTTTTTTTTTTTTTTTAAATGTCACGAAAAAGTTTTACAACTCGTAAAGAATAATAATTATGATAACAATTATTACTATTTTCATTGTTTAAACTGGCCAGTATATTATTCCCTCGCAGCCCAATTAGTGTAATGCGCAAATCTTCGGGCAACAACAATAACCGTTTCCATACAGCAGGACATCGCGTAAAATATATTAAATTTAATTACCCCAAAAGGATTTCGAGCGATCTTGAAATAAATAAATAATTTTTATATTTATAAGTAAGTTGGGCTTACACGTTAAATTATTTTCGTCGTCGCGCCAAACATATTCATACATTTTTAATCTATCGGCGCGCCGAGTTCGTCGGTCTCCGCTGTTGTCGTCCGAGAAGTATTTAATTTTATTTTTTCTCTCTCGCCACTGGACCACTTCTAAACGTATGAATAGTTTAAAATCGTCTCGCGCTGTCGTGTATACATTTTTTTCGATACCGTCTACGAACGCATCTCCTCACTCCGAATTTACGTGCCGGCGACTTGTGGAAACGACCGGGTGTTTCGGAGTTTTAAAAAAACGAGAATACGTATTTCCGAGTAGCGGCGACGCCCGCGCCGAGGTGATATCGATCCGCGTGTACGGGCGATTTTGACGTGTTCGCGATGTAGAAAAAAATAAAAACGATCGAGTCGCACGAAACGTCCAAAACGTCGCGCGTTGTCCATTAATCGTTGTTTCGTTTTGGCGACGATAAAAATAATATTGCGATGGTGAAAAAAATAAAAACAATACGACACCGGAATTCGTCGCCGGCGGCGGCGGCGGCAGCGGCGCGGCGGCGATCGATCGCTGCGTATAGCAATCCGGGGCGGTTTTTTTTTTCAAGGAAAGAACTCGTCGTCAGATATTATCGTGTTTTCGTCCGATACACACCCGTGTTTGCGTTGGATTTTCGAGCGGGCCACGTCGCGCACATTACGCGCATAATTGATTAAACGGTTAAATAATGTATTATAAAAGTTAATTTAGCCGTATATTGCTTTCGATTCGTTTGCAATTCAAAACGAACGAGATTCCGCCGTAAATAAAAGTGAGTAGGTACCTTCAGAGCGCGCGGCTACGCGGCGGCAGATAGCACGCGATTTATGGTGGATTTATTCAATGGCTTAGCGACGATAAATAATATATAACGCGTTTAATATTGAACGGCGGGACTGCGGTAGTAAAGAGATACCGTATACCGTCCGGTATACGTTTTCGCGAAGACGATTGACAAAAAAAAAAGAAAAGAAGCGTCGTCTTCGGTCAAAAACAATATTATATTTGGTAATGTAATACTATTGGGAAGAATCTAGAGCGCCGCGCCGCCGCCGGCGTGGAAAACGATAGTATAAAATTCAATTATTTCGACCGCGGCATGGATTTCTGCGAAAATAATAACGATCGTGGTGTTCGACCGACAGAATTCGCCGCGCCCGTGTCGCGCGATTTCGTCGCAGTCGCGAGTTTTTATCCGAACCCCTTTTTCGCTTTCGTCTCAACACGAGACGTCGTACAAAATAAATACAAACATACCGCGGTCGTGTGCGACGGCCCGTGTTACGTTTCATAGTGTTTTCCCTCTGAAGATGACAAACTTCCGTTTACGCCGCCGTGGCCTCGCGCCGCGTACTATATACGTACGTATTCCGAGCGACAATAATAATACGTCTGGTCATATCAATGTTTTTGTGCGACAAAAGTTTCCGACCGTCACGGCTGCCGGATTAGTCTTTTGACTTTATGAATACGACCGAAAGATAACGCAGCGTTCGCCCGCAATTGTTCTACCGTGAATATAATTCATCTTATTTCGTTTACCCCTCGGAACGCGGGCGCGCGCGCGACTATTAAGAATATATAATTAATTACGTAATATTAAATTCCCGATTTGTCGGCCTCCCTCGCCGTTCTTAAAATATACATATATTTCGTATACGACGACGACGGCAGACATAACGCGCGGGATGGAGGGAGGAAGCTGAATTATAGGTGCGCGCGGCTGCAATGATTTATGGTGTTTGAGATGATATTACCCGATCCTGTCGGTCGCCAAGGATTACTGCGGTCTCTTGAACAATCATCGTCCTTAAGTGCAAATAAATCGAGGACGTTAAATTAGCGCGGGCTCGGTTTTTGCGGACAACTGCTGTATAAAAACATCAAAAATCTCTTAACACTGCCGGCCGAACGGGTAGTCTATCCTTGGAACCACCCCTCCCCCCCCCACCGGTACTATACGGCGCCATTGGTGAAAACGCGCACGTACGGCTGACAAAGAACGCGTCGAAAATGTGTCAAAACGAACGAGACTTGTCCGCGAAAGGTTTTTTAAATCTCCAGACAATATAAGAACCCTGCACCCTATACGTTGACCCCGTGGCCGACGGATCCTTAACTCGCTCGCTCGCTCGCTCTCTCCGTCTGATTCCCCGGCACCGAGCGCGAGTTCGTGCCGAAGTTTTAGACTTATGGCTCTCGGACCCTCGCGATATCTCTATTGAAATACATCCATTAAGTAATTATAGTATTAGTTTTAAAGCGACGCGGAACGCGCGAACACGCGAGGGTTTTTAATTTTTTAATTTTACCACGTCGACCTCGTGACTTTGTGAGTGGAAATACTAAAATCGAGTGTACGATGATCATGTGCTCTGGAACGTACGAGTTTTTCTATCGATTTTACGACAATTATCGCGTAATAGATCCAAAAACCAAACGTCTATTGTTGTTATGGTTGTACGCGTGTTTTTTTCTTTTATAAAATTTCCCAAACGTTTTTTTTTTCTTCCCCCGTCCAACAATAACGTGTACAGTATTCGTTTTCCTTGTTTCGAAAAAAAAAAAAAATGTCCTTTTCAATTCAGGAAAATACTACGAGGAAAAACGAATAACAAATTTAGGTTAGATTCTGGCGGTAAACCGTATTACTGTGAAACCGAGTTCAGCGTACAGAATATCTGAGAAACTTCGGTCGTATCGAACGCAGACTTCGGAAAATCAATTTTATTATTTTATTTCGGTCGAACAATCGGAAAGAAAATAAAATGAAAAAAAAACACACACACAAACACAAACGACCGAGCGAAACGTTGAAAACCGTACGAACTGTTTTACGCGTAAAACGATCGGAACGAAATCTAGATCCGTTGTTAAACGGATTCTTTAATTTATTCGAAACACATCTGACACAATGTAGCGTATACAATTACCAGTGTCGCGGACGTCTATGATGTTGGCGGAATAGAGACAAATCCTCTTTAGCTTCGTCGTAGTACATTATACGTATACTAGTAGGATTTGACTATCAACAGCAAGCGAGAGCGGATAAACCTCGTTCTATTAAATTGTATAGACAAATACATAATAAAAGTATGACGAAAAAACGATAATAATCGTTATTGATTAAAACGAGTGTTCTCGTTTATTTTTGTCCATTTATTTTGAATTTAATATTATGCCGAATATATCAAATGATGAAACTCTCCGGTAGCTTCTAGAATATACAGACGGAGCGTGTCGCAACAGTGTATACTGACGACGTGAGCACGTGGTTATTTTATTATAACCTTTTGGGTTTTGCAATTATGCGTCTAGAATAATTAATGCCGACTAGACGTGTCGTTTAATCGGTCGTCGAAATTCGTGTTATATATATATAATTTTGGGTACAATATTTCGAAAGCGATTCGAAATTTTCTTTTTTTCATTCGAGATAACGTTAGAATACAATTTACAAACAATAATTTTATAATACGTATACGATATTTAGATACATTAGTTTTGAATAAAGCATAAAGTTAACGGACGGACGTGTGGAATACGTTTAATAATATTGAAATACGGTTGAACGAAATGAACGCACGTTTTTGTGACATCGAAACATAAATGACTCGAGATGTTCATTTATAGAAAACACCGACGACGCGACGGCAAATAGCCGTTTCAAATAATAGCCTGCGTTTTGATTGGATTTATAAAAGCTAACAGGTAGCTTAAATCTCTTATATTCAGTTTAAAGGACTTAACTGGAAGTTGAATGAAAAAAAAAAAAAAAAATTCAAACTTATATTTTTCGCTTTAATTACTTTTCTCGACAGTATATCTCATTAAAACTTTTTAGAAATGGATTAATGTAGCGTGCTACCGTTTTTTTTTTTTTTTTTTTAGAATTCGACAAGAAAATCTCATTGAAGGTCGAGCTTGTCATTTCCTTTTATAAAATATCAATAACAATACTAATTAAATGCGAAAAAAAAAATAAAACGGCGAACGTGAATACAAAGTAATTTTCCTTTTCCTTATTATTTGCTGAAAGACCAAAAACTTCCGTATCCGGTAAGATGTTGTAAATACACGTTTTTTAATCGTTTGAAAACAGAACGGAAATTTTTATTTTTCGTTCCATGAATAATATTATGTTCTCTCGTTTATTATATTGAAAACGCCCATAACGCCTCGATTCTGAAATAATGTTTTGTTAAATGTTTTTTTTTTTTTTTAATTTTATGAAACAAATATACATTTCGATACTAACCGTTTATTATGTTATTTAACAACACACGTGTTATATTTACGTATAAAGTGAGATTTCTCAACACGATTTTTGGATCTAACGTGTTTGCGGTACACCGGGAGGCCCGGTGGAATTAAATACGTTCGACGCGAGATACAATATTTAGTGACAGATTGGCGTTTTAATTAACTTAATGTCAACAATGATCAGACCGTCTCTATTGTTTTATAAATCGTATCGAGTAATATGTGTGTAAGTATTTCGGTGAGTCGAGAAAACTCTACGAAAACGCACTTGTCATTTGGAAAAAAAAAACAATAATCCTTTGGGCCGCACACATCGTATGAAAAGAAACGCGCCTGCGGAAACAATAGTTAGACGTAAAGGGGAAAAGTTGGCGATCGATAACGCGCTAAATTTGATAAGTCAGATAGTAAATTCGTTTCTACTCGTCGTCGTAGCGCCACTACTTTGTGAATATTCTTCTTTGCGGATTTCGAATGATTTCGGTCTAAATAATATCGCGCGATTAATAGAAAACGGTCTTGCCGGTAGGTTTTTCGCACGCGTAGCTTTTCCCCGAACGATCGAACCGATTTCTATGGGGTCACGTCGAAATAAACCACGGGGTGCAGACGTAGAAGTGCCGAAACTGCCAAAGTCCAAAAACCGATGTCGACGGTATAATATTATATCGTCACGGTTTTACATAAAAATACGCGAGTATATTATAATTTACATAGACTGCTTTTGTAACATAATTCGTTCTACAGTCGCAAATCTCTCGGAATTTGCGTCACGGCCATTTGCTCGATAATTATTTCGTGATAGCGAAACGCTATTTTTACCAGAAGAATACGTCCTGTTCTTATTTATACTTCGTTAAAACTGTTAAATTTTTTGCTGAATGTTTACCGAGTGACCGCGCCGTCGTTGTTGTTATATTACTAACGCTTGTCTTGCCGTTGCGTATAATGTCGAATTAATATGATTTAAAAAAGCGCGCCGTAATAATGTGTACAAATAAGATAATCGTCACGTCAAAGCGCCGCCGCCGCCGTGTGTACCGACGACGTTTCGCGTAGGTGCGTTTTAATTTTATTTGTTTATGAAAAAACAAAAAAAAAAAAAATACAGAAACGAAAACGTGATTAAACACGACGAACGACCGAAAAAAAAAACTTCCGTCGGTCCGTATAATTCTATGATATACGTAATAATAATAATAGTGCGCGCAGTGCCCGATTCGAGATATCTCGCACTCCTAGAACAAAACTGCCACAACTCAAAATTCATCAATTTTGAGTTATGACTACTGTTGAATAGAGAAAAATAAGCTCTATAAAATGCAATAACGCCACAATTCAATATCATTTTTCATTTAGCCACTATAGAGATGTGTCAGTATTGAATTATTTAAATGTTAGTTAATTTTCAATGCAAGAGAGCCATGTTATTTACTTTATGGCCGTATACTTATTTTAATTTATCCAAATTATCACTGAAGTCAAAATTCAAGACTGCCTTATTTCGACTTGTGGCGTTCTTGCACTGAATAAAAACTAATTATCGTGTGATATGTTGAGTGCAAAACAGCAATATTTAGAGTTGTGGGGCAGTATTGCATTTTATAATTTGTGATAGTGCAGCCACAACACGAAATATGACTATAAAGTGGCCGTCTAAAAATCAATTTCTGTATGCAATACAGTCACATCTGAAAATATGGCAGTCTTGCGTTTACTTGAAAAATTGTAAATGGCCACAAGTATAAATTTTTGGGTTTAAGAGTGAATTTCATAATATTTGAAAAAACAATATTGTAAAGTATGATTGTAAGTATTTAAGTGTTAAATTTCAAACGCATAAGTAAAAAACTCATAAAAATATCCTAGGTCCAAACTTCAAATCGATCTTTCTCAAATCTATAAATTTTGAGTTGTGGCAGTCTTGTTCTAGCGCTCTCGTCTGATCGGTCGCAGCAGACAAAAGCGCCGTCGCCGCTCGGACTACTATACGCTCCGGACCAACAAAGAGAACTTTTATTTCTATATAAGAATGGAAAACATATATCGTTTTTCTTTTTTTCGTCTGCCCGTCGAACGCTTTAATTACGCACTGTCTCGGCACCGACGACGACGTGCGAAAGATTAGGATCCGCGACCGGCCTATAAATCCCGGGGACACGACGGAACTGGGAATCGATCGCGGGAACGCGCGCGGTCGCGTCGATTTCTGACCAAAACAAACGAAACACCGGAGTGACGCGCGCGCGCGTACACACAACATAATAATTGAAAAAAACGGTAAGTCGAAAGAAATAGAAAACAACAACAACAACAAATAAATCAATATAGGTATTATCGCGGAACAATGTAACAGAATTCAAAGTCGTCCGATAAATCTGATAACGTGCGAAATCGCCGCGCGTTTATGTTTATGTATCGTTCGCGACGTTGTATGTTTGTTTTTTCTCGTCATTTTTTTTTTTTTCACTCGTCTTGAAATAATCCCACTAAAATTTTGAATTACGTAATCATTATTACTAACGTCGTCGGAAGGTGAACGCGATTTTTCAGGACTTTCGCCGTTGTATTCGTCGAAAACACGCACCAAATATTTTTACACGGACCGAGTCGTCCGTAATGATTACTGACCGTTGCAAAGGCGATTCAGCAAAATCGTACGCGTACGAGTGTTTAAATAAATACGTGTAGTATTCGATTTAGCAAATATCGCGTTCGCAAACGTACAATAAATGACGGGGGAAAAAAAAACTCGAATTTCCCTTAGCGAGAGCCCATCCGAATCGAATCCCACCGTCGCTAATAAGAGAAAATCGCCGATAAATATATTTAGTTGACATCGTCGCTTGACTTTACTGTACACGGCGCGAAATCGTAAATTCGTAAATTATTTTGTACAAACGTGATATTTTTTTACGGGATTTCGTCGCGTCTCGAGAATTAATTATGACGTGATGACGATTGCGCTGTCCGCCGCGGGGGGTTTGGGACCGTACCGAAAGAAAACGGAACCCCTTAAAAATATTGAAATATCGGACCCGAACCGTACCGGAATTATTCTGATTTAAAATATTATTTTAAAAACCCGGAACCGACATTTCCAAGTGAAGGTTCGGCTCTGAACAATTATTAACAGTAAAATTACGATTTGTTTATTTTCGATAATAATTATGACTATATCATATTCGAGACATGTCGTTCCATAAAAATATTTTGATTTATTTTCTACTTACGTCGAGACGTACTGAATAATAAAATCGCGTTCGCGCGATCGAAATTCGTACTCTCTCGTTCGTTTATTATTTAATATAATATGATAACGCACAGCGCGTGCAAATTATAATCGCAAGCAATCCGTGTGCATTAAAACGAATATATTTTCAAAATAATTAGACGGCAATAACGTTAATTAATAATTGACTTTGTTTACAAGTGATATTAAACCATCGATTAATAAAACGTTGGCAAGTACTTACATTAATAGGTAATAAACGAGTTCGGGTTTTTTTTTTGCCTTTCTGGTTTCCACTTAGAATAAAGGTTTCAACAACTAGGTCAATAGCCAACATTTACATTTTCATTGGCATTGATTAATTATTCGCTTATCTGTAATACGTTGGGGTAGTATTACAATGGTGAATTCATAATATATAATATAGTGTATGTACATACTTACATTTTTTTTTTTTTTTCTAAGATATTTGCATAGCGTTTTATTTGTTTTTGAATTTCAATAACGATATCGATGTGATTTTCAAGAAGCCGTGAGGATTTTTTTTCATGTTTTCAGTTAACGTCGACGTTTACAGAAACCGCATGTATTGTTTTCCCCCAAGTACATACCGAAATCAAAAAAAAAGTAATAATTATACAGGTTTCGGTGTCGGTGAATTCCGATTTTTTCCGACGGGCTATATATTAAAACACGAATAAGCATGTAAATCGCGACGATCCGAAAAAATCGCGTTTATCGTCTCGTCGTCGGCGGTGTTGATTTTAATAATACACGACCTTTGCGACGAATATTAGTGTCTAGTGTATCAATAACACGATGGCGCTCGATATTATTTTCGCTCGATTCGATTTTCATCGCGCGATGGCAAATAATCAGCGCCGGTCAACGCGTCGTCCGCCCGCCCGCCCGCCCGCCCGCCCGCCCACGGACTATACGCGAGAGTCGATAACGACGTCGTTATAATTTACCAACCCCGCGTGTCCTGTGTGTGTGTGTGTTTGTTTCGGACGACGCCCGGCCGAGACCACCTGCGATAGTGCATAATATATGTCGCGCGGACTTGACTCGCAGTGGACACGATGAATAATATACGACGGGATCGGACGCGAGCAGAAACGAGTAACAGAAAAAAAAAAAAAATAGAAAGAGACCGAGGCAGGCGGAGAGAACATTTTCTCTCGTTTTCAAACAATTATATCGTTTAAAACCGCGTCGCGCGCAATCGACTGCTCGGCAATACGCCGGACGACATACGGAGCGTGTACATGCGTAGGTAGTTTTCGTCTGAATGATCGAATTAACGTTTTTTGGATTTTCGTCTTCGTACTCGTATTTATATTATGTTCTTCCGCGCGCGTCGCCTTTAAAACGAAAATAAAATAATAATAACCGTCGTAATATTATTATAATGAAATCACGACGGTAATCTGTAATCATAACGCGAAATCGATTTTATTTCCATTATTTTTGAAACAACACTGTAAAGATTTCACGGGATTTCGTATAAATTTCGAGTTTAGAGTAATACGTTATTATTTTTTTCCGAAGTTACTTCGTTATTCGTGACGATTTCGACAACACTGCAGAAACACCAGTGTGTGTGTGCGACGGAATTCGGACTCGCGCGCACAGTAAATATTACGAGAGTGTACAAGATCAAATATATAAATGAAATTATAAACGTATTTGATTCTATACCGCGCACGACGGAAACGTTTTGTGTTATTATTATTATTATGTGTTTTATGTCGGTCCGTCGTCGTAGACGTCCTGCGTTGCTATGGTCACCGAAACGAGATTAATAATTTAATAAGCAAATCGAATTATTTAGCGACGTCTTTTTTTCACTAGCCACTCCTTGGGTTCGGAGTGTCTACGACGACGACGCGTGTTTCTTTAGTGAGGCGTATTTATTAATTTTTCAAGGCTTATGTTTGCGCGAAACGACGCTGTTCGTGTGATACGATTACGCCGCACGTGTATAAAAGTAGATAATGGCATCTGAAATCATATCAAACACATTTTTTTTTTCACATTTAATTACGGCGTATACGAAGAAAAAAAATCGTAAGATTCAATTATTATTTATTTATTTTATTTTTTTTTTTATCTTACCTGGCGAAATGCGTTTTGCTCGTCGACTCTTTAATATTATGATGATATCGAGAACAACTCGCAATAATGAATGCCGTCCGATAATTTTTGAATATTATTCTCGTTGTGTAAATATTTCGATTCGGCGGCAAATGGGTTCGGACGAGAGAGCGCGCGGTCGAGAACGATCTCAGTGGGGATTTTTTTCGCGTTCCTTTTCGGAAATTTCGTTTTTCCAACACGTCGTAACGATATAATAACGCTGTTTGTTTTTTTTTTTTCACACGCCTCGTTTGTTTTTCAGGATTTCTCAACGCCAACGGTTCGCCCAACTCCAGAGCCCGCGTGTCCAACTACGGGCTGATGGACCAGATCGCCGTGCTCCATTGGGTGCAGCAGAACATCGCTCTTTTCGGCGGCGACCCGGATAACGTTTCGCTGATGGGTCACGGGCCCGGAGCCGCTTGCATAAACTTTTTGATGATATCTCCGACCGTGGTCCCAGGTACATGTGGCTATAAACTAATTATTAATACCCGCGCCCGCGTTTTATTGTGTGCGCACACTGATCCGATTATACGCACTACCGGTGTACGACCGTTCGACGTACAGCCGCGTCATCACATCCGCACACGTACGCACGCACACCGTCGTCGTATTATTATATTATACAATTATCTGTCGATACGCTTTCGGTATCAATTATCGCGTGCATTTTGTAAAAAAAATAACGTCATAAAACGCGTCGCGTTGAATAATCGATCGGTTTTTATTATTTACGATTATTGAAATTATAGCAAAAATAAATAACCGAGTGATCAACCAGTTTCTGGAGCGCAGCGTATATGCTACTATAACAAAATCTATTATATTATACTCGTATACGTGTATAAAATAACAGGACTTTTTTATGTTCCCATTTTGTGACGACGTCATTTGACTTTTTTCCAATTTTTTTTCACAGAGTTGTTCCAAATACCTTTCTGAGTGTCGTCAAGTCGCCCGATTTTCAAAATTCCACCCTTCGGGGGGTTAAAAGGGGTAAAAAGGGCGAAACTAGAAAAATTCGCCTGGCCGGAACCGCTGAAGCTTTGAGTATGAAATTTGGTCAGCAGTTTCGTTTTATATAGTGGAGACCCCTTGGGAAAGGATTTCCGAAATTCGACCCTTACCGGAGTTAAAAGGGGTAAAAGTGAAAAAAAAAAATAAAAAGTTATACTGCACACGGGCGAAGCCGGGTTATTCAGCTAGTACCATATAAATGACGCGTTTTCGTTTAACAAATCGTATACCCTCGTCGCAGTAACACGCCAGTCGTTCGTACCGTTTTTTTTTAGATTCTGAGCGAAACGAGAAATCTACTGATTTTACCACGATGTGTGTGTTAGTTTTCTTTTCCCGATGTCTGCACGATAAGTACGGTCCGATTTTCAACTCCAGTATTGGTTTCTAATAGAAAATTTCATCTAGTTGGTACTTTAGAGGTGTTATTTTTCGAATTTCCCAACATTTTCGCCGAATATTAATGTACAATAGCTATTCTCTAGAGACGGTGTTGATTTCAAACGGTTTTGGATTTTATTTTTTATTTTTGCTTTCTATAGACTTTTCGAGTATTTCTCGACGAATTTTTTTTTCGTAAAATGTCGATGACAATTTTTCGGTAATTTTTCAAGTTTGAAAACGTAATACAAACACATTCTCATACGTTGTTCTTACTTTTATATTTTTGCAAAAGTTAGTTCGACTTGTCTTATTGAGAAATTTTTGCTTCTGCTATACTACTATAGATATCGACCGTCTTGAGAAATAAAGTTGATCCGCCCGACCCTCTTTCACTGTGAATAGTTTTTTCGAGAGAACATCGGATTGAAAATATCAATTTACCATCGTCATCGATCACCGGGTTACCTGTATCTCGTCCGAGTCTCGTAGCTCGACCTTTTTTTGTGTTTGACCCACGGTGTTTGGTAACAAAAATATACCCTACCGGAGGGCAGGGGGAAACTATTCGCCCGTCCGCTCCTCGGATGACCGTCAAAGCACTTGGCAATATAGAATTACGATTACCGGGCGTAGTCGGTAGTGTATAATATCTAAAACATAGCGATGACCGGCGGCGTCGAGGAATTCATCGAGTACCAACACCGAGTACAGTGTGCTGATTTCGTTTTATTCTGCTTGGCGCACGAATAGAAATAATACATATTCCGGACGATAGATTTTTAATCGAAGCATTCTTCGCAGTGTTAGTCGGTCGTTGACACGCGAGACGAGAAGAATTTTCCGTCCACAAGAGGGGTTCGAAATTCGGTAAATTGATCGCGGACGCGACACGGATGTACGCGAGTATAAAATATACGCGCGCGCGTACGCCGCCATTTATGACGATAATAACACGCGCCCGCGGCGATTCGGATAACGTCTCGTAGAAGACGATAGCGTAACGACGACGGGCCAACTCGTAAAATGTAAATACGATAGGATTTACGATTTTCACACCGCGAAAGTTTAAACGCCGCGCCGCGCCGGCCGATCGTCGTCGACGCGATATCCCACGTCGATTCGTGGTACCGGACGACGACGACGACGACGACGACGGCGCGGCGTCTTAATCGATCCGCGGCCGAACGAGGTTTTTTTATTTTTTTAAGCGCAGAAACCCCCGCAAACGTCGCCGCGCATCCTACTCTCGGTATAATATATTAATATCGCGTAGGTATCCGCGAGCACGAGCGTCTGCGAACGTGCGGATAGTTTTAACGTTTTCCCGTATTTGCAGTCGTCTTGATTATAACGTACGGCCGCAGGTACCCCGCGCCCGGCCCGGGTATTTATTTGTTTCGCGTAACAAGACATTGTTGACTGTATAAATATACACTTTATATACACATATTCATTACACATCTTAAGCCGAGTGTCTATACACTCGAGTAATTTCGTTTACGTGCGTCGAATAATGTGCACGTGTGTTGTTGTTCCTGCAGTCTCTCTCTCTCTCTCTCTCAAGGATCAGACGCTGTGAAATTATGCGTCGCGAGATCTCGCGCTCGCGCCGTATATAGTGCCTACATATTATTGACGACGTCGCGCGCGGCCGAGAAACGGTTGAAAATAATAAAAACCACGTACCCCGCCCGACGCGCGACGGCGCCGAACAATCGTCTTGTTCGAGCGGACACTCGCGTCGAAAACGAAAATTAAAATTCAATCGACCGCGCCTACACCCTCGAAAACGTCAACGAAACACCGCGGGATGTTCGAACGAAAGGACGAACAGTTGTACGCCATAATAATCGGCGGACGATCGAACGGGTAAAAAGTTAAAACCGACGCGTTACGTTCAATTCGAACGACACACTCTTGTAAAACAATCATATTATGGTATTTCACGACCGTTGAGCGAAAATTTTCTCTCCGAGGAATTTATTTTCCCCGTTCGATATAAAAATCAAACACTAGGATTATTATAGGCGGAGAGAAATAATTTCCTCGCGAAATAACGACAACGAGCTATTGTGTGATGAAAGACCATCGTTGCGAACACGATACGACGACGACGCCAACTTGTCCAAGTATAATCAGTCGACCATCAATCGTCTTTGATAACAATATACCCTAAAAGGAAAACTTATGATCAAATAATGCACAGTAATTGTTTTGTTATTAAAAAAAAAAGTATATAGGCGCCAATAATTATTAATCGATATTAATATAATAAAACTTTTCTTCTCTTTTTTTTAATAGAGTAATTTACAATTTACTACCTCAGCATAATATTAATTTTGATAAACTAAACTATATAATGTATGTAAATTAACTTGGAAGAAAAATTAGTTTGCACTAAACGCGTAATATAAATACGTAGCTATCGATTTTTTTTAGAATTCAATTATTATTCTTTAAATCGAGTTTAGTATCAATAATTCAATTTAAACTTGACCGACGCATTTTATTTCAAAATTTATCGAAATTAATAATAAGTTTCTTTCGACATACATTTTTAACCAAGTCGGCTACATTGTTTGGTTTTAACAAAAGTTACTTCACAATAATTGATACTGCTCGATTCACGCATGGTTTGTTCAATTCATGCGTTATAAAATTTTATAAAGTGAAAACGTATTTTTTAATTTCATAAACAATTAACGAAACGATATTACATTTGAAATTTTTCCGACTATAAAACATAACAAGAACCTATTTTTAATAACATATTTTTTACATCGTAAAAGAAAAATGTTAATTAAAATCATTTTGTTTTTTTTTTTTTCAGTAAAAAAAATCAAATAAAAAGTGTTACCTGTATTTGTGCTCGTGTTTTGCTGCGCGATTTCATTTATCATAAAAAGTCTGTCGATAAATTTCAACTTGTACACCGACCGCGTTTCTATATAATAATTATTGCTTCCAGTGGGATATCATCTTTGGCGACCACTTATAGAAACTACTTTTTGGGAAACCCTAAATAGTGATATAAAGAGATATTCAATTTATTATTGTTATACTCTCGAAGAAAATCCCAAATACAGCGAAAAACTCTTTAATGAAAAACATTTTCAACTGTCAAGAGACAAAGACCACGGGAATAGTACACTTCCGGCAGGCACTTCATTCTCCTCTTTTTTGTTTTTCTCTATCGTTTTATTCATAAATCTTTATGATCAATTGTTTCATACTTCAGAAATCAAAACTCTACTTGTATTGTGCGTTTTATATAAAAGTAATTAAACTCAAAGTATAAAAACAATCATTATAATATTATGGACAACGTTTATTACAATGTAAAAATGGTAAAATAAAATATCGATTGCGCACGAGAATACGTATTACACGTCCACTACGCTGGACTTTCGTATCGTTCGGTTTAAAATCCGTTAACATTTTTTTTTTTTTATTATAATCCTTACGACACGAGTACGCGCGTACGTATATTATATTGCACAATCGCGTCCTTAACTTTTTAATAACGATATTATATTGAACGCGTATTGGGTTTCGGCGAGAAGTTCGACGATATTTTATTGTGACACACGTTCGAGGTCTTGAAAATATTGTGCGGCTGATCGTTTTGAAAATCGTGTGTTTGAATTTCGATATGTTCGTCGTAACCGAGTGAAATTCAATCATTTATTAGACGGCGGCGTCTTGTATAGATAAACGTAATATACGAGAACAGTGTAATCGGTACCTATATATTTTATGTCGATCGAGTGGGAAAAATACAATGTCGTGTAATTTGGTTCGCCGGCAATTTCGAGAGCCGCGGCAAATAATAATATGTAAATATTATAAAAATGAAAAGAAAAGCGCAAGACCGATAGCGCGCGCGTTAAATTTCGATGCCCAAATGCGATTTAACGGACCGACGACGACGCGCAGCATTTATGGTGTACGTTACGTGGTGTTTTTGTTTTTCAATTAAAATCGGTCGAATGTGCTCGTACGATAAGAGAGAAATGTTAAAATCGGCATTTTAGCGGGTCCCGCGTCGCGCTCGTTGTAATTCGACAACATTCTGCTTTCGACAACGGACGCGATAATAAATCATATTAACCGTTTCGCGGCGAAAACACGTCGTCGCCCGTTGGATTTATTCGGACATTTAGTAGCTGGGTAATTTGCTTGTAGTTTCTCTGCACGGTTAAAACTTAACGCTGTATATTATTTATGTGTAACGACCACTCGCTGGATCGTTCTGTTTTATTGTGTATAAGCTACTTAACAAATGGGATCTCTTCTGGTCGAGAAATCTACGTAGGTACTCGTGTAAATTAACGTTTTAGCGGAATATTCGCGTTGTTTATGTCGGATGACAAAAAAAAAACGAATTCGAGCTCGTAAACTTTTATACATGCCGGGCGCGTTTTGCGAAATGTAAATCCGAGCGTTTTTCGTTCATATCAGACGCGCGTAGTATACGTAACCTCTGTAGTTCGTCGAGACGCCGCGGACGACGAGGTCTTCTTCTCATCAAATACACTGATATTATTCGCCGCGATAAATGTATTTTCCAGGTCTCGTGTCGTCGACTCGTATAGCTTTTCGCAAAAAAAAAGAAAAAGAAAAGGAAACCCATTATTTCGCCGCGCGTGACGGGCAAGCTCTACAAGACGACCGTGTTGACGAAATGACCGGAAAATCCGCGCGCGCGCGCGCGCGCGACTCATAGACGACGGCGGCGAAGGAAACGATGTAATATGAATGGACAAATAGAGAGGGAGAGCGCGCACTCGGATCGCCGGAGGAACGAGAGGGAAACTTTCACACTCGCGGTGTTTCAATTTTCGAACGCTATGAATAATACCTTACGCCAGGGACAATATTTGACTATAACCCGAGCCGGACTAAAAAATGTATTAACAGATGTGTTGCTCGTATTGATTTTTCCGTTTCGCATTTGTATCCATTACGGTGAGCGGCGGCGGCAATTTTTCAAACTCGCGCTACCCGGCCACGGACACGGCCCGGAAAAGTAATACGCGCTTTTGCTTAATTTTCGCGAAACCAGGACGGAGACGACGACGGCGACGTAGTACGCCGCGGTTGCACTCCTTCTTGTCAATGATATCCTCATAATTTAACCGAACATTAAGTCCGCTTTGTCTCCGCCGCCGAGCCGATCCGTCTGGATAACCGTTTCCTTTCTTCGCCCCCTTTGGGCTCGACTGCAATTTGTCACTATTTCTTCGGTTTGCCTCGACGACGACGCCTAGAACTTCACTCGCCTAACCCACTTATACGCGCGCCCCGCGGCCATCAGTAACGCGTCTCCCGTCGCAATCGTTTTGCCACCGTTATTATTTGTTAGAAGGAAAAATAAAAAAAAACGCGACTCGCGAGCTTTTCTTCGAGGATTTCCCGAGTATTCACGGAGCACGAGACTTTACGCGACGCTCGAGCGATATTTTTCAGCCAAGTATTAAGCCAGTCATTGTTTTCGTCTATAGTTTGTGATATTATTATTATTATTATTATACGCGTCTCGTGCATACACCTGCATAATGTATTTGAATAAACTATCCGCATTTCGCAGCAGTGACAACGTTCATTAGCGTTTTGATTGATCGAATCTATTAAAAGTTTAAAACGTGTAAAAAAAAAAGAGAATCAACTACCCGTTTTTTTTTTTTTTTTTTGTCGCGCCGAAAACGAGTCCTATCGATTCGAATACACCGTCGATATGCGTACGTAGTAATAATGAATTCCGCGACGCGTTTATTGTTCCACGCTTGTTATATTGTCAAATCCAAATCCGTTTCGCGCGCCGCCGTGCTCTCTCGGAACGGTGAATTTATTGATCGTTTGAAAACGCGATCGCCCGGCGCCCGGTCCTGCTGGCCTATTAAAATAATATATCCGCCGTACGGAACAAACGTATGTTCGCCAATAGAGCGCCGCGCACAGAGGACACAGAACGTTGCGGTTTGTTTATTGTACGTTTATATCCCGTTGATTTCGATCCGAGTAATTTATACTTGAGTTCGTTCGCAATTGTCGAGCAGCCGAACAACAACAACTATCGGAGCGTTGTGCTAAATTCATATTCGAAATAAATTATGTTCTTTGTGATTAATTAAAAACCATAGTTGTCCGTTTTAAACGAACATAAATACGCCATAAGGTCCAAGGGACCGTATAACTAGCCGACCGCATTTAATTCGCCCTGCGTTTGATAATTACCACTCAAATTATTAGCGTTTCGACCGAACGCGATATAATATACAACGAAACGCGATAGATTTCGAAACGCGGAGCGTATAAAATAAAATAGAACAAAACGTTTCGACCGCGGCGCGCGATTTGAAAACGGCCAGCGAATAACGATCGAATAACGTCGTGATTTTCGTTTCGAAAACTTATTACTGCATAGATTATTGAGCAGCGACTATATTTGGAAAAAAAAAACCCGATGACGAAATAAAAAATTATAAACACATACGAGACTACGATTTCGATAATACTACTGTAACGTTAACAAAACAATAATAACTCGACGACGGTAGAATTCAATAATATTTAGTGTACGATTTTACTTACTCGATATTCTAATATATTGAAATCGCTCGATTAGAGTTGCGATTTTTCCTCCGGCATGTATACTTGCGTACTCGTGTATGAGTAATTTTCAATTTCAATCGATTGATTTATTCGAAATATTTTGATGATTCCGGTCAAAAAATACACTGTACTCGTATACGTGTAAAGGAACATTATTTCATCGGGACTGTAATAATTAGTTTTGACTTGGCTGAAAAATTAAAAAACGAGGATATTGTTTTAAACTGTTTTATAATCCGTATTAAATGCATATAATTATTATAAGAGGGAAAAAAATAATAATAAACTAATTTTCCCATTACAAAAACGAATCATACGCGCACTTAGGCTCGTAGATTCTGAACCGTAATACGATTATACTTTTTTTTAATCGCCTACACTCTTTGTTCGCCGACTAAGATCCGCTTCGCGTCGGGGTTTAACCACCGATGATCGTTTTCATAATTCCAGACGCATTCTGACAAACGTAATTTGCGTATTTCATTTTTGAATCGATGCCGATTGATATTCCGGTCGCGCCCGTCCCCCGTTTCTCGTCGGACATTCGATCGAAACAAGCGCGCGTATCAATTTTGTGACCTTTTTGCGTTCGGGGCCGGTGGAATAATCATTTTTGCCCGTCGCCATTGTGATATATACACATCACTATTATTATTAGATATTATTTTCGTCGTGACCGATTCAACTCGCACGTTAAAAACGTTCGGGTCCGATTTTCCGAAACTGCGAGAACTCGATTCGCTGCTTCCCAACGTATTTCTTTCTTCTACACCGTTTTATCCGGACAATTTTACGCGACGCGTAGTGTTTACACTCGCGTACCGTTAGGTATCCGTCGCCTATCATATTCGAAATTTACTCCGATCGAATGCGGACGGTGGAAAATAATGAATAATGAATTCCGCCGATCGAATATTTTAATCGCGTAAAGCCCGGCGTGTCGTTATTTTTAACTACCACCATGTGTACGGATTATGTGAAAAAGTCCATTCGCGCTACCCCCGATTCGACGACCACAACTCACGTCCTCGATTGACGATCGATCGGAAAATTGGCCAGGTTTCTTCTGGAAAAGCAAACTTGTACCGCCGCCGCGCCGCCGCGATGTTCAACGATAATCGGCGATATTCCGTTGTTCTCGATCAAACGTGTTTTACCGCCGCCGATTGTTTTATGCATTTCCATCGCATGGTGACGGCTCAATAGTCTGTCGAAAAAAATTTAAAAAAATACCCTTTTTATAACTGCTCGCCATTCATAATTTTTGGATTTATTTAATCTATTGGTAAAAGCATAGACGTTTATATAGATAGATAGATAGATAAATAGAGAGAGAGAGAGATGGTACGAGGTAATATAACGATTATAAAAAAGTATCCAAGTAATAATATTTTACTTTGAGGTCAGTTTATTGTAACGATTAAAAACGTTTCGATTGTTTACACGAATAAACAAATAACCGTTCAAATTATTCAAATAAAATAAATTAATAAAAACGTTATTCTGAACGGCAGGTGCGTAAATATTCGTAATACTGTTTTCAAAAATTATACTAAAATCGCATTGAATAATAAAATATACACCGTAAGTAAATACACGAGTATATAAATAATAAGATAACTTAGTTTGTTTTTTTTTTTAGATATTAATAACTTCTTTTTTAAAAGATGCTTATAGTATTAAACATCTTGAAAACCCTATAATTTGTACAACTTGTATTTTTCGTATAATGGTGCCTAGTCTTAAGTATTTAATTATTTTAATGGACCGCGACGACAATTCTTTTAAATCTAACGACATTTTCTTTCTTGTTAAGTATTCTCGATCAATAAAACAGAGGGTACTTATTATACTTTCATGAATAACACCTTCTTCTTTTTTTTTTTCTTCTTCTTCTTATTCTTCTTCGAAACACTTGAATATTAATTAATTTTGTATAAAATGTTGTTTTTAGACTTCGTCTTCGTAATATTTCTAATTGAATTTTAAATGTGCGCATTAATAAAACACGGGTAATAAATATATTCACAATTACATGTCGCGTTAAATAATTATGTACAGCCGCGGTAGACTGTATTATGTGTTGTGTATGTGTACAACAACACATAAACTCGAAGACAAGATCTGAAAAACATTTAGTTTTCCCTTTCGCGCTCGAACGACACTTGCAGATCACTTCACTTTTTTTTCATTTTTAACGTTTCCGATTTGAAGATAACGTCTCGTACGGGTTTTAAAGCCGTGCGCGTTTTCTCAAACAAAACATGAAAAAATCGCCGTAAGCCAACACGTCCTTGTTGAACGTGAGCGAGCGCATACGAACGGCTCATAACGGCAGCGCACACGTTATATTATTATAACGTGAGAAATTATAAAATATTAAAAATCAAAAATTCATATTCTCGCGTCTCGTTTATTATTGGTTTATGTTATATATAATTTGATTACGATTTCGCCAGAATTGAATTATAATTACGCGCCTCCGCCGCCGTATAAATTGGAGCTGCGGTTCGATTTTATTATTCGGACAAATATAACGACGTAATAACTAGGGCGTGGTTTTTAATCTATCGGATATAATTATTGTTATACCTTTTACAAAAAAAAAAAATAAATACGAAAAACGCAAAACAAAATTATAACTGTTATTATTTTTTTAATTCTTTGATATTCAAAACAAATTTTATGCTCGAAAAATATTATTTTATAACTCCCGCGAATAAATTCGAATAGCATTAAAAACCACTCTGTAAAGATTTATACCTAATCGATCGTGTCAAAATAATTAAACGTACAATAAAATCTAGTCGCGTCGATTATTTAACCATATCAAACTGTATTAGCATACATATTTATATTCGACGGCGATTTAAGTTATATTTTATGGACAAAACAATATTTGTTTATTGACAAAATAGAATAAGGTTGTAGTTTTTTTTTTTTATTTTATAAATTATTTAACTGTACATAAAAAGTATATACATATTTTTAGTAAAGGATAAAAATATACATATTTCTAAGTATGGTTTGATTTTTTTTTAGTTAATCGAGTAATTAATTATACTATAAAAAATAAAGCGTGAGCGCGACGAACTATACGTATGTGTACCAACGACGGGTCGAGTAAAGAATTCACGCCTAAATAATGACGTTTTAAAAACATATTACCGTCGTCGGGCGTCCGTGCGAATGACCGTCTGTTTCTAGTGTTTTGTAACCGAATCCAATTGCGTGATTTCAACAAAATTAAACGACGAAACAGGAACGGTCTTTACGTGCTTTTGTGAAATTGATTTCTGTCTCGTTCTGGACATTTAACGTCGAAACGGCGGCGTTTGCAACTATACGAATGCGGTATCCCTTGCAACTGGATTCGTAAAAATAATTTAAATTTGAAAAAAACAATCGGTTAAGTGTGATAGTCGAAGGAAAAAAAAACCACGACTCACGCGTGCTATGAAAAATAAATCGACGAAATACCACGGACGACCGTGCTCGACGCGCGACGGTTCGAACAAGACTGATCACACTGAACCGGTAACGATCGACAATATAATAATTTTGTGAAAAATAGGCGGATGATGCAACCGGTTTCATTTTGTTTTTGTTTTTTCATTCTGAACACGATGGCTATTACGTCATCGCCGATGAAGAACTATGTTTTCGTGATTATTATTTTTTCCCAAATTTCATATCGCTTATTGACTTATTGTAAGTGCGTGGCGATGACGGCGTCTACGATTGAAAGAAGAATCGTGCGCGCACGCACGCAAATTCGGTAAAAGTTATGTAATAATATATGACGTTCCGAAATCCATACCTTTTGCGTAAACGTCGTCGGTTTTTCGCTTCAAAATTGTATAC
The DNA here is from genome assembly GCA_948098885.1 of Drepanosiphum platanoidis. Taxonomy (NCBI): domain Eukaryota; kingdom Metazoa; phylum Arthropoda; class Insecta; order Hemiptera; family Aphididae; genus Drepanosiphum; species Drepanosiphum platanoidis. The sequence continues at coordinate 5,794,227 of OX402530.1, read as the reverse complement.
GCCTATCGAGCCTATCGACCAATGACTATAGATTTGCCTGCGATCGTATTCGACCGCCCAATGAAAAAAGTTCTATAGTTCATCGCACGCACGCAATTTCGATAAAAGTTATGTAATAATATGATATTGCAAAATCAATTCGTTTTTGGTAAAGATCGTCGGGTTTTTTGATGACATAATAATCTATTCATATAAAATGCAAATTACTCGCTGATCGTTGCATCTCAAAATCTAGCCCGTGAAAAGTTTACCCCTTCTTTTAAGGGTTGAATTTTGAAAAATAAGTTTGTAGATTTATTTATATACATCCCACTAGGGGAGGTGCTCAAACGGGGATTTTGTGTTATGAAAAATTACTAACCTATTGTAAGTATGTACGTATATGTGAAAAGTATATGAAACACGTATAAATATATTTTAATTGAAAATGATTCGCAAAAAAATGTATAAACAATGATAATGGTCACTATGGTTACAGTATAGGTATACGTAGGTACATATGTATAAATGGGTTATATGATATAAATGGGCTGAATTTTTCCTATAACCAATAGCAACCATTTAAAATTTCAAAAGTACATCACAAAATTCCCGTTTCAGCACCTCCCCTAATTGGGTTTTTTCAATTTTTTTTTTCGTAAAAACCTTTTCCTGGCAATTACGAACAATTCAAATAAAAATCGGCCCAGCCGTTCTCAATTGATGAATTGTTTTACATTTTTGGCTCCATTTTTATATATACGAGTATATATAACCGTTCCAGAATATTCTCGGCGCTCGCCACATATAAATATTGAAAAAAAACTATTCTATCTTTTAAGTTAGACCATATTATAAATGGTTACCAAATTTTATCAAAATCCGTTCAGTAGTTTCGGAGTTTATCGCGAACATACATCGTGACACGAAATTTATATATATATATAGATATAATTAATGATTGAATTAAAAAAAAAAAAATCACGAATAATTAAAAACAAGGACAATCGACAAAAAAACATTTATCGAGCATTATTTTACTCTATAAATTTTAGTTTAAAATTAAGTTCGGGGTGACTCGACCGACTCTCTTGTCTCGCGCCAAATGCCCGATCGAATTGTTTAGAATTGACGAGTTCGTTATATTTATTATACACGCGTGAAACGTCATGGTTTATCCGTCCTAAAAAAAACTTTAAAAAATCACGCCGTCGCGTCGTCGCGGTGTGTAGCGAATTGTTTTGTTTCGAGAAAAAAAAATGTGCACGTCGTCATGTTGCGTCGAGCGTTTCGAGTTCTCCGCGTTGACAGAGCGACCGACTATGTATAATATTATTAAAAATTAAATCATAGCATTACAATAAATTCTCGTTCCGGAAATTTAACATGCACAATGCAAACGGGAAAGTTATGCAAAATCGCCGGAATCCTCTCCAAAAGCCGAGATTAACCGAACTTTATATGGTTCCACAATTATTTAGGTATTACATACCGTAGAATTGAACTAAGCCCAATCACGTCTATTATAAATGCGTGTTAAGACAATTCGAAATAAACCTTAACATAATTTATAAGACACGTATTATTCTTGTATTAACTGCACTGCACACATGGTCACGCCGCCGTCGATTAGAGGTACTTTAAATTAAAATAATAAAATCGTATTTTATCACTCCATAATATGGTTTCGTATACGTATTCGAAATCTATATTCTCGCGAATCGCTTGTGCGTGTCGAATATGGTTATGGGAAAGGGTAAACATATCACAATATCCGACGTATTAAACGGTTTCGTTTTAGAAACGTCCGTATCATCATCTTCAGATTATTACGTATCTTGTAATATAAAATATGACGTATATATTACTACGGGTCGTTGAAATCGTAAAAGATTCACATCAATAAATATTTATAGAAATGTATTGAAAAAATTAAAAAATTAAATTAGGAAACAATGTAAAAATTGTAATAATACTTTCATCTAATTTGCAGTCTAAATTTATTTATTTAAAACACTGCGATAAAGTCATTTGAAATTCGAACAAACAATAATTATTGTTTTCACTGGAACAAAATTAAAACGAGTGGCCTTTGAACATGACGATTAATCACTGCTCTCGAATAATTGAAAATAATAACACAACACTGCGGTATACTATTCCGAGACGAGAAGAGTGAGGTAAGAACGCCGCGGCATCCTTTGCGTACCGAATTTCCGTAAAATAATATTATTCATTAATTATATTTGTTTGCCACAAACGAGCAGTGAAAACGTCCGTGAAAATTCCAACCCGTGTCTACCGTTTACGCCGACAATAATTTCCCAACGTAGAGTTGACGCGAGTTGAAAAATATTATAAAATTAAATTTGTGTTTGAAAAAAAAAAAAAAAAAGGATAAACCTTTTGAAAACATTTACTTGATTAACTAAATTGTTCGTATTATTTTCTACATTTGGTGCGTACCGCGTATCACGTGATTGTTAAATCGACAATTTGTTGAAAAGCTATAAACTTCGGAAATGCTTTCGCGGTTTGGATTCGTACGAAAAACAGTGGCTCTTCCAATTGATTTTTGAAATAAGTTTCCGCCCGTGCCGGTAAAAGCAGTGACTGTCAAAAATAATAATAATAATAATAATAATAATAATAACCGTTAAGTCGGGGAAAAAATCTTTGGAAAAAGTCATTGTAAAGTATTAAGTACCTATAAAGTTTTCGACTAGAAGAAACGGGTCCTGTGTTCGACTACGAGGAGGACTTCTAGTAGAAACATTTGTCTAGTACGAACTTTCTGGCGTCAATTTCGACATTTCCGAAAATTACAAAAAACCTAGCAAAACGTACGGCTTGTATCGGTTTTTGACGAAATATAATAGTTTTTTTTTATCGAAACTCGTTGGTTAACAATGTTGTGAAAATTTTGATTTTTATTACTATTTTTTCTAGAAATACATTTGGTCTTTTTCGAGCGTTTAAATGTTTTCGTAAAAAGTCGATAAGATAATAATTTCACGTCGGATTAAAAATCTTGAAAATGTAATTCAACGTCTCTCGATAGATTTATTTTTTTTACTCGCGTTAAAACAATAATTCGAAAATCCGACGAGTGACCGACGACGCTCGAGACGAGTGACGAATAAAAATGACCTTTGGTCGTCGTCGCGAACGATCCAGTCCGAACGTCTACACAGAAACAATAATAACGATGGAAAAAAATTAAAATTATAATAATCGTAATCATAATAAATGAATCGCTTATTGCAGAAACCCCATAAGTGACAGAAATTGTAAAACGACTTTTTCTTATTTTCTAATATTCTATACCCCTCCCGTTCAACCTTGGTGAGTATATATGAGTATATTCGGTGTTGTGTATAGAAAATATTCCTCTTAAACTTCCGGGAATGAAAAAAAAAGAAGCTTTTGGGAAAAAAGAAAGGTTTTTATTAATTTTTAGAAAGTTTAAGTCACCTGCAATGGGGTTTCTGCAATAAGCGATTCAAATATCGTCGCCGCGCGGTACTCCGAGAGTCCTTACTCCTTTTCGTGCGGTCATCTCCCCACACCCCCCACTACTCCGCTTCCGGTGGAAAAAAGCGTACGTACTCATATATCGCGTGCTCGTTTCGCAGGTCTGTTCCGGCGGGCAATACTGTTGTCCGGCTCGGCGCTCAGCAGCTGGGCCCTGGTGGAGGACCCGGTGTCGTACGCGCTGGACCTGGCCAAGCAGGTGAACTGCACGGCGCCGGACGGCGCGGCGAACGACCCGGAGCCGATCGTCGATTGTCTGCGCGAGGTGCCGCTGGACCAGCTCATGTCGGCCGGCGTCGCGTTGCCCACGTACCTGAGCGCGTTCGGGCCGAGCGTGGACGGCGTGGTGGTGAAGAGCAACTACCAGGAGGACGTCATCACGAACCTGTTGCCCGAGTTCGACGGGTACAGCGGGTCCAGCGTGGCGTTCGGCGCGCGCAAGTTCCAAAAGTTCGAGTTCGGCAGCGGCGTCAACAAGTACGACCTGCTGTTCGGCGTGGTCACCAGCGAGGCGCTCTGGCGGTTCAGCTCCAACGACATACAGGTGAGAGCACCGTCCCCCGGGTGAAAATCCCGGAATTTTTCGCCCGGGGGTGAAAGAAAAACCCCTTCCCTTTTTTTTCTTCTTTTTCGCCAAAGGTTTGCCGGCCGGGCGCGCTTTGAAACGCGCTCGTGTTCGGGTCGGCGGCGGACGAAAAATCTGCCGTCCTTTTGAAGCCAGACCGTTTTTTTTTTTACTTATGAAATCGTCCATGTATTAATTAAAATATGCCACGGGTGGGGGGGGGGGGACATGCGACGGTGTAATATACGTATTATAGGTCCTATGTCAATAGGAAACAATAGTTCTGCGAATCCCGCGTCACGTCGTTATTGCCGACGTCGTCGTCGTGTAAATAATATATAACCGCGCGTCCTCGAAAAAAAATAAATATGGTACTGCGTAACGGTTCATTAATTTTTAGATTACGAAAAATACTACTTTTTGGTCGCCGCCGTACCTATACTGCCGCCGCGGTAGGTAATATTAAAGTTTCGCCGGAATACCGTCAAACAACACGGGAAATGAATCATCCGACAGACGAAATGTTTCAAAGAAACTATCGGAGCGTAAATGTAATGTCGAAATCCGCAACGTAACGCAGTTATTACTATGTATTATATACGGCGGGGGCGCGTATAATGTGCGTGAAATGTTTTCCGATATGTCGACTTTTCGAAAAACGCACCGTTAAACCTCCGCGGATCCGACGATTATAATATTGATATATTCAACTTGTATTCTATCGCTCGTAGTACACGTCTGATTAAACTCTGATTCGAGCCCCACGACCGTTCGTTGTTAAATAAAGTTGTTGTTATTTTAAATGGACAAATTAATTATGTACAAAATAAACGCGTGTTGTTTTTTAACGCGGCAATCAAATCTTCTTTTTCAAATATATTTCTATGAATATTTTCTATTGCTTTTCTCCTCGTATGACTCTTCGAACTTTCTATGACATTTTTTTTTTGTTTTAAAATGATACGTTTCAAGTGTTTAAGACACTTAACCGATCAAATAATGTCTGACTTTTTGTTTGTTGATTTGTTGCACGTTTAAATCAGCAGCAGCATCGGTGTTAATCTTAAAGTCAGTAACTTAAAAAAAAAAACCCTAGTAAAAATACTAGCAAAAAATTAATAATATTACTATACACAATCATTTATTTATCATTAAAAAGATATTATTTAAATTAATATTTTTTTTTCTATGAAGGAGGCTATAATAATTATATATGAATGAGAAAAATACAGTAGCCCGAGTCGTTTCTAAGTAACCGTACTTGAGTTGTATTTATAAACAAACTGATTTAAATAGATGTCGTTATTTATTATTATTAAAATTATTATATACTATATAAATAAGCTGAATTATTCGAATTCGCCCGAGGGTCAACGATTTTTTTTTTTTAGTTGCCTCGGAAGCACGTTGCTATGATGATTTCTGTTTATATATAAAAAAAAGTGAAAATAATTTTTATAATTTTTTTTTTTTTTGTTATTAACTAAGATTAGATATTCTTCTTAATACCATTTTAAAACTAAGTACTAAAATCGAAAGAAAAAAACCGAGAATAAAATTAATAATTTACGATTATTAAAACCTGGTACTCTGAAATACCAAAAAAATTAATATAAAAGACGTCTTAGGTAACTAAAAAGTGAAACAATTTTAATCTGATAACAGTCTATGAAATCAAATTGTTTGAGAACAAAATGAAGTATAGTCTCATGTTTTCTATTGAAATATTGCAAAAGTTTACGACTCGCACATTCTCCGAAATGAGAAAATTTTAAAACGTCAATCGGTGCAAATCAGAGACGGACTCGTTCGAGCTTAGAACAACAACAATGATTTCAATAAAAATCGCTTCGTCTTCTACTGCAGTATGCGTACACGTGACGGAATTCCGAACTATCCGATTGTTATTTAATGTTACGACGACCAACGCGTAACGCCGCGTCGTTATCGACCATTAATTATTATTATTTTACATTCGATGTTACGCAAATCCGAAAACCCAAACTTATCGGCGCCCGTCGTCGTCGCGCCGCACCGCACGCACGTCCGGCCGGAGTCGGGGGTGAAGTAAAAAAAAAAATAAAATAAAAATAAACTTTGTTCTCTTTAATTTCTCTTTTAGGTAGTGTTTCTGAAATGACTCTGGAGGGAAATCCCGTTTTGATGCGTGCCCGACCACGTTTTCCCGTCACGTCCGCTCTCTCCTCCCGCGGGACCGATAGTTATATTATAAGAAACTTAAAACTCTTAGTTTTCTCTCTCTCTCTCTCTCTCTGTCTTTTATTTTATTATATTTTATTCTCTCGTCTCCGCAGGCCGGCTTCGAAGGCGATCGTCGCGACAAGATACTGCGCACGTACGTCAGGAACGCCTACAGTTACCATTTGTCCGAGATATTCTTCACCGTCGTCAACGAGTACACGGACTGGGAGCGGACCGTGCTGCATCCGATCAACACCCGGGACGCGACGATTGCGGCGCTTAGCGACGCCCAGTACGTGGCGCCGCTGGTGCACACGGGCGACATGCTCAGCCAGCCGAAGACATCGGGCACGGACGACCTCAAGGAGCGCAGGACCAAATCCTTCTTTTACGTGTTCGACTATCAGACGCGGGACGGCGATTATCCGCAGGTGAGTCCGCCGAGTCATACAATACATAGGCAGCCGTTGGTGCCCGTCGACAGACAACGCGCAATAATGAATAATACGTATTATTATCGTGTTTCGTATTGCGCATTAACGCCTGTTGTGGAATAAAACGTTTCGGTTGTATTTCGCGAATCGTCGCAATTGATTACCGAAACAAAACAACGAGGCGCCAATTACATCGACTTAAAAATTGTTCATGCGATTAAAATGTGAAATTAATGAATAAATAACAAATCAATTTAAAAAGTGCACATTAAAAGTTTACACTCCCGTGGGTTTAATCAATCTTATTGAACGAGTCTTGAAAATAAACGATTAGATTTTAAATAAATAATGATCGAGTACATCATTTAAAAGTAGGTGTACGTACTATACGGTGCACGTATTACGTATATTGTATACATAAAAAGGGTCCTCCCGTGGTGCTTTAAATATTTAATATATTTTAAACGATGATTTGTCCTCGAAATAAATAACCCGGCATATTACCTCAAAAGTACCTACAATTTTTTATGACATTGATATTATTATTCTACATCCGCGTTTTTAAAACGGTTGAAAAATTAACTTTTATTGGCTTCATTCGAAAACGAATACGTTCGAATATAAGTTCTTATTTGATTAAAAAAAAAAAAGAAGAAGAAAAAAGACTTCTTTTCCCTCTACGTCTATGCACATGTAGGAACTTGTTACCCCTTTATTCGTTCGAAGTTTTGCATTTGAATTTAAGGAACTCGACTGAATTTATTGTACTCGGTTACGTTATCCTAGTTCGCCGGGTTCAGCCAATTTAATCAAATCGATATCTTTTCAATTCCAATTTCAACGTTTATAAGTTTACTAAATCTACACGAGCTAAATAGATATAGCGAGTACGGTGTACCATTAACTCCATTTGTCGTACAAAACTATTTTTATCTCCTGTTTTTTTTTTTTTTATAGCAATGGTTTTTATTAGAAATCGATAGGGTTTTAAGGTAACTCGTTACTGTTATACTTACTGGGTATATTATTCTAGTTAGTTATGATCACTTTACTTGTGTTATCGTTTAAAATTATATAATCTAGTTTCACGTTATGGAAGGTTTTAAATAAATAATTCATTTTTAGGAATTTTATAAAATTTATATTAATACGATATAATATTGCATCGTTCTTACTATTTAATAACATATAACAGTGTCTCTCGAGTACTCTATCGTGCTCGTGATTAGATAGAAAAAAATAAAATAATTTTGATTTTAAGTCGGTATTTACGAGTATATTGTTATTGATAAAATAATTATTTTTGTAGAAGAACGTCAGATGATTCGTTGTAATATAACGTACGTAAACTGAACAAAATTAATAACTTGCGCTAATGAAGTTCCCTGTTGGATTAAATACTTTAACAGCTGAACATTACTTCGCGGAAATCTAAAATTATAAGAACTCTTGCTCGTAACAAGTACGAAAATACGCTACGAAGCTAAACGTTTTTAAACGTAACTTTAATTATTTTACTTTAATACATAATATTTCGTACAAATAAAATTAAATCACAGTCGGAATATTATTCAAAACGTATCGCGGAATTCGACATGATTATTATTATTATTATTATTATTATAGTATTGTCATTCTATTACCGTGGAGACGGTTAATTATGAGGAGTAATATCCTTTCCTATGTGGATATTACTTTCAAAAGTTTCGTCGCTTTTAGTGGAATATTCGTATCAAAATATTACTTATTCGTTTATACTCGATTTCAGGTTTTTTTTTCTCGCTCGAGATATCCAATGTATTATTTCCTTCGTATATTGTAAAATGTCTAATATCATTAAGTATGAATCTTTTCGTAAACGTTCCAGTCGAACCGTTTACACGACGTATATTACAATGTTACACATTCGCATATTATAATATAATATACGGCGATAACTTATGAAAACGAAAATTTTATTTATCCAACCTCTTATCTTTACCGTTCTCGCGATGCTCCGGACCCGATAAATAGGTCATTTATATTTCGATGATTACACGGCGGTTTCTCAAAGAATAAAATAGAGAATACGAATTGCCAGTCACTACACGCGTAGTATTCTGCCGGGACCGTATTATTGTTTATCGCTTTGATTCGTATCCCTTAAATGCATTACTCATACATATTTTATTGACCTATACGCAATAGACCGCTATAAAAACAAATCGTAGCCGCTGTTTTGAATACTAAAAATGCACCCGAACCGAAACGCCATAATCATAATATTTAAATCCACGTCTATTTTATTTTTTTCTCTCCGTTTTGTTCCGTTTTGTTCGTCTCGTACCGCGGCGCATCGCTTCTTTTTCAATCGTTCCGGTCGTGTTCGGCGTGTGGGTTTAATGACGACGGTCGACGTCGAAAACGGATCCGGCGCCCGTGTGAATTCTCTTGAGATCTTTCTGATCACCGCGAGTCAGAGACGATTACGTCACGTCGCCTAATCGTCATTTTTGGTAATAGACGACGTCCGGAGAGTCTCGTGCTGGCCGATGATATCGTATGGATAACGATGCGAAAAATGACAAATCGCGAGAAACATTGACGCGCATAAATATTCATACTATTCAGTATCAGTAGAAGCTATAGTAATGTGTCGACATCGCCGCACGTGTGTAGTACACGCGCGACCCAGTGCGCGGGCGTTGTTTTCGCACGACCTTCGGAAAAAAAAAAAACATTTCGGCATTCATTATGACGTGCTCGGCGTGAAATTCTTTTCTCCGCCGCCGCGGCGAATCCTTTGACGTTTTCCCCTAAAAGATGATAATTCTACGTCGTGCACGTAAGAAAACGGAATATAATATATAACTGCGATCATCGCCCGCTCGTGCAGTAATAACGACCGCGCGCCCGGGAGTACGTGTGTGCCTCTTGTGTGCGCGCGCTCGTTTTAACACGTTGTTTTTTTTTTTCGTTTATTTCTTTTATTTTTATTTCCGCCGCGCGAGATGCGAAGCGCGTTTCAAAAACATTAATTTTCTTCTCCTCTATGCCCGTGCGCGACACGATAAGGATCCATAAAAATGGGTTTCGCGATCCCGATCCGTGGTCGTCGATGCTCGCTGCAGAAATACCGTACGATCGCGTCGTTTCCGCTCTCCGCCGCCCAGTCACTTTTTCACGCTCGCCGTATACGATTTATTGTTTCGCAAACGGTCCCGAAGAACTCTCGGTCTAGGCGGGACGACGGCGCGG
>OX402530.1:5752168-5784076 GCA_948098885.1 Drepanosiphum platanoidis | reverse complement strand
GTATTATATGCAGCTACGTTTATTCGTAGGTAAATACAAAACAAAACGTTCGAAACGAAACCATACGGAGCAGTGCATGAGATCGTTTTCGTCCATTTCCACCGACGCACACGGTTCTCATATGACTTAACGTTAAAACTGCAAATTAAATATTATGAAATCACAACCCGTCACACGAGCACGCGGGTAATAACAATTCCATATTTACATTGTTTAGCTTCAAACTTTTTCAAACCATACAAATATTAAATGTGCCGCGGTGTGGATTTTTAAACGGTACGATTAAATTATCACAATAATATATCGTTGCACTTTACTTTCAATTTTTAGAACGTTTTGTAATTATTATCGTAAAATCGTATCGATTTCATAATATTTAAATAGATTTCACATATTATTTACGTCAAATATATTATAATAAGACAATATGTACTGTGTAAAAATATTATTTCAATTGAATTTAACTAACGAAACTAATATAATATACTAATCTATTATTTCAGATTGAAATCAAACGTCTCGTATGCGAAATGCCGATCGAATATACTCGTATGTCGTAAATAATCACGGTGGGCACGGAAAAAGAATGCCGAAGGCTAAACCCGATAGCACGCGAGCGTACACTCATAAGTAATTCGATTATTGAGTATTGTTTGAATAATATATTATGTGAAACTATCTAATAGAATATTGCAATACTATCGTTTTATTTTTTATTTTCGTTCGGATAAGCGCGTGGATCTGGATTTTATCATAAAACAATACGACTATAAGTAGACGGTACAACGTAATGTTGTTTTCGGTTTCTGTTTTTCAATAAAAAATTCGAACAAATCAATACTACTCGCGAAAATATAGTCTTATGCATCTTTGTATACATGTAATATTTAGGCGAATTCGTCATAATATTTCGCGTAAGATGTTTCGTTTTTAAAAACAACAATCTTTTAAAATAAATATAATAACGTAAACATGACTATGAGGAAATATTTTATTTTTTTCAAATACACTAGGAGATCGAAAAAGAAAATTTATGGCGTATCCCCCTGTACATCGTTTTGGATATCTCTCTTTAGATAACGTATTTACAAAAAAAAAAAAAATAAAAATAAAATATAAAAATAAAAACACAAACAATACGAAAATAGTAGTGAAAATAAATCTCTTACATTTTTCCGTTGTATGATATTATGATATTACCTATTATTTATTTTGTTTTGCGAGTTCTTAAAGGTTTTTTTTTGCTTTTACGATTCAAACATTTTTTTTTTGCGTACATTTAGACGAAATCATTAAGTTATCGTCGATCTGTTCGGAAAATTATATTTCTATACTAGCATTTCGTTGTCAATAATAATTGTGTTTGTCGATAATATTTTATTACAATACAGGTACACGATAGATATTTATTTAAAAGAATGTCCGTGAAATCGGAAAACAGTAATGTGATGGACGATCGTCACGAAAGTACCGACTTCATTACTCTAAAACGTTTGTAGCGGTACATTTCGAACGTGGCGCGGACGATTACTTCTGCTAAGTTAATTAATTTTTCAATATTTTAGATTTCGTGACCGCAAACGAATGCGATCGGTGTGGACGCGATCGCGCGCGGTTTGTTTAGCAAGTATGAATTTCATTTAATGTATTACGAATCGGCGGTAATAAAATATGAACATCGAACAACGGTGTAGAATTAGTGGAATATTTGATTGAATACATTTAATACGTTTAAGGTTATTTTGTGTCATCGGCCCAAAAGTGTCACGCAAATGTTATTGCAGAAATAACAGCATGTGAAAACGGTGAAAAATGTCATGTTTACATTACAATCACATTTCAAATAAAAACGATAAAGAAACTTCTGTCAATTTTAATTATCGAAAATTGACATTGACAAAAATTCAAATATAAAATATTCCAAGTTTTGCAAAATGTCTGACGGGTAATTTATTAAGCCAGATGAAAATATATTGGAAAAAAAAAAATAAAAAATAAATCCTTCGGGAATATTCAGATTTGTACGTGAAACAACGTTATGAAAAACGAAAAATACAAAAACAAATAACACCCCGCCCGAGGGATTCTCAAATGAATGTTCGAGCGATTCTGGTCAAAGATAACCCCGTCGACAATGACGTTCGGTTATCAATCATCGAAACGAACAAGCGCCCGGCAGTTAAGCTTCATCGGCGTTAATCGACCGCCGAAGCGTGTTCAATGGACAAACACAATATTATAATATAGTCTGAAATGTTAATTAGCATCGTATAATTCGTTCTCGCGGTGTGTGCACAGTTCGCGAGCTCGACACCGGCCGGAAACCGAAAAGTCTCGGCGTCAGGTGGCTCATCGTATTAAATATTTATCTAAGGTAGACTTGGAAAAAAATCAATAGGCCTTCACGCGATAGTTGATATACCTTCTGTCCGCGGTTCTGTAAGAAACGTTACCGCGCGCGCGCGCGCGAGAGGTAAATCTTTTTTTATCCCGGTAGAACAAATGCGGTCAGATTAAATATATGTTTTTTTTTTTTGGCTTTAAATTGAAAACAGTAACGGATATGTATTCTTTTAATAAAAAAAGAAAAAGAAAGGGGGTGTGATGTGGGTGCCGGATGAGATGATACAGGGGGGCGGGCGGGCGAATGATAATATTGTTTTGTGAATTATTCTCGTAAATTTGAAACCAAAGTATCGTTTCGTTTGAAAAACGACCGCGGACAAAGAACGGTTAGAGACGGATCGGTTTGTATTTCCAACGATGGCCGATATTATTATTGTTTTCACGGAACTCGTGTAGCCAAACGAGCAAACCTTAGCCCTAGAAACAAATACATACATATATAATATATCCTTTATATACTCGTATATAAAAGAACAGGCCATTTTTATGTTCCCATTTTGTGACGACGCTAATTAACTTTTTTCCAAAAAATGTAAACTGTCATATTTTGTAAATCAAATGATGAAAAATCTATTGACTTATTTTTCAAAATTAAACCCCTAAGGGGGTTTAAAGGGGTTGAAAATGAAGAACGTTATTTCTCCCTCATATTGGGAAAAACTTTTCGCGGGCTAGATTTCGAGATGCAACGATCAGCGTGGTAATTTGCATTTTATACATAAATAGATTGTTATGTCATCGAAAATCCCGACGATCTTTACCAAAACGTCTTGATTTTGCAATATCATATTATTACATAACTTTTATCGAAATCGCGTGCGTGCGATGAACAATAGAACCGAATACAATAGAACTTTTTTCATTGGACGGTGGAATACGATCGCAGGCAAATCTATTGTCATTGGTCGATAAGCTCGATGGGCGTACGTATACAATTAAAGCGAAAACCCGACGATTTCATACCAAAAGGTATGGATTTTGCAACGCGTCATATATTATTACACATCACTTTTAACGAAATTGCGTGCGTGCGCGCTCCATTCCTCTTTCAATCGTAGACGCCGCCGTCCATCACGTACTTACAATAAGTTAGTTATTTTTTATACTACGAAATTCACTATAAAAAAAAAATAGAAATATATGGCAAAACAACGTTTGCCGGGTCAGCTAGTATACTCGTATATATGTACGTAATTGAAACCGAACAATTTTGTGGCCGAGCCGATCACGGGAAAATAAAAACCAGTCGTAATCTAAAGATCGAAAATGTCTCAATCTGTTTCAGTATTATTAGAACGGGTGTTGTTCCTCGAGTGGACGAGAGTAGTAGACGTAAACGAACTACGTCGTATAAAAAACAGCGCGCGCGGGGTAATTGTTTATACGCGCGGGGTCAAAGGTTAAGTAGCACGGAGGTCAGGTCGCGGCGGCGGTATGCCGGTCGGAATTAGCAATTATTGTCGTTCGCTCTCGAGCACGGTTTTACCCCTACGGCGGCGTGTACGAAATCCAACGGGAACGGGGTCGCCTGGTAACAACGCCGATCCCTCGCGGCCTCAGTGGACTTTTCGAGTGCACATGTCCGCGCGTGCGTGTTTCGGTCGAGGACGCGAGCGGTGACAAAACGCGCAGGATTCGATAGGAAATTAAGGAGAAAAAAAATAAAAATTAAATACCCAAGGTAAATTAAACGAAAGATGAAAAATCCGTTGGACGGTACACGCGGCGGCGGAAAACGCGCGCTCGCGATTCGATTGGAACGGAAACGCGCGCGCGTACAACCTACGAATCTTTTCGACGGGGTAAGAAACGACGACGGGCCGCCGATGTTTTCTCGCCAATTTATCGTTCGATTTTCGTCGCGCGATATTAATTTTTTTCGATCGCGCTCGATCCGCGTCGTAAATCTCACCCGTATCGCATATTGCATAATAATAATAATATCACGCCTAGGCGAAAATGTATTTCGGAAATAACGCTCGCGGTAAAGGTGAAAAACGTTAAGACGGAATCCAATAGAGGTATTGAAAACGACGCGAGCGCGTTTCATACAGCGGCTGCGGAATATATAGTAGCATAATACATATTACATGTATAATAACATATATAAAAGTGATTTCTGATTTCCGACGATGACGGCGACGACGATGCCGCCGCCGCCGCCGCGTCAGTTTCGTATTAATAATGTATGGCACGCGAGAAAGGAAAAGCACGGGGATTCGTTTTAACGCGAGCTCCACACAATCTTGAATGGTATTTCGGTTTATTATCGTGTAAAATTGATGAGAGGGCAAAATGATAAAATAAATAAATAAGTACGAATTTTCCTCGAACACGCGCGCGCGTTCTTTGATGAAACGCGAACGAGCGGGCGAATATGATATATAATTTTTCAGACGAATTCAAAGGGAAAACCGTAATTTCAATCTGCTCGTGAAAAACGTGATTTCATACTTACTTATTTCTAAATACTTTTGATGCACCGGGTCGTATTCGTCCCACGTCACGCTGCGGAACCTGTTCCTCTCCTTGGACCCGGAATCGGGTTTATCGTCGTGATCGTTCGGGTCCCTGGAGGGGGCAGAAAAAAAAAAAAAAAACAGAAATACAATTTTAAAAATAATCATGCAAGAAAAACGAATGTCAGGAGGCGAATTTATTTTCCGTGGATATTGTTCGTTTACAAAGCCCATTTGTCTTTCAGACAACCGATAAGGACATTTTTTCTCGTCCCTTCTCACTCCCGCCGCCCCAGCTCGCGCCGGAGACAAACAGCAAAATCCCAAAAGCGTTTTCTAATTTTAAGGCCCGGGGTCTATTTCTGTATCGCGCCCTTTTACCCCTCTCCCGAGAGCGTGAGGCGATGTGTCCAGTGTATTAAAAAGAAGTAGGTTGGACACGCCCAAATGAATGAACGTTTTACTACGTAAAAGGTCCATTTATCATTCAGTACCATTTGCAAAGGATCTCCGTATTTTTTACTACATTGTTTTTGTATTAAACACGTACAAGGAGCACATCGACAATCGGTAGGGCTTAAAGCTGTCCGACGGCAATATTAATCGAATTTGATTGAAATCACATTGGAGATGGCGAAAAAAAAAAATAAAAAAAAATAATATAGGTAATGTGAAAAACTACTTTTTTCCCTTCTTCTTCTTCTTCTTCTTCTTCTTCTTTTTTTTTCAATTACATTAAAAATAATGAAGAAAAAGAGATTTATTTTCAAATAATCGAGAACACTTCTCGGGCATTGGATATTGTTTTTTTATTGTCTACCAAAATTGAACGCGACCGTTTTCCTCACACCGGAAATTAATATTTAAAATACGCGATAAAAGGCATCAGACGCGTGCTGTTTAATAAAATATGTTTTCATCACCGTTTTATTCACCTAGGTGTATAGTAGGTTCCCTCTCACTTATTACTATACACTTTCGACACAATTGACTGTTTATAAAAGATCGATTTTATATAATATACGAGCAGCGCGCTTTCATAACAAAGTGTTTTAGATATTTATAATAAACGCGTAAGCCCGTACGATAACGTTTCGACTTCAATTTTTATCGACGCTTCTTAATAACGCGTTTATCCATCGAATAACTTATTCAATATTTATTCCACTATACTATTTACACTTTTGCGGAGAAGACGCGCACACAAAACGATACAGGTTCCTATGACGCACAGTGTGCCAATAATCAATATTATTGCTATTAATTTAACATGTCGATGTCTGGCTCGGTTAGGTTAGGTTAGGTTTATTATTTTGGCGTGTAATTTGTTACTGAAATAACTCACTCCACTTGAAAAATACAGTATAATATTGTTATATAATCTATTTATATACATATATATTGTTCTATAACAGTTTGATATTTAAATTAAATTGTAGATTAAAAAAAAATCAAGTATTTTTTAATTACAAAATAATCAACATGAAATATACATATCGTGTATTTTCATAATGTACTTTGTGTAAATTATTATTTTCATACATAAGTGTTATAAAATATGAGAAATTAAATTAAATGCAAATTAAATTTCTCTGCGAAAGTTCTAAAAAAATACCGTTCGGGTATACAATTCGGTTCATTTATTATAAAATGAAAAAAAAAAAAAAAAATTAAATTTTACTGTTTCAACAAAAAATACGATAATAATAAATTGTCTTTTCGTAATCGTTATTTTTTATTTTACAGTGTTGATTTTTGCTCATTTTACAAGAATCTTGTGGCGCTTTGCCTTTTAAAATTTTCATAGTGAAGCAGTTCGTATAGAGATCAAGCCGCTCCCTCCCCAGTCGACGAAGCTATGGTAGTTTGTGTTTTTAAGACCGCGCGAACATCAATGATATAAAACTGTCGAGGTAAGTATTTATTTTTTAGAATTTAGAAAGTTTTAATTTCACTTCGCCTAAATTTGTTGGCGGTTTTGAGATCATACCAGACCAGATATATACGTACACTGTGGAATATTACGTAGCTTCTAATAATTCGCGTCTCACTCGTGTAATGGGTATTCGATTTACAGTTTTGCATGGTATCTCGCGTGGATCAACACGGCCATTTGAATTTATTGCTGGTGTTTTCTTCTTTTTTATCGTATTAGTCGTAATTCAAGGCAATAAAAATAATTTCACCGTTTTCATTTCGTTTAAAATGTTCCGCGAATTCCGTTATTAAAAAAAAAAAACAAACTATTTTTATCGCATATTAAACTCTCTCGTAGTTCGTAATGGAAGAGATCATCATGATCACGTGGATTTCATTTTATCATAATTCCTAGTACGGTTAAAAGAGCTAAGACTCGATAAATCGAAAACGAAACAAAATACAAATTTAATTCTATGTAAGAATAAAACTAGTAGACGAACAGGGGAAATGTTTTTATTTGATTTCCTAAAAGAATATCGGTTCACGTGTGAGTGCATGCGTTTCTCAAATCGACGTATCGCGTCCGTCCATCACGTTAAACATAACCAAACAACTGTGGTTTAATGTAACCCAAGTGATAAATTTTATATGAAAGTTAGAATAAAAATTCATTCGAAAAATGTCTATAAAATAATTTCGGTTGAACGAAAATACTAAAAAAAAAATTGAACGCGAACATTTTTATACGTTTTATTCTCATTTGTAAACGACGAGTTGTAAAAATTCCAAGGCACGATTTTTTTTTTTAAATACGAAATCGTATCGACGAAATCGGATATTTCGATAATTTATAAATATAATATTATAGTCTAATCCACACGACCTTCTTTGAATCGTTTTTCTAAAACGTCGGTAGGTGAGTTAGGATTTTAAAACTTAAAAGCTAATGCACTCGTCTCATCCGCATCTCATCTAATTTTTGAGTTTTTACTTTACGACGGTTTCAAACAGCGGTGTAATATGTAAAAACCGCAAGGGTCATACAAATGGTGGACGATAACACGAGATTTACTATAACCATAAATTATGTCAATATTTACGGAACAACAACAATCGGTTTGATACCTAATGCGTTCGTCAGTTTGATTTTTTACACCGTTTGCTGCAATTACTATTATTTAAATCGCGTTGTTTTATTTTATCACGTTGTGACGATATCCGCACACAAATACCGGTTGTTCTCGTACATTAAACTCCCGACGTCGAAATGTCCCAGATAAGAGGCTCTAATCATTTGCACCGCTACGTTCTGCCGACACGACTACACACCAATATCGCGCGCACGTCCTGCGGCGGCGCGACGGAGAGTACACAACACTAAATGTAATTCGCACCGAAGGATCGGGCATTTTCCCCGACCTTTCGGCGACTTTTGAAACGGCGCGGCGACGTCGTCGTCGTTTGTAGAGGAGGCCTTAACAATAATATGATATAGAAATACGTACGTGTATATCGTGTATTTCCCCGTCACGTTTCCGTTTCAAAAGAACACGAATATACAATAATAATATTATATTCCGAACGATCGGCTACGACGACGCGATGACGACAACGACGACGACAGGCACACATTAATCAAAAACCGCTCGCCGTGATATAATTTTCCGGAGTCGCGAAAAGAGATCGTATAATAATATAAAATATTGTCATTTTTTTCGTACATATATATGACGTGTGTTACATGTATATAAAATATTATACGTACGAGGTGTCCTACTGATAAATGTATTAGGTAAATTTAGTTCTATTCAATGTTTTAATTTTTTTTTCAAGTAACCATTACACATTCTGCGTTATTGTAATTATATTTACCATAAAAAGAACTCGAAAAACCCGTAAAACCCGATTGCAATAATAAAAAGAAAAACAACGGCCGTACGTTTTCGACAACGACTTTTGAATGCGACGAAATTCTAAAAATCTTCTCGCTAATTATTATCAATATCATCGACGTAATTGTCATTATTGCTCAATCCGACGATGGCGACGAATAATAATATATTATCGAAATTTCCGTACGCTTCGAAAGTCGTTTAGAAAACTATTAACAATGCATTTCAATCGTGAACATTAAAAATATATTCGCAATATCGCGAGAAACTGAAATCTTCCGCCGATTTGAATAATTCGGAAATTTCGATATTCGATATTACATTCTTATGATACGTATTCAATTCGATGTCGGTTCGCGCACAACAGATTATCAAAGGGATTTCACAATAATTATTACGTGACGTGCGAAAGCGGCATAATATTAGTGAAGTGAGACGCGACCTCTTGAATTGCGTCGAAAGTGCATTTAAATTTGTCGCGACTGTTCACACACATCTCTCGATCGCCTAAAACACGTGCTCATTATAACTGCGACGGAATCTACAGTGGCGATTTTTATCGGCAGGAAAGAGAAATTGTCGTCCAGCGGCGTCCAGACACCCCAAATACTGGTAAAGATTTTACGTAATATAATCATTATGTAATATTTTTTGAAAACGATCGTCGACGAGCTGTTGTCGTCGCGCGAACGTTTTGTACACAGGCGAACGGTATACTCGTATTATCTCGTATAGCAGTAGCGCGTCGCGCGACGCCGCGACATAAATACGGAACGAATTGTATCGATTAAACGCATTCGCGGTGTTCGCAAGACGTTTCGGAGACAGAAAATAATGCGGCGCAATAAATTCAAACTCGCCGCCGCGCGACGACAAAGGGCGACGAGGGGTCGGACGTATCGAACGGGCCAAATTCAATCAACGGGCCGTTTAGTGCCGTTTGTCGGTGATTTTAGCGCAATATTTCGCACACACAGCTGACACGCACCGCCCCTCCGACGACGGTAGTAATTATATTATTATAAACGCCGTTCATCACATTATCAAAATAAATGCCCGAGAAAAGCCTATACCTATTATTATTATTATTATTATTCCGATCGGTCGATTTCCTCTTGAATTGAAATCCCGATTGAATATAATAATTAATGTCGTACGATTATCACGGCAGATGCGAACGGTGACAAGTCACATCCCCAAACGCGAGGCGCGTGAAAATGTAATTGTGAATTTAATCATTACGCGCTATAATTACGTATAATATCTATATATATAAAAATTTCGTGTCACGATGTATGTTCGCGATAAACTCCGAAACTACTGAACGGATTTTGATAAAATTTGGTAACCATTTATAATATGGTCCAACTTAAAAGATAGAATAGTTTTTTTTCAATATTTATATGTGGCGAGCGCCGAGAATATTCTGAAACGGTTAAAATATATTATATATAAAAATGGAGCCAAAAATGTAAAACAATTCATCAATTGAGAACGGCTGGGCCGATTTGGCTCAAATTTTTTTTTGAATTGTTCGTAAGTGCCAGGAGAAGGTTTTTACGAAAAAAAAAATTTGAAAAAACCCAATTAGGGGAGGTGCTGAAACGGGAATTTCGTGATGTACTTTTGAAATTTTAAATGGTTGCTATTGGTTATAGGAAAAAGTCAGCCCATTTATATCATATAACCCATTTATACATATGTATGTACGTATACCTATATACTGTAACCATAGTGACCATTATCATTGTTTATAAATTTTTTTGCGAATCATTTTCAATTAAAATATATATATACGTGTTTCGTATACTTTTCACATATACGTACATACAATAAGTTAGTAATTTTTCATAATACAAAATCACCGTTTGAGCCCCTCCCCTAGGGGGATGTATATAAATAAATCTACAAACTTATTTTTCAAAATTCAACCCTTAAAAGAAGGGGTAAACTTTTCACGGGCTAGATTTTGAGATGCAACCGATCAGCGAGTAATTTGCATTTTATATGAATAGATTATTATTATGTCATCAAAAAACCCGACGATCTTTACCAAAAACGAATTGATTTTGCAATATCATATTATTACATAACTTTTATCGAAATTGCGTGCGTGCGATGAACAATAGAACTTTTTTCATTGGCCGGTCGAATACGATCGCAGGCAAATCTATAGTCATTGGTCGATAGGCTCGATAGGCGTATACAATTTTAAAGCGAAAACCCGACCGCGACGTTTACGCAAAAGGTATGGATTTCGCAACGTCATATATTATTACATAACTTTTACCGAAATTGCGTGCGTGCGCGCACCATTCCTCTTTCAATCGTAGACGCCGCCGTCGTCGCCACGCACTTACAATAAGTCAGTTATTTTTATACCGAAAAATTCACTGGAAATATATGGCAAAACAACGTTTGCCGGGTCAGCTAGTATATATATATATATATATAATATTATGTTGCTCGAGTGGTTAAATTATTCGACGTGTCCGTGAAACGAAAAACAAATATTCAAGTATCTTAGTTAAAATACATTTTAATGTTTTAATGAGATTATGAAATTTTTGATACCGCCCGCAAGTTTGATCGCAGAAAATATGAAAAAAAATTACATCGTCGTCATTATTAAAACCAATACATTCTTCGCTCGAATATATCGAATATCAAATATTATGAGGAGTTTTATTATTATTATTTCTGAGCGGTTTTTACACATTACATGGTGAATTGGTTATTTTCAACGATTTCATAAGAAATTGACGGTGGCGATGACGTCACGTATAAGCAAAAGTGGTACGTAACAATGGTTGGGAACAGTATTTCATCGAGAGGTTTTATTTTGAAAATATTATAGAATTGTAAAATTTGGGATTTTACTGTAACATAATATGGAAATAATTGATTTTAAACGGTTAATTCAATCTCGTAACGACTGCGTGAATGTCAATGGCTAGAACGGATAACCGGATAATACGTAATATGGCGTATTGAACAGGACTCTCGCGGTATTTCGGGCGAAGTAAATAACAGTAAACGTTATAGGTAATGTGGCACCGGGAACAATAATTGTGCAGAACAAGTATTGTTCAAAATGAATTTTGTACTAATATTTAAGCCTAAACATAATGGAAATATGTTAAATAAAATCACGTCCGTGGGGATTAATGTTAATCCCAATTTCCGAGGATTTGTAATGCGTGAAGCCCGACTAGTTTAATGGTTTTAATAAAATCCATAAAGGACTAATTAAATTTAGTCTACAGATCCTTTACTACCCTACGGCGTAATTTATAATATTATCAGTTTTATACGTATACTACATTCATCTTGATGTGTAAACTTTCTTAACTTATAAAAGAAATATTAAACGTAACATTGCTATATTATACTATTATACAGAATATTATTTGTTTGGATCAAATTTAGTTGTTGGAAAACCACAAAGAAGAACGGGTCGATATTGCTTAATCGAATTTGGTGAGATCAGAAGTATTTTCAACTAAATATTAATTATTTTTATAAAATAAAATCGTATTTTTATTACGATTATCAAAGCTAAACAAACGTGAACACTATTGAAAAGAAGCGATGTTAAAAATATTTCATAAAACACGAACAATTCATTTTTCATTAGTAATATTATTTTAAACCGGTTGTGCAGAACAGTGTATCGTGTACGCGTAAGAGTAAGGCAAAAGCAGGACAAAAGTCTTCTGTGGTATTTATTATTTATTTTTATCAAACGAGAACCCTTTAATTTAACATGAAATTAGTTTTGTTTCGTTATTATTATAACGTATATGTATAAACAAAGTCAGTAGTATAATTAGTATATTTAGTCGGTAATATCAATACGTCTGACAATTTGAAATAACAAAAGTTTTTGTTAATTTAAACAAAGGCACGACGATTTATGTGTGACATTATAATATAATATTATATTTCGGTTTTTTAGAATATTTTCCGTAATATTATAGTTGATATTTTTATCGTTTTAATAGTAGCTTGAAATACGAAAAGTGATCCTTTGATAGCGAAAATTCCCTTTATGACGATGACCGATCGGTATAAAGCTATAACGGTTTAATTAACGTGTAAATCCAAACGCGAAAATCAGTATGCTATATTTTATTTCAAAATCATATGCCGCCGTTTTAGATTAAGTTATACTGATTACTGCGGTATTTCTCAACGCGCACTAATGCAGTATTAAAATATGTCGATCTCGTGTCATTTACTCAGGAAACAGATAAATTATTTAGGTAAGGACCAGTTCAAATATCGTTTCATAAACTAATACCCTTCAACTGTATAATTCATTTATCACACATTCATGTTTAAATTCAGTATTTGACTTTGAACACTACGTGTTCTGCCGAACCTAAGCTTCTATAACTCTTCAAAGACATAGAGATGAAAGCAAATATTACAATTTGAGATAGGTGTTTGTAGTTTTGGAAAAATGCTATTATATTTATTTTAGAAGTGCGTTTTTTTTATTTTTCTCTATACAAATATCAAATTTAAGTGCTGAACAAAAATACAAATAATTGTATTAGAGTTTTTTTTTTTTGTGAGACAACGCTCTTACACATTACAAATATTATTAAATATAACATAATATATTCATTTATATTTTATTTACGTTTATTTATTGAGAAAACGATTTTAGTTACCATAAATACAGCACTATTACAAAACTATTCAATAAATTCAAATAATATAATCACAATATATATATATACATATCAAAAACTTTACTGCAGTCTATGCCTAATGACTTATATTTTACGATATTTTAATTTTTTCAATATTTTCATAATCTCAAATCATACTAAAGCTCTATCGCAGTGCAGTATTTTTTTTTTAAATTGTACCCTCTTTGGAAAAGAATGATTTTTTTTTATAAAACTCGGCGTTGGAAAATATTATTTCTTAAATCTACATGTAATCGAATTGTGCTTTTTGACTACTTTGATTTGCTCTTTAAATATTGAAAGGTGACGAATATTTGAAAATGAAATAAAATGTAGCTGCTGCTAAAGGTAGAGTTAGTTATCATAAAGAGCGCTGACGGGTGAAAAACTCAAGGAGAGAACAAACAAACGTATTTATATAAATATGATTTCAAAAATGTAAATATATTTTGTAGACAAATGCATTTTTTCGTGTCTAAACACGGAAGACTCGCTATATAGTACAACCTATCGTATAGTTTTCACATTTACAACTTGATAGTTTACAACGATTACATTGATTTTTGTGATTTTCAATGCACACGTTACCTTATACGATGAAAACTTTCCTCTAGATTATTTTTGGACATTGTGGCGGATAAATGTGGATTTTTTGAATATTTGTCCTCTCGAATACAAAAGTACTGTCATGATAAATGTGAAACAACTAAACTCAATTTAAATCTTTCTGCTCATTACTGTGTTGAAATATACGTATATAGAACTACGCATAGTCTATAGAACGTTTCATTCAGTTCTTTTTGTAAATAACTTCTCCCGTATAAAGTGATAATTGTTTTGAAGTTTATTTAATAATAATTATATTACTTTTTAATTAAGTTATGTCAGTTTGTTTTAATTTAAACCAATAATTTATACAAGTCATGAAAGGCTGAAATACTAAAGAATACATTTGAGTAAAATAATATATATGCTTATATATTATGTGTGCGTGTAGCTATAAATTTAAATGTTTATTAAATCACTACTACATTAGATAGCATAAAAAGACTTTCAATTAAAAAATATTAGTTTTTAGGTTGCTTTAAATTGCCAGAGATCTTTTATTATGAAAACCAAATATGATTATCATTGCGAAGACCTACGATTAATATTAATGATTTGTTTTTTGTTTTTTTTTTCAGTTTTTCTCGTACACGGATAATAAATTAGCAATGCGTTCATTGAATTGCTCATTGTGTTTCAAAGCGATCCTCAATTCTCGTTTTAATAGGTACGTTATTATTATATTTTGTTAGTTTTTATTTTTTTTATATTATCACTATTATGTTAAACCCTCGGTGAATAGTTTTTGTAATAAAAAAATGCACTACATCATTTTGTCGCCTATTGTAAAATCCGTGTACGCCCGTTGCAATAGTATTTTTTTTTTAAACAGATTTTGTTCCCCTTTGACAATGATAATTATTCGGAAATAAACCGAATTCACTTGTCGTGTCGCAGACAGAATTTTACAACAATGCGAAAGTAGCGCGGACGATCGTCCCCGCACATATTCGAAAAGTCATGAATCATCTATTGCCACGTCTATAGCAATACAGCTTATCGAAATGTACACACATCCTTGTTTATTTATTATCGCTATTATGTTTATAATATATTGTGTTTTCGGTCATTACAACTTATACATATTTATGATTTCTCAAAGTATATAATTCAAAAAGTTAAATCATTTCTGATAATTCTTAATGGAAACGTTCCAAGACGGCGGCGTTATATTTTTTCCGTCCCCGTTTTATTTCTTTTCTTTTCTTTTTCGTTTTGTTTTGTTTTTTTTTTTTAATTCATAACGAGGCAGATGTTTTTGAACAAAAATATGATTGGTGAACGTGGCGTCGACGGTATTGTGCCTTCGTCGTCGTCGTCGTCGTCGTGGAGGGAGCAAATCTCTTAATTTCCGAACACTCGTCATAACTTTCGGGGGGTCCATGAATATAATCTAAAACGTATTAGTAATTGAATTGAACGGGGGAAGATGAAAAAAAAAAACGAAAGAAAATAACGAAAATGGAAATAATTCTCCACGGGTACCGTGTATGTTCGGGGAGGGGTAAGAGGGAGAGGGGCGCGCGACACGACCAATCGACAGACGTTTCTTCGCTTGTTCCAATGTTGTTTATAAAATAAGTAGTTTAAACAAAATGTAAAGAATTCCGTCAAGTGAAGCATTGATTTTTTACCGGGAGCGGTGCACATGCCGTCGTGTACTTTCAAACACACACGCTGGCGTGCGTGCGTGCGTGCGTGTATATTTTGTATTGCTTTAATATCGCGATCACCTGAGGCCTGGCGCGAGACCGTTTTTCACCTTCTGCAACCGCCGCGGTCCCGCGTGGATCATTAAACAATGGGACCGTGGGAGATATGTTGTACAACAATGAACGATAAATTGCCACGGGCGGCGGAGAGACCGCGAGAGCCAAATTAATTTACAACGTTACAGCCGCGCGAGAAGATACTTCTGGGGCCAAAAGCCATTGTTAAAAAATTAATTTATATACACTCGGGCTGTGTGTTTAAAAGGTCGGCCGCGGGTCGCCTAATAGATTGCGGGCGCAATCGTTTCGCCGGGCAGAGGACGTTCGAGTGTTCATAATTATTATTATTGATCGCCGCCGCCGCCGCCGTTGACCTGGCGCGGGAAAAGGACCGCGCGGAGACGGTGTACGCCAGTCACTCGATCGGTCTGCGGTATCGGAGCGCGGGGGGTTAAACTATTATCGTCTGTGTCACGTTACGTCGCGAAGGAACGCGGAGGTTGGGAGGGGGGGGGGAAACAGAAAAAGGAAAAAAGAATAATAAATTTTCGGAGATCGAGATAGCGACGTTTGCCCGGAACGCACGCGCGGCGCTCCGCGATAGTTCCCGCGTAGACGCGAGGATATTCTAATGGGCGAAATAATCGGGTTTACGATATGCGCGCGCAATAATATATTCTTTAACGTTATTTCTAGTAGTAATATTTCACGTAATAACAGTAACAGTTCGCCGCAAAATGTTTATTAAAATGTTAATTCCGTCAGCGTTGCACGCAGTGTCTGCGAATAATAATAATAATAATAATAATTTGCGTTGGCAAATTCAAACTGAATTTCCAATCTAACTTGAATATAAAGTAGACATCGGCACGGGCTAGGGTAGGTAGGCGCGTGTGCTCGGCGGCGAAACTAATGACTAGATTTTTTCTCGGCAACGATGAATAATAATAATAATAATAATACGTTTAACCGCGAAATCCGCGCGTCGCGCGCACCCGACAGACTGATGATAATAATATAATATAGAGGGGCACGTCGTCGTCGTCGTCGTCGTCGTCGTCGATCGGCATGGCGACGACTATAGGTGTAGCGTCTATAATATTACTCGTCACGCGCGTGCGACGACGATAATCACGCAGACTCGGATGTCATCGTCGTCCCCGTCGTCTAATATTTCATAGAAATAAATCTGAATATTGTCATAATGTTTCTGGGATTCCGCGCGTTTAATTTCAACGTGATTTATATCGTTCGCGCGGGCGCGCGCGCGCGTGTGGTGGATAATAATAATATGCGCGACTCGCCGGTGGTAAGCCTTTTGAGAATTCGTTAGATCGGAAATTCTAATAAAACCCTAATGATAACGCCACCTCGTAACGTTTCTTATTAAAACTTTCACAATCATATCGTGTAGACCTCGCAGCGAGTTATAATACTCTATCCTGTCAAATTATCCGCTTCACTTATACCGTTAAATGAAAATTATGGCACATTTTCAGAGTACCTACGCCATAATTCCTGATCAAGTTTCAGATGCCTTGTTAGCACAGCTCGTTATAGATATAATAGCTTTTAACTCCTCCGATCGGGTTACACGGTATCTTGTTTTTTTCTCTTTCTTTCCCCCCCCCCCGAGTCTATTAACATCTTCTCTTATATCTTAAACATGTCATACCATTGGAATAGTTTGAAATATACCGGTCGTTTTTATTTTATTTTATTTTTTTTTTAATCCCATCGATTCGTCCGTTGTCGTTAACTACGTATTGCGCTGTTGTTATCATCTTATTATTATTGTTTCATTCTTTTAGTTAGCTCTTTCCGGAACGAACCGAACGCAATGGCGTGTGATTTATCGGTTCTTTAACGCGCTATAGATTTACTTGAACCTAATTTATATATCGCGCTTATAATGTGAGAAGGTACTTTGTCGTAATAAGTTATTATTATTATGTTTTAGTTCAACTCGTTACCAAGTTTGTGCTGTATATTTTGAAATCGCAATTACGCGTCGTGGGTACATTACCGCCGCCGCGCCGATAGAAATCGTTTACACCACTTATGTTCTAGTTTCCGAGATAACCCGAATCGCGGAAATATTATGACAAATGAACGTTTAATGTTCGCGATTTAACGAGACGTCTTTGGAAAGTTAAATAATATAAACGGGAAACCGGTGGGGGGGGGGGGTGAAAAGGTGTGCTGCCGGTTAATAAACAACAAAACGAAAATAACACGGGACCGACGGAACGACATTGTTTCAACCGTTTGTTGTTTAACAGTTTGTTTTCATTTCTTTACCGACCGAATGCGCGCCCGAACTCGGTTCGCTGCGCGGTCGATACGCGCTTAATGTTGGCCGCCGAGGGAAGTGGCGGAAAGGTACAAATAAATGCCGTCCGACGGTGGTAACGACGGGCAAACGTAATCAGTAGTGTTTCCTTCTTGACTTATGGACATCCAGGCATCTCGGAGTGCCGTGCTGCGACGCCGTCACATAAATCGAAAAGAAATTCGCCACGAGCATCGGTTCTATCGCGTATCCCATTTGAACTAGCGTTTTCACTTCTTTTTTTTGCCCACCTATTTTCTACTCGCCTTCGAGACACGATGTGAACAATATTTACGGTGTCCGCGCACCCTGGCAAACATCTACTTAAACGGCGGCGGAGAAAACAAAATTAATAAACAGTTATCGTCCGATTTTCACATGAAAAATAATGTTAGCGTATAAAACAAAGTCGAATTATCATTATCCGTCCAGTTTAATATTGAATTTAGAAGGCGATGTTGGTTACATAATTTGCTCAACTACTCTAAAATAGACTGTCCGGAAATACTATCTTTGGATGTCCCGAATTTTAAATTAACATCTACCTCTACATTTGATGTTTCTATGCATAAAACACAAAATTATTGAATATTCGCGCCGCCGGTATACCGAATGTCAACGTTATAGGAAACAAGTTTGAAAACTTGGATTTTTTTTTTTTCATACTCCTCGTGATTTGATATGTTTTTTTAATAACTTTTATAACTTAAAAGTTATCTGAATTTGTATTAGTTTGTTTTATTTAGATTTTGTTCCTTTTTGATTTGCATGAGTTTTTTTTTTAATAGCTGTTAATGTATATTTTATGGTCTACTAGTATTGTAATCGCATATCCTTATACGGGAAATTAATTATATTTGTACTCCATGCCTACCGGGCGTGTATAACTCATAATTAAAAAAAAAGAAAAAGTAAACAAACGCGTGTACACATCAAAAGTACGATTTGAAAATTATACGATTTTGGTTATATTACTACTCGTATTAACCGGGGTTGTTATTAAAATGTATTGAGCAACGTTTTACGCTGAACGAAAAACATAACATGTTATGTTTGAAAAAGGGGAAAAATTTTTTTTCGCCGAACTAAAAATCGTGTTCTGTTCGTGTCATAACCGCGTACAACAATGATAAACATATACATACAATAATATACGTATATATACGTATAATCATTGTAAAACGTTATGAATATGATTTTTTAATAACCGACTAAATATTAGTAGGATTATTCGACGTTGTTTAAAATCACCGTCCGGGTTATTATTAGTTGTCCGGTGTTTTTTTTTTTTTTTATGTAGGCGGTATCCATCGAAAAGAACGAGACGAAAAGAGACGTTACCGCCGTGTTATTAGAGTTACGACGAGTCATAAAATCCAAGACGTAGTGCTGGCGTTGGTATACTCTATATCACGCGGCTAACAAAGTAATAGACGTCGTAGAATTTGAAATAAATTCTAAACCCGTGATAAAAAAAAAGAAAAAGAAACAATTGCGACACCTACAACGCGAACAATTGCTCTATCTCAAAACACTATACTTATACCGCAAACACGGTATAAGTATGATTGTCTCGTACACAGTCGTGAAATAACTCGTACGGTATATCTACACGTTTAGCTTTGTAATATACTTTTGATCAAGGCAAAGGGAAAAACTATCCCGCCGTGTAAGTTTACAATGTTTATATACGAACCCGTTTGTCTGAGAATCTCTGTTCCGCGAGATTAAATATTATAATGAGCTAACAACTACTGCAGGCGGTGAGAAAAAATTTCTGAGTAACTTACCCGGTTCTCGCGAAGTTTCCCAAGTACAGAATCATAGCGTCTGAAAGCGCAGCTTCCGCTTTCGTGAAATTTCTGGAAAAATGGTTCATACCGTCGGTCACCATCGGAGCTCCAAACATGTATGGAAGCTCTTCGCCGTGGGCAGTGCCTATCCTCTGCAAACAAAAAAAAAAACCAAAAGTTTCGTTATGATAAATGTAATCGTTTGTTTTTATCGATGTTTTTTTTTTCTATAATAATATCAGTCGATTGCCGTGAATGGTCAAATTCATCATCAATATAAATGTATAATCCAGTTATTTTCATTGTATTATCAAACAAGTCGTTTATGAAAACAATTTTCGTTTGTTTTAGTGCGGTGATTTACAAAGCACACAATTTACAAGTAGTAAATATCTATCGATTTCGAAATTATTCGACGTCACTGGTACAGGTTGGTCTTTTTTACTTCTAAATATCTACTCGGTTACGATCTTGTAGGCCCAGTTAAATTTGAATTAGATCAGAAAATAATTATCTCAAATTATGTATTATTATTTTGATATTTGTACATCGAAATTAATTTAGTAGGTATAAAAAATAAAAAAAAAAAACAATAATACTTTTATAAACCGTCTTATAAAAGTTTAACTTAAGTTGATCATCTTATTATGAAATACGAGAGATTTTTCCTAGAACTGTTTTATTTTTATGAAGATTGTTTTAAATATTAATACGTTTAATCCGATAAAAATATTTTTAAAACTATATTTAAAATATTCCAACTTTCCTCTAGTCGAATCAAACTATTCAAGTATTGGAAGCAAATTATCATCGATTTTTTTTTTTCAATTCAACCGTCGTCGTGTTTAAAGAACAACGTCTTATTTATAATACATTTCAAAAGAATTATTTATCATGATAAATACCCGAGCATAAAATATATACTGAAACGTATTTTATTTATTTTTTAATGTATACATAATTTCAAATTATATTGGTATTCATTTCAAAGAAATATAATATTAGAATACAAACTTGAAACTAAATTCTTATATTTTTACGTCATTTTGATATGGTATTACAACCTTAAATACACAACTTTGCACTTAGGCTTTCGCCTTATTGCAACACTCATTCTGGCTATACAAAAACACATAAAAGGAACCAAATAAGGATTTAAACTACAAAAACCAACGATAAATTAAACTTAAAATGTTTGAAAGATGTTGGAATAAATACCGGGAATTTACTTTTAAGAACACTTGGACGTAGAAAATAGAACGTTATATTTACATTAAGTCATAATACGTGTTATTATATTACGTAAGCATGCGTTAGATGCAACGTGTTTCAATAAATTTGTTATAGTTCGTTATAATGACGTTTTGGTAAAATAATAAAACGTAAAAACAACAAATTTCAATGTCTTTATTTCGACTAAATCAAAATAAAATTGTAAATTACGTATTATTACTGAACATCGTTTAAATTCACCTCAACTTTTGAGAGATAAGATATGAAATAATATATAACTAAGCGAGTCATCTATATTCGTTGTGGATAAAAATATTTCAAGAATAGTCAACTTAAATTACAAATGAATCGAGTCTAGTTAAATCTAGTCTAACGTAAAATAACTAAATATTTAAAAATAGATTACAACATTTTAGAATTACATACAGATAGAATATTATTTCGTGTGAATAATGTAAATTAAGCGTTTTCATGGTAATCGGATCAATCAATTCGATCGGACGATGTATTCATTTTCCGAAGACGTTCTTTGTATTAAATTACAATGTAATATTATAAACTATGTAATCGAGAGAAATACAAAATTAAAAGTCTAATATGCACGAAAAAAAAAAAAACGTTGTTGTAAAATCAATATTTTTTATTGCTACTCGCAGAATCTAAAAATCAAACAACTTTGTGGAACATATTATGATGCTTCAGAGGGTCTTCAATATATCGACTGTAAATCATGTGGCATAGAGAGCTACAAGTAATTGAAAAACTAGTGAAATTCAACAAAACATAGTTTTATCGTAAGAAGTTTTTAAAGATTTTACACACTCGCATTTCAAAAAAAAAAAAAAAAACCTGTTTTTAATTCGAATTACATTTTTGCTCGGTCGTAATTAAATTTTTTCGAATCGTATTGTTTTATTGCGTTTTATCCTAATTAAAATATTTTATTTCAATAGGAATAATTTTCGTCTCGATAAAGATCTTATTGAGTTTTTGTTCTCGGCGTTTTCGTTTTTACGTTTAATCTTGTCGTTTAAAGGAAAATAATTTATATAATAGGTAACGTGTTTTCAATTATTTCATTATCTTAAACTTTTTCCTTTTTTTCACGTGAATATATTTTTGACAAATTGTAAATCGGTGTTCGGCTTTACTTATACTAGTTTTCAAGTATATTTATTTGAAATATGTTTTCCCGTTTTTTTCTTATGCCTCGTGGTGTCACGAGTATTTATTTACATGCGTTTTTTCTTTTTTTTTTTTTAAAGATGAAAGTGAAATAACTCTTCTCGCACAGAATCTAAATGTGTATTTTATAGCAGTTTTATTTTTAAATATTTAATGGGATAAAGTGTTTTGATACGTCCTTTAGTTTATACTCGTACTTAGTACTTTATATAAAGTTTCACTGTCTCGTAATATTTTTGGACATTTAAAAACTTTATAAATGTGACAAATATAGTTATGCTTCTATGATAAATAGTTTCCACGTAGTAATGTTCTGCAGTGTTTAATTATCTTGTCCATTACTAAGTCGATTTATTTACAATTTAATTTATTATTTCTTCTACGAACATTTTCCAACTATTAGTTTTATCAGGACGACAAATTAACTTTAAGGTTTTTTATTTTTTTATTTTTTCTCGGTTTGAGTAATGCTACCACAATATATCAAATACCTCGACTAGGCGGTACATCGTTAATGAGAATATTATAAAGCACATTAATAACTACGAGTATAAAACGGCTTTTTGTAAATGTGAATTTATTATGTTACATTATCATGGTTGAAAAAGTTATTTAGAGTCTTCTTAATCTGATAAAATGTTACATCATATGTAAAAGTATGTATTTTAAACGGTTTGTACCGAATCAACTTTTTCCCAAGTATGCGTAGCGTTTTAAACAAATAATTTGATAAAGTTCTACGGTCGTGTGATGTACGTATCTATTATACATACAAGTTATAGGTATTAATTAAATTCCAATGTGTTCATATTTTCCTTTAAAATGTGTACCGATGCAGTTTAATTAATAATAACACGATGAACTTGTGTGTTATGTGAGTTTTAAACGAATTCTTCGCTTCATTCAAAATCTTAAATTTTAAGAATTGTTTCTTTACGAAATATGTTATATCATTGATTATAAATACTAGTATTTATAATCAATGGTTATATCAACAAATAATTATTCGCGGAAAAGAAAATTAATTTCGGCCACGGCTTGATTTTAGTTTTACATCGGATGTGTTCTGTCGCAGTGGCCGAGAGAGAGAGAGAGAGAGATAGAGAGAGAGAGAGAGTTATTGATTTTCCATAGGTACCTACCACGAAAACATTTTTCTACCATAAGATTTCGATCGACGAAACACGGTATGAGATAAGCTTTGATATAATGTGAAAATTCCCATTTTCACATTAGTAGAATTTTATCGCCGTCGATTCGAACGCAAACTTATCGGTTCTTTTGTAAAGCAGAGTTTGTTATTCCATTTGGTCTCTCTAAATGGGGATACATTATATTATGAAATGCAAATCGTTTACCAAGACAGATAAGCGCTACCCTTAGACTATTATTCTATGCAATCGAAAAAATGTGCACAATTCATCCGATAGTATTTTGATATGGTTGCGAAAAACAACGTTTGATTACATAATATACGCATTATCGAATTCAATTTAATTGTTTGACTTAGAAAAAAACCCAGGTGTAATAGGAATCTAGTTTAAGACTGTAAGAACTGAAAAAAAAAAAATGGAAAATCAATTATCTACGTCATAATTTTCCTTTTCTTTTTCAGAACATTTTCAATTCGAAAACGCAATAAAAATGCGTTTAATCACTTTTTAAGTTGTGCGTTTTCGAAATGTTTGTTTATCATGTTGTATTCGTAAAAAAAAAAAAAAACGTCAATAACAATATAAATATCACACGAGATATGTTTACCCAAAATTGTATTCGTAACTAATATTAATTTCACGTGTTTAAAATCAACTTAACGTTTATATGTGTTTTAAAATCGCTATCCCGAGAGAGAGTAATTTTTCGTGCTGTCGCAGTCTTGAATCGGATAATCGATATCGTCGCTATAAAACCGGTACTTGCAATTTATTTCTTTAAAACGACAACATACGAGTATATTGCCTTTATAAACAGTGACGGGTAATTACAACGTATTTAGATACATATTTTTTTCAGTGTTTAAACAAAGCCATTACAGATTATTTTTAATAGGATTATTTTACTCGGCTGTAATGCGGAAAAACGTCAACTCGTCTGAAAACATCTACTAAAATATCACTTTCTCCTGTACGAACGAGCACATAATGTCGTATTTATCTAGTAACAAATTGATTTGTTTCTTCACGCGCGATCAAATATACCCGCAGTAGTTATAATAATTCAGCATCGATACGTTTATCGTTTCGTTCGCGTCGATATTAAAATATGATATTGTCGGTGGATACTAAGGATTTGTGATGGTTTGGATAATTTCCACGAATTTACTCGGACAAATCAGATTAACGGTTCAAAGATAAAATTACGTCAAAAGACGTTATTATGTAACCGTAAAATTAATAAACCCCCTCGAATCAGGGACGAGCGATTCGAACAATACATCGATAACATTTGTTGTTGGTCACAGTCGCGAACAAACGAAAGAGAAAGCACGGTTGGCGCACGCGACTACCTCTCGAAAGACGACAGGGGCGGAGCCAACAGTACGAAATACGACGGCGACAAACAAATAAAGCGATCAGTATGTTCAGAACATTGACGCCGCGAACACACACTCGATCTGAAGACGAAATAACTCAAAGTGGGTCCAAAACGTCAGCGTATCACTCGAGACACGGGTTTAGCCGAAAAAAAGGTAACCATGTTTCGATAATACCCGTATTAGTTCGCGTAGGCACGACACTGGTGAAAATGTACGTGGGCTTTTTTCTTTTTTTAAACAAAGCACCGAAAAACGCGGCGGCTGCTATTATTTTTATTTAACAATTAGAGCGATGACATCACAATAAATATATGTTTATATATTTAGTCCGTGGTGTGTATTATAAAAATTAAAATATAACGTATTTGAAAACAATTTTAAAAATTTAATTAAACTACCATAATACTAGAATTAACGCGAGCCGTACTCTAATTTTTACGTGTATACCATGTGTGTCAAAATGAATTATCATCATCGATTTATGTTACCTGATAAGGAATGCTAAACGAGGAGACGGCCGTCTTTTTGTTTGCATAAAGTGTGTTCCTTCCGATTTAATTTATTCAATGATATATATTATATATATGTATCGAATTAATAAAATGTTTACAGACGGGAAACTAAGTGCTTCATTGAAAATTTGAAAGGATTAATTATTCATAGCTTAAAAAACGCATAACTGCCAGGATTTCTCGCGATTTTTCAACTTTGGTGAAAATGTATTTGCACGCTTTTAACGTGATAATTTTAAACGATCTAATTCGCATTAAATTTCACATTTTTTTTTAAACTATAATGTTTTAAACATTTCATCGATCGATGAAAAAAAAATCTATTTAATCGATATGCATATTTTTTTGAATTCGTGGAAATTCATTTTACGATTGTAATAAATCGAGCGAGAGAACAGTGTAAAACGAGATAGTTGTTTTTAATTTTTATTCGAAACACTATTTTGTCATTATATCAATTTGTTTTTTTTTCTCAAGCGACTCTGTAGACACTTACAACAGTAACTACTATCGTCGCATATGATCAACTAAAACAATTAGACTGAAACTGTACTGAATCACACACTCGATGTCAACTTCAGACGTGAGTGTAATTATATGACGAAGACATGCACTGGAATGTCGAAAACAACGTTCAATATATTATGTACCTGCAACTGTTGCACTCGTAATACTTTATGTTGAACTCGTGACGATCGTAAACATTTTTGAGCGACCGTTTCACTAGCACTTTTAGTGCTGGGCACCATTGCGGCGACACGACAGTGCGATAAAATATACGACGAGACACAGTTTATTCGGTAGAACTTGTGCCAAAAAACACGACTGTACAGATGTATACAGATGAAAAATATAAGCGGAGATATTTCCAATATCATTACTAACTGAAGTTTTTAAAAATTATATCAATCACAGATAATGAGATGAGACGAAAATAACCGATAGAAAAAACAACACTCGTAACGATGCCATGAAAAGATTTTGTTCGCTATGTTTCGTCTCATCAAAATGCGCGCATATAAAAGACACGATAAAAAAATAAAACAACTTCTACACGATATTCAAATGATTTAAAAACGAATTAAAAAAAAAAAAAAAAAAAAAAAAAAACAATACTTAAACATTTTTAAAAACAATACAAAAAACGTCCAAATAAATATAATTTTCAACAAAGGGAATGTTTTTTTTTCTTCTTTTTTATCTGTCCTTAGGTATCTTTGTTTAAACGACGAATATTTGTTAAATAAATACAATACAAAACGCGCGCACACTACAAAATATATAGGTCACTCGTACGAAATAGGTCATTTGAAGACAATATGCGAATATATGCGTACACATATACATATCGCCATAAATCGATGGACAAAAAGAATGAAAGCAAAAAAAAAAAAAAAATGTTAAAAAAAATAAATACTGTTTTCGCACCGAAAAATAATCTCGACAATGATAATAATAATGTACATGTTGTATTATTGTTGAAGGCCCGACGTGTGGATTTGAAATCCAACGAAACGCCGCAGCGCGGCGTGCCGCGTAGGTACCGTGTATATGATATTACATTATTTGACCTGTAATTTGCATAGAGAACAAGTGAAAATTAATTTCAGAATAATTATAATCGAGTATGCAACAGCAGTTGTTGTAGTGTATTGTATTGTTATATTTATGTATATAGCGCGTATGTGCACGCGTGTGTGTGTGTGTGTGTGATATTATAATACGTATTATGCAGTCGGGACTTTTGTTCGTGTCGACGATGGGCGGGGGGGGGGTGTGTGCCCACACGTATATTCGTCGCGGTTTAAAAAAGTGTTGGCCGAAGGGTAGATATATTATCGTACGTATATATATATAAATTACACAATCCGCACGTTTCGAGTACTTATTCGGCTCGACCCGAAAGCTCGACCGGGGAGATTGGGTGGCTGCTGTTGCTGATGCTGCGATGACACACACACACACACACACACGCGAACTCGTTTAATAATAGTATAATACGAATTATTCGTATATTATACTCGTTTTCGTCGCTACCAATTTTAAATCACTCGGCAGCGACCGCGCATCATTCTCTCTGCCCCCCCCCCCCCCACGACAATTGTCGGCGGACGCGACCAGTTGGAAATCCTGTTGAGGGCGCGTGACATATTAAATTATCTAGTTTGCGTGATTAGCATAAAGCGACTACGGTTTTACACGCAGTACATTTTGACACTCGACGTTTTTAATGCCTATTAACCAGACACCGGGGCTACCTGCTCTTGAATTATTACGGTGTTTAATTCGAAACGCAGACGCCCGCGCCCGCGGTGCTGATTTTAGCGCTTTTCTCGCGCCCTCCGCGCAACGCACACAACAATAACGATAATAATAATAATAATTATTATTATTTTGTTTCACCCCGAAAACTCGTCGGCGCGTTCTTTTTCCGACGCAAAACCACACACACACACACACTACCGCCACACCGTATTTGGCACGCAGCGCGCGAAAACGACAATATTATAATATTACACTGTTATCACGACCGCCGCCGCCGCGTCGGGGGCGGCGAGCGAGGCAATCGTTACCGTTATCGCGTTTACACTGGGAGCGCATCGAAATGAGAGAGTAAAAAATCACCATAGGAACTAGCTAGGTATCTGGATTTATCTGGATCGAAAAACTACACGAACGATTTTTTTCACAACGGTTCACAACAACATATTATAGTACAACAGAAACATTTGCACGGGCGGGCGTGGGAAAGAATTTCTCGGGGGAAAAAAAAAAGAACGAAAATTCCGCCGAAATAATCAAATTCAGAAACCGTCTCTCAATAATAATAATTGTATTAGAAAAAAAAAAAAAAAAAAAATCCCGAAGAAATTTTCCATCTCGAACGGGGGAATATTTTCAATTTGAGTTTGAGAAGTGAGCGAGTGAACTCGGGGGACCGATGGGCCGGCTAGGTCTTCTGTTATTTTAAAATGAATTCTACTTTTCCATATTATATTTTGTTCGGAAAATAAAATATAGAATATGTATATCTTTTACAGAAAAAAGAAAAAACCATTCGCGATTTCGATTGTTTTCGAATTTGATCAAATCTGAATGAAAACTTCCTAATATTTTCTTTTCGTTAAAAGATATTTACGAAGGTATACGCGATTCTCACTATAAATATATATATAGTTTTCAAAAGTGTGAGATTGCACTTCGTTTACACTCAGACACGCGTTTTTTGGATTTTTTGAATATTTTCTCATCGAGTGCGCCAAATTTTCGCAAATTTTAATAGTTATTAATCACTTGATTTGTTACGAAGGTGTTTAAAGTTGGTACGAAGAGAGTTGTAGTGAACTAACGGTTTGCAGTCTATCCTCTGCTACTACCTCGATGCGCTCGTCTAATCATTAAACACTATCGTAAGCGATCGACGAATCGTTGGGATATCGATTTTCGTACGTCGACGTTCGATGAAATCAAAGTATGTGGTGCCATGAAAAAAAAAAAATGAAGTATAAACCCTTAAAAAAAGTCGTAACAGTAAAGAAAGTATTTTTATGTTTTTCCGTGCGTATTTTAATGATCAAATATAAATTTAATTTAATCCTCAATTAAAATATAAAAACAATCTGTGCATGACATTACAGTTGAATAAATAATTAGTGACTTGAATCTTAATGATAATCGTTATGTTTGACTAACACGATAAGAAAATCACCCAAACTCGATAAAGTATATTATTATTTAATAATTGTTCGACGAAATAAACGTTATAAAAACAACTACACACTATACTTACACATATCATTACACTACGCAGGTGTACACGTACACAAAGCTGGGGGCCACGACGATATAAATTTTTGTTTATATTCTAAAATTCAGTACACAGCAGTTAGGCGTATTCAACATTTTATTTTTCAAATACACATATATATATATTTATATAAATGTATTTATTTTTTTATCTCGTTTTAGAAACTTTATCTCGGGGTCGTTAATCATAAAACTAAAAACACCACTTTATTTATTTTTATTCTAAACGTGCAAACTTTTCTTCTTTTTTTCTTTTTTTTTTTTCTACACTTGAAATAAGAATTATAATATTTTCCGTTTGTTCGTAAACTATTCGGATATTAAAAAATATAATAAGACCCGTATTATAAATTTCGATTTTATTGTCTGGAGGACACGTCTAAACGTGGTCGAAAAAATAAATAAATAAATAAAAAATTATCACGCGTTAATTCGTCGATCGCGATAAAAGTTTCACACATAATATTCGCGCGAAGTTTATTATGAGTACGCTATTATAATATTTTGTTTTCGATGAATAAAATGTACATTGAAACAATCAGATTATCACTCAAAGGAATTACTGGTATATAACTGCGTTTCACTCGCGCGCGTTATTTAAATGTTTATACACGTGTGCACGGGGTTCACGGTTATTATAGATTCGATCAATAAAACGGTATTAATGTTTTCGTCGTTTCTCGATTTCTAGAAAAAAAAAAATTGATGCCATTACTCAGTAAAATACAAAACACGCGAAACGTCCGCTGCGCGATCTACATTAAACTCGCCTAAACATTATAATACAATATGCGATTTATTTATTCAATAGCCAAGTATAGTGTTCTTGATACTTTCATTGCAAATCTTTTTTTTTTTCTCTCTCTCGAGTTTTTAATTATATTTGATTGCAAAAGCATCAAAGTGCTCTCGTTGCTATTATTTTCAATCGCGTACGTTTTTAATCAAAAAACGAATTAAGTTAACGAACGTTTTGTGTGGACTACATCGGTGTATACTCGTATACGACGCGTCGGCGAATGCTTTATGTTGTAAATATTGAACTTTAATTAGACAGCCGGAAAAAAAAGAAAGAGATTCTTTGTTTTCCCCAGATTCAAAAACGTTATGTCATAATACACAAGACGAGCCGTGCTTTGCGATTTAACGTGACTTTTTTTGTTGTTGTTGTCGACCGGACGGACCGGTACAACAACAGGTTTAATTTTGATAGATATAATATGGTTTCTTTTGATGTATGCATTTCACTATGTCGGAAATAAAATAATTTCTCATCAAAATATACATATACTTCCAGTATCGAAATTTCTGTAGTTTATTTGACCAGCTAAGATCAAAGTTTTTCGTTCGACGGACCGTTTTAAATTTTCATATTCTTTCCGCCCTACAATTTACGACTGTCTGAATTAATATTATCGTTTGTGTAGTTTAAACGTTATCGATTTCAATTTCATATTTATTTTTTTTTATTATAAGTAATTTACAATATTATAATAATATATTACATTATACACTATGAATCGAGTAAAACCGAGTTTTCGGTTCGTCGCCACTCGCGTGTTCAATGAATTATTATGAGCTAATTTAGTCGGGATGATTTCAAATCTCGTGATTTTCTACGCCGCGCGTAATTTGACGTGCCCGCGTTTTCAATTTGAACGTCGCGCGTCGACGAGAATTATTTTATTTTCACAAAACGTGGCCGTGACTCTGTCGACGGAATTCGTTTTCGAATCGCTCCGGATTGTTCGACTATTGATGACAAACGAACGGGGCGAGATCATTATTATTCAAACAACGAATAAAATAATTTGATTTTCTTGACATTAACTCGAACCCGGTAGATCAACAAACTCGAACCCGGCACATAATCGAAATTAGACTCATCCCTCGGCAGATCACGCATTGTTCTATTTGCCATTATGCCATAAGGCTCGCCGTGCCCGAGATGGGTTTATAATGTATTCGAGTTAAACATATTGTATGTCGTTCCCTTAAGTGTTTTAATAATTATGGACGTTTTTCCCATGTAAAAATCGATATACATTCCGCAAACATTTTCTGTTTATTTTGTGTGTGTGTGAGATTTCGCCGAAAATTAAGTGAATTAAATCCAAACACACAGAAATATCGCCGTAATTTATTTTTAATCTATTCGACCATTTTGTACACATTTACAGATTAATTTTAAACTCGTTTTTTTTTTTTTCCCCCGCGTAGCTATAACCGCTAAATTTACAGTACTACCTAGTCTTATTAATTTTAGATTAAAAAACAAACACAGCTATTTCACGCGTGCATTGTTTGTTTTTAATTAGAAACTGCATTTACACATGTTAAATTAGTTTGGCGGGTAGTATTCTTAAGTGAATTTTTATCAGTGTTTTATATATATTACGTGGGCCCGTCCTAAGGTCCTATATTACGGTAACGCATAATACGTACACTGCGGGTCTCGGGGAATATAAATCCGAAACCGTTAGAAATCTATTCTAATCCATTTTAATGTCAAGGGGTTAAAAATATACGAATAAATCTATCCGCGAGTAGCGCGAGCGCGTGTGATATATTATTACTCCCTTATCACGTTTTCTTTCTTTCGCCGCCGCCGCCGCCGCGCCGCCGCGCGCGTACAAATGGCCCCTCGTCGTACTTACTTTCCTCGGCGTATATCCTCCGCCGCGCCGTATCACACGCATTACGTTTCGTCGCATCGATTACGCGCGAATAAAACAAATCACGAAAGTTTTTTCGTTGTCGTTTTTATAATTCGTCGACGGCTCGGGTAACAACGGGCCACGTCGTCGTCGTCGTT